>CM067335.1:35640000-36067500 GCA_034376525.1 Nicotiana benthamiana | reverse complement strand
ACATATGAGCGCACTCTAGAAGTACGAGGCATGATTTAACTTGAATTGAAATTGGGAGAATTCTTGAGATTTGAGAGATGAGTGAAAAAATGAGTAAGATGGGAGGTTATTTATAGTTTTTGAAAGAGGGGTTAATTTTAAAAAAAAATTAAAATTGGGCTATATGTGCAATTCGCCCATTGGGCAACGATTATTTTCTGAAATGGACCATTGCCAACGTTCAGATTTGGCCCATATAAAAAAATTAAATTTTTTTTTATCGTTACACCGATCGGGCCAGTTAACCGGTTCACGATCACTATTCACTTAACGGGTTAGACCGGCCCGGATAATCGGTATTTCAAACTTAAACAGAGCAACCTTTGCGACCCCCTAACCTAGTCCAACCCATCCCCATATGTACCGGGCCTGTCCGGTTCCGGTTTTAACCGGTCTGTGCAGGTCCAAAATCGAGCTGACCCGGCCCGTTTAACACCCTTAGGTTAAATCCCATAATTATGGCTTGATTTTTATCATTTAATTTGGGAATTTGGGGTGAAAATGGGGGGAAAATGGAAGAAATTTTGGAGAGTTGAATTGGGGATTTGAGGGGCCATTTGCGGTTCGAAATTTTTGGTATGTATAGACTCGTGGGAGAATGAAGATTCATGTGATTTTTATTGAATTTCACGATGTCGGACAGAGGGCTGGGTTTGAGCAAATTGGGATTTTTGGTCTAAATTGATAATTTTCGTATGGGTTTCATTTCTTTAGCGTATATTGATGATAGTGTACTAATTTTGATTAGATTCAGAGCATGTAGAGGCCGAATTGAGAGACAAAGGCATTGCGGACTAGATTTTTGGCTTGGTTTGAGGTAAGTAACCTTCCATACTTGGTTCTGAGGGTTCGATACCCCCGAACTATGTGCTCTATGATTACTATTAAGGTGACGCAATGCCGAGTGACGGGCGTGTGGGCATGCACCGTGAGAATTGCAACTTGGATAATTCCATGGCACCGGGTAATGACTCTTTCTTGTTGGTATTCATGTTTTTATCATGTGATTAAGTAAATGGGCTGTAAAAACATGCTAGATATCCTGTTAGGGCTTTACGTCGATACTGTTGAGACCCGAGTAGTCATTTCTTGCTGTCATCTCATTACATTCATTGACATTCTGTATTAGGTTGTTTATGCATATCATTTCATGTCTATCTCAGTTATTATTATTTGGCACATCATATTGTTGTTTTGGGCTAGTTTCATGACATTGTGAGCCCGTGTATGTGATACTGGAGAGTGATGATTGAGTGAGGCCGATAGTCTAATTGTGAGTGGCTGGCAGTTATGGGATTAGGCTGCACGCTGCACCGGATTATTGATATATGCCTTTATTGGCTTGTGATAGCGCTTGGGCTATAGGATCCCCTCCGGAGTCTGTAACACACCCCTAATGAGCGCAGTTGATTATATTCAGGGATGAATCTTCCCTTGGTATGGAGATGGATCTTCTCCATGATGGTTGGATTGGCCTGTTCCTCGGTACTGGAGACTGTTGGTTTGTGATGTGTATATATTCTAGGATGGATCTTCTCTGGGCCTTGTGAGTCATATACAGTACGGAGTGATTGTGCGTTTGTTATTGTTATTATCTGGAGATAGATCTTCTCCATAGGCTGGAATAGCCTTCCTAGTACTGAATGATTGTTGTCAAAGATGTATATATTCCGGGAAGGATCTTTCCTGGGCCATACGAGCCAAATACAGTACTGAGTGGACTAGCATTTGAGATTGTGGGCACATGAGGCACTCAGCATGGTGCATTTCATATAGCATGTACATTGATATGTTGATGTAGCAGATTTACACTTCTTGACCTTGTCCATACTTGCTCTGTTTTACTGTTCGAGCTGTTTATTTAACTGAAAGCATGCCTACAGTTTTTGTACATTATTTCTATTATCCTTGAGAAGGTTGAGTTCGTCACTATCTATCAGTCCAAAGGTTGGACTTGTTACTTACTGAGTTGGTATACTCGCGTTACCCCCTGCACCTCGTGTGGAGATTCAAGCACTTTAGATCCAGTAGCGGTGGCTGATCGAGGCTTCTGACTTAGGAGATTATTGAGGTACCTGCACGGCGTTCGCTGGCCTTGGCTCTCCACCTTACTTTCTATTGTACCTCAGTTATTCCCTTAGACATTATATTAGACTATATGTGTTCCTTAGACGCTCATGCACTCAGTGGCACCCCGGTTTTTGGGTTGGATTGTGTTTATTCTTGGAATTTCATATGGTTCAAATAGTTCTTTAACTGTTAAAAGCTTCCATAAATGTTCTCAAACTTATTATTATCGTGTCGATTATCGAGTTGAGGCTGGCCTAGTTTCACGATAGGCGCTATGACGACCTGACCCGTCATTTCATAAGTTACCGCTCCGTTTCCCCCATGTCCTGCTTCTTTATGCATCATTATCAGTGTCTTATGTGATCGAATTGGCTTGGATTGAATTTAGAAGAAAATGAGACACTTAGTCTCTTTAAGGAAGGCTTAACTTGGAAAAGCCATCAGGATGTTGACTTACAGGTTAGAGGGCTCAGATATAATTTTTGATGGTTCGATTAACTTCGGGGGATGATTTGTGAGCTCGGCGCCTGATCGGAATTGATTTTGCTATTAATAACAAGATTTCTCAAAGGTAAGTAGTTGAAAACTTCACCCTTATTTAAGAGTACTTATGCTACAATAACAACATAATCAGTATAATCCCATAAGTGAAAGATGTGAAAAATAGTGCGTATGCAGACATTACTCCTATCTTGTGAAGAAAGTGAAATTGTTTTTTGATAGATTCTTGGCTCAAGAAAAGTATGTCAAGAGGGAATACTTATGTATTTCCCTAATAAGTATTTTCAACTAACCGTTTAAACTACAAATAGACTATGGGGTATAATATATGTTAATTTATGTATTATATGTGTATAATGAATGTATAATCTATATATATTGCTAAAAGAAATAACTGACACATTTGCCCGACTATTTGTGTAAAGATCCTTTCAAAATTGGAACCATTATCCATTTGTTGAACGAAATCATACAAAAACAAGAAGAGATTTCAAATTGCAATTGGGATTAGAAATAATTTGGCACTTTATTTTGCCTTTTCTAGAAATTTCCAGAAAATGAAAAGTTTTGCCTCCCTACCCAGCTTTTCAAAATTTCCCTAATCCTTCCTTTTTTAGGAATTTGCATGTTTCTGGATTAATAAATAATTATCAGTTTATTATAATATAACCAATGATTTTATAAGTTCATGGTTGTCACCGGAGGCAATTAAATTCAATGTGGATTTAATTGGTTCAACCTAATCCAACTATTTTTTTAACAAATAATATACGTAAAAATTGTAAAAATAAGGTAAAATACCTTAAACCATCCTTAAATTTGACTCAAATTATTACTATTTTCCTCGAATTATGCTCGGTCTTAATTACCTCCCTCAACTTGGTATTTTAAGAGTTACTATCTCCCTAAACACTGATGTAGCAAAAGTATGGATGCACTCACCTGTTACGTGGATTTTCTGTATATGTGGTTTTTTTTTGAAAAATAAAATATATTTTTACCTTTTAAGAATATTACTTTTTTAGATAATTTTTTTCAAATATAATTTATAATAAAAATTGGTAAAGCTACAGTATTTAGGCTAAATATTGTTATTTTACCAAAATAATAAAGTTTTAGTTAAATCTTTTTTGAATTTTACCTGAAAATAAAGATTTATTCAATTGAAAAAAATACTCAAAATAATCTAAAAAGTTATAAAAATACATAGTTTACAATTAGTTATTTTGAATATAATTTTTCATATAGCTCCTATTTACGGTGCTCTAAAAATATTTTTTTATGGATTTTACCTAAAAAATAAAAAAATTCACATTTGAAATAAATAGTCATTGCATCAAAAAAAAAAAACAATTGCAGTATAATGCAAGTGATTTGTTTTATTTCTTGCAATTGTACACTCTTTTTATTTTTTTGATGCAATGACTATTTATTTCAACTGTGTGTTTTATTTTTTAGATAAAATCTATACAAAATTATTTTTAGAGCACCTTAATTTAGAGCTATATAAAAATTTATATCCAAAATAATTAACTTCAAACTATGTATTTTTTATAAATTTTTAGATGTCTTGACTATTTATTTAAATGTATAATTCTTTATTTTCAGGTCAAATTCAAAAAAGAATTAGCTAAAATATTATTAGTTTTGGCCAAATTTTTTCACATATGAAGCGATAAATATTCATTTATTCTTAACCAAAATTTTTGGATTTAAACCTTGAATATAAAACTATCTTTATTAGAAAACATTTTATCATTTATGTGAAATTTTTCATTGGGAATATGAATTTTGTCAGATTGTAATGCAAGAACCAAATATCGCGAAGGAAACCAAAAAAAACAATGGAGATACACCATATACCATTATAGTATAGGCATTATGCTGTTAGAAAAGAGGACTCACTTATCTTTTTATACAACATCATCTCCTAATCTTAAACCAATAAGGACCTAGTATTCCAACATTCTTTGCTCATAAAATCTTTTTTGCCCTCTCATGAAATCTTACACAATTGGCCTACGAATATTTGTAATTGTTTATTGGACAAGTTGTAGTTTACTAGCATTTCCTGATTTTATCAAATCTGAAGGCAGTTCTTCCCATGCTTCAAAAGATAACTTCGTGCCAGACTAAACGCGCCAATGGCCATCCAAAATTGGAAAAAAATTTTATTTATATATAATGTTTATATCAAACAAATATATATACGTATACGTTGACTGTTTTTAATTTAAGTGATAAAAAAGATGGCTATTTAGGTTAATTCTTCTTTTTCCTTTTTGGTGTCGGGTGGATTTGGTATTTAAGCAAAAATGGGATTTTGAAAAGTGCTCCTCAAATGGTAGAAATAATACTAGGTAACCACTCCAAGGACTGCTCTTAAGGAATTAATTAGTGCTTCTTGAATTTTAATTTTTAGGATAAACTATTCCGAAATTAAAATTTTTAGTTTAAAATTTCAAGACAAAATAAGTATTAATTAATCTCTAAATATTATCCCTGAAAATAGCAATATGTGCACTTGCCCCACTCAAGTTGGATTTACTTAAGTCCATGGACCTGCCATGCAGACCAATTTTTCATGGGCCTTAACGAAATACCTTTAAATGGGGGCGTATGTATTTATATACTTTTTTTGGATCACGTTTTAACTTGTACCTGTTTTGTAAAAAAATTATAAGAGTATTCACTTTTTTGCGTAACTGCAATATACGGGTCTGAAGTAGCAAAGGCAATCACATAAACTTTAGCATCTAGTAGACGGGCCTGAAGTAGTAAAAATTAATGAACTAAGTCTGCTGAAATTTTTATTTGTAATTGCTGAGCTTGAGCATTCTATTGCTGAAGTTTTGTTCTCTATTTACCGAAGTTTTTATTTGTAATTGCTGCACTTAAGCATCTTGTAACTGAAGTTTTGTGATGCTGAAGTTATTTAGTTCATTTGTAAAAACTTCAGCACTAAATAAGTTGAAGTTCTTTTGTCCTGGATTTATTAGTTTTGTCATTAAGATTATTCAAAAACTTCAACAGAAGATGCTGAAGTTATTTAGTTTATTTGTAAAAATTTCAGCACTAAATAAGCTGAAGTGTTTTCTTCCTGGATTCATTAGTTTTGCCATAAAGCTTTTTCAAAAATTTCAGCAGAAAATGCTAATGTTATTTTTTTCATTTGTAAAACTTCTGCACTGTATAAGGTGAAGTTTTTGAAAAAGTCTTCTAACATACTAGATAAATAATCACCTTATTTTTTCATAGTGTACTACTACTATAAAACAATTAGATTGCCAATAGTATCTAAATCTGTCACGATCCGAATTTTTCACCATTAGAATCATGATGATGCCTACTAATGAAAGTTACGCAAGTTAACGGTGTGAATAAATTATCTTTTCTTGATTTTAAATCCTTTATAGTTATGAAAAATAGCTTATAAACAGCAAAACATTTGAATAAATATCCAATACATCATCCAAAGAAAAATCCTCCCAGAACTGGTGTCACGCTTCGCAGACAATCTAGAATTACTACAAATAAGGTCCGAAAGAAAGATACAATCTGTCTCAGAAGTAAATGAAAAATGAATATAAAGATAGAAGAGAACGTCAGGGCTTGCGGATGCTTGCAGGACTACCTCGGAATCTCTGAGTGAACTGAAGGAAACCACCCAAAGCTATGGTCCAAAAGCTCCGCTCTAGGATCTGCACACAGTGTAGAGTGTAGTATCAGCACAACCGATCCCATATGCTGGTAACTGCCTGACCAAACCCCGACGAAGTAGTAACGAGGCTAGGACCAGACTACCAAATAAACATGTGCATCTATATCATATATTGCAGAAAATGAACAGAAATAAATAACTAAAGATGAGAGGGGGACATACTATGCGAGAATGTCATTTACCAACAGTAGTCCACGAGAAAAACATAAAGAACAATTTAAAACTTGCAGTAGAAAGAATAAGGAAAGTCATAACCAGTCAACAATCACTTCTATCATTATTGTTGCGCCGCAACCCGTTCCAAATCATAAAACACTGTTGCGTTGTGCAACCCGATCCAAATATATTATTATTGAAGTGTGCAACCTGATCCAAATATAATATTATTGTGGCGTGCAACCAAATCCAAATATAATATTGTTGCGGCATTCAACCCGATCCAAATATAATATTGTTGCGGCGTGCAACCCGATTCAAATATAATATTATCGCGTGCATGCAACCCGATCTATAATATTCAACACCAACCGCAAAATAGTCCGGACAAGAGAACAATAAGGGAACAATAATATTCCGGCAAGGAAATCAATAACATCATAATAAAATCAAGTAACAAACCGAAAATCAGTAAATAAATGTAAAGGACAACATAACTCAATTATCAGCAAAATTCAAAAAAGTCAAGGACAAGTGCACGGCATCACCCTTCGTGCTTTTACGCTCTTCCTCACGCAAACGATAATCACTTGAAATAAGGACAAGGAAATAAATGAAATCACAATAAAAACCTGGCAAGGGAGCCATTTAATAATTACTTCTCTTTTCCTTTCCATATTTACTTCACAACTCACTTCACAACTTGAGCAAATGCTCTATAAGATTCAATTGCCAATTATACATCCACAATTCATTTTACAACTTGAGCCAATGCTCCATAATGTTCGATTGCCAATTATACCGACGCTCTTCAATATTCAAATACCAATATAATTTTCACAAGCCTAGCTCAACAATATAAATCATCACCAAGGCATGAATAATACAACGAAGTCATAATAATCACAATATAAGACTCACGCGCATACTTGACACCAACTTATAGATACTCGTCACCATGCCTATACGTCGTACTCAAAAAATACCACATAGCAAATAGGACTCGACTGCTAATCCATCAAGCTAAGGTTAGACCAAATACTTGCCTCGATGCCACAAATACAATTCAAGCCTCAACTATTGCTTTACCTCTTAAGTCCACCACCAACTCTCTCGTATCTAGCCACAAGTTACTTAATAATATTAATAAGTGCTAAATGAATCAATTCTAATGCATGTAAATAAGTTTTCTAAAGTTTTTCCTAAAAATTCAAATATCGGCCTTGGGCCCGCTTGGTCCAAATCCTATATTCGGACCAAAACCCGATTATCCATTCATCCCCGAGCCCGGATATATGATTGGTTTTGGAATCCAACCTCAATTTGACGTCTAAATCCTCGAATTTCAATATTCTTAGGTTTTACCCAAAATTTCCAATTCCAACATGAAAACCCTAGATTTTAGGATAAATCTTGTAAAAAGAAGTTAAGGAGTAAGAAAATGAGCTAGAAATTACTTACTAATATTTTGGAGAAAAAAGGTTTTTTGAAAAATTGCCTCTTATGTTTTTGGGATTTTAAAAAATAAAAAATAACTGAAAATACCGTTTAAATATACCCCTCTCAGACCCTCTGTGCGGACCGCATGAAAAGGAGTGTGGCCGCGAAGCTCACAAGGTTGATTGCAGTGACATGCTTTTGTAATTTAGCCATAATGTTTTCTACGGATTTCCAATATGTGATTTATTTATCTTTCTGAAGACTAGAAACGAAAGGATACAACTTTTTTCACGGATCATCTAAAAATTCCTTGTAGATAAAAAAATATAGGCTTCCGAAGTCAGTCCAGTGGACCTGTGTGGACCGCACAAAATCGAGTGCGGTCGCAATGCTTCCACCGCGAACAGCACAAAACCAATGCGGATTGCACTGGCGGGTTCAAAGATTTGCACTTCTCTGAACCTGCAACATCTATATTTTAAGCTTAAGACATCCCGAAACTTACCCGAAATTCACACGAGCCCTCGGGACTCCATACCAAAATGTGCATTCTAACGCAAAAATATCATATGGACCTACTCTTGCAATCACATCATCAAAATAACATGTAAACCTGAATTAAACCTCAAAACTCATCATTTTCATCAAGAACACTTAAAGTTCATAACTCTTCAACCGGAAGTCCAACTCACGTCAAATAGACTCTATCTTTTACCAAATTTCACAGTTACCTTTCAAATACTATAACAAGTTTGTACCGGGCTCCGTAACCAAAAATACAGGCCCGATACCAATGGTTTCAAACATTAATTCTTTTCTTCATTTCTTAGATAATTCAGCAAAAAATAATTTCTTTAAAAAATTGGTTTCTAAGGTTTGGGACCTCCAAATTCATTCCGGGCATATGCTCAAGTCCAATATTTTATTATGGACCTCCCGGCATCGTCAAAATACGGATCTAGGTTCGTTTGCTTAAATTGTTGACCAAAGTCAACTAAAAATCAAAGTATTAACCCTACAAATTGTCACACCCATTTTTTTCAATAAACCTCACTAAACCTTCATAAAATAATAAAAAGATATTAGTAAAGCTTGAAAATGATTTTTCAATTTTGAAAAGTGAAAAAGAATTTCATCTAAAAGGAAATAACTCAGAGTCGCCACCTGACAATAAGAATAACACGAGCTAATAAAATGAAAAGCAGAACAAAGATCCAAGTTTATGAGTTCAAGAAATAGACCTTGATTTGAATCCGATTTTGATGTATATGAATTTAACGACGGACAGAACTTCTCGAGCGGAACTTGAATTGGACCAGAGAAAATTTCTCAACCAAACACTCGGCTACTTTTATGAGAATTTAACAAAAAATATCTTTGTCCTCATTTATGAAAGTTGCTGGTACAAAAACGATAGATACTCAGATAAAGACACGATCGGAAACCTCGAAACGGAAAACTTCAACGAGACTCAAGCTCGACTGGAAATTAGTGTTCATGTGTTGTTTTAACTGAAAATCGTTGAAATTACACCAGTCATTGGAAATTTCAGATCTATCATCGATGAGATAGAAACTAAAACCAAAGGAAAATTATAAGAATAGCAACTCCCTTTCTCCCCGTTCGTGAGTGTGTGTGTGTTTGCCGGTTTCAATGGTAAAGGTCTACGACTTCCGAGTTCGCTAGTTCTCTGCTGGATCTCGCTTTTCCTGCGAACTACTGGAGGAGGAAAATGAAGAGAACAGCGGCAACTAGGTGAAGGGTGGCTGAAGGATGGTCGTTTGTGGGATGGTTTCGGCGAGTTGGTAAAGGGGAGTGGTATGAAGTCCCCCGACTTGGTGTGGGCTGTGTGAAGGAGATGGAGGCGGGGGTGTGCTGGTGAGTTACAAAGGAGCAGAGGTGGTAGCTATCTGGTTTAGTGTTTTTAGAAGAAGGTGGACGGCTGGTTTTTAGTTTTGTAGGGTTTTTTGGCAGTGTTGTTTATGGTTCAAGAAAAGACTGCTAGTTTTTTGTCTTGTATTTTTCTTTTTGGAAATTAATATTAGCCATAGGATTAAATTCAGATAGAGGGCCAGGATTAAAAGATTATGGGTTGGGTTAGTGGGTGAATTGGGTCAAGAAGATTGGGCTATGTAAATTGTGTTAAAAACAAATGTGCAAAAACTAATTAAATCACTTTTAATATAAGATAAATATGCTGCATAATTCAAAAATTAATCTAGTTAATTAAACTAAATTATATATAAAATATGAAATAATTTTTGTATTCTTCAAATATAATATTTAAAATAAAATAAGTTCAAAGTAATATATCCTTCTAAAATATCTAATACTTGAATTAAATAGAGAAATATGGAACTATATTTGTAAGTTTCAATTGTTACTCTTAAAATAAAGTAAAAGAGTTAAAACTAGTTAAAATAACTATATTAGGCCTAACTAAATATTTAACACTAAAATGTGTAAAATCTTGGGGAGGGTCAAAAATTACATGTCTACAGCTGTCCCTCTTTGACTGGAGATACGACATATTTTCAGACAAAGAACGACTAGACAAGTTTCTGACCCGACCCTTATTTGGAGAGACTAAACTTAAGAGGAAAGGGAGTGTGACCGAGTCCTAGTATCTGAGCTGCCTACATACCCTTGGCTATAAAGGAATCATGCCACGTGTAGTTCAGAAGTGCATGAGATTATGGAGTATACCGAGGTGGAGAGTCGGTCAAGGTGTCGTCGAGGTTTTGATCCGCGGTTCCTGCCATTACATTGAAAATAAGAGGAAAAATTATAGCAAAAGTAAAATAAAAATACAAGATCCTATCTACTTCTTGTCTTAAATCTTCCTTGAATCTCTACTTGATCTTCAATATGAAACTGAAAATGGACCATGTGGGCTCTTGATGCTTCTTAAATTTGCGAATTGAAGCAAGTCTAAAATGAATTCTCTTGTTATCCAGGTGGGTGTCTGATTGCTAAAACTTGAATTATATTCCCTTGTTATCTTGGAGGCCTCCTGATTGCCAAAACTTGAATTATATTCCCTTGTTATCCAGGTGGGCACCTGCAATCAAAACAACAAAACAAACAAACTTTTCTGCCCCAGTTTGTACCAGGAAAATCTCTGAGTTGTTAGAAAAATGTAAATCACTTAAGCTATTGATGCAATCGTGAGAGTAAAACTAAAGACTTGACTAGGATGTGCGTCCCCTGTTAATCAAACCAAGAATATTTGACTAGCAAATTCATCAGACTAGGTCTTCTATCTTAGGAGAACGATTCATCAGACTAAGATTTTGATCCTAGGAGAAAATTCAAGAGTGTAGGTTTTCTATATTAGGAGAATAATTTGCCAGACTAACATTTAGATCCTAGGAGAACATTCATCAGACTAAATTTCTTATCTTAGGAGAAAGATTCGTCATACTAGGTCTTGTTGTTATCTTAGGAGAAAAATTCACCAGACTAAGATGTCGATCCTAGGAAAAAATTCATCAGACTAGGTTTTCTATCTTAGGGGAAAAATTCCTCAAACTAAGATTTCTATCCTAGGAGAGAATTCATCAGATGAGGTTCCATTTTGTTATCATAGGAGAAAGATTCATCAGACTAAGATTTCTATCCTAGGAGAAAATTCATCAGACTAAGATTTCTATCCTAGGAGAAAATTCATCAAATTAGGTTTTCTATCTTAGGAGAAAAATTCAAGAGAGTAGGTTTTGATCCTAGGGAAATATTCATCAGACTAGGTTTCTTATCTTAGGAGAAAGATTTATCAGATTAAGATTTTGATCCTAGAAAAAAATTCATCAGACCATGTCGCTTTTTTTCTTTTTGTCGTATCTTAGGAGAAAGATTCATCAAACTTAGACGTTAATCCTAGGAGAAAATTCATCAGACTAGGTATTCTCTCTTAGGAGAAAAATTCATCAGACTAAGTTTTTTATCTTAGGAGAAAGATTCATGAGACTAAGATTTTGGTCCTAGGAGAAAGTTTATCAAACTAGGTCTTCTATCTTAGGAGAAAAATTTATCAGACTAAGATTTCTATCCTAGAAGAAAATTCATCATACTAGGTTTCTTATATTAGGAGAAAGATTCATCAGATTAAGTCTTTTTATTATCTTAGGAGAAAGATTCATCAGACTAAGATTTTGATCCTAGGAGAAAATTCATTAGACTAGGTCTTCTATCTTAGGAGAAAGATTCATTAGACTAAGATTTTGATCGTAGGAGAAAGTTCATCAGACTAGGTGCTCTATCTTAGGAGAACGATTCATCGTACTAAGTCTTTTTATTATATTAGGAGAAAGATTCATCGGACTAAGATTTTGATCCTAGGAGAAAGTTCATCAGACTAGGTGCTCTATCTTAGGAGAAAGATTCATCAGACTAAGTTATTTTATTATCTTCGGAGAATGATTCATCAGACTAAGATTTTGATCCTAGGAGAAAATTCATCAGACTAGGTCCTTTTTTTTGTTATCTTAGTAGAAAGATTCATCAGACTAATATTTTGATCCTAGGAGAAAATTCATCAGACTAGGTTTTGATTGGGAGGAAAATCCATCACACTAGGACTTTTTATCCTAGGAGGAAAAATGTGAAGAGCAATGGCAACATTTTATGCACATTAGCAAGACAGGTAAGGGAAAAGATTTGAGAAACTTCTGTTTGTCGATTCTTCTCTTCTTCTTTTTTTCTTTATCTTTGTTTCCTTTTCTTTTTTTTCTTGTTTTTAAACCCTCTTGCTTGCACTGCTTTGTTCCTATTTCAAATAAAGAAAACTTGTGAGTTTAAATGTTGTGGTTAGTTTGAGGCCTTGAGCTCGAGGGCGGCTGCTTCTACACTTGGAAGACCCTGTCTGTTATCGACTGCCCATTTTATTTCAACCCTTATCATAGAAAAAATCTCTGCTCCATTCGATCTCAATATCTTCTATTTGTTGCATTTTACTCATGAGTTAACATTAATTGAACCATTGCATTTTGCATGAATCCCAAAGCATGTTAATTGTTATCAGATCAGTGTGCATCCCACTTTTTCCTGACTTATGGCACTTTGATGTGCTAGCCAAATTATGTGCAACTAGAAAGCCGGTAGCATATTTTGAAGTCATTTCTCATTTATTCTAACCAAACTGACTCAAGAAAGGACTCAAACAAAACAAGAGGAACAAAATAAAGGACAAGGGAAAGAGATGATACTTAACAAGAAGATATTTTTTACCTAGGAAAAAGAGCAAAGTAGAAGCTACTCTTATTTGAAGGCCATCACTACTGACCATGACATGCATTTTGGATTAGGCGGACTGATCTGTCAAGTGAGTCTAATTTTCAACTCTTGTTGTACCTCTTCGCTGTGAAACCGGGCTTCAGTGCTTCAATTTTTCCATCTGATCCACGATCCTCAGTCGACTTGTAGTGCCTTGAAGGTTTTCACCATCAATCCTCTCTTATTTTGTTCTTTTCTCAACTCACTATCGCCTTACGGTGCCCCTAAAGGTTTTCACCGATAAGACTCTCTCATTTTACTCATTTTCTCTCTTTTTGCTGAGAACAAATGTATTACCCATGATGCAGGAAGACATACTTTCACCAAACACTTGATTTGCCATCCTCAAGGATTGTTCAGAAGGTCCTTCTTTGGACCATAATGTAGGCTTTTGGACAGGTTGGAAGGAAAGGGTGGTATGAAGGCTCAAAATAATTTAAGATGAAAGGGTTTAAAATTACAATTTTTGGAATCAGCCTTTTTGGCAAAATTAAAACTTCTGCCCCAGTTTCTGGAGTCTGGGGATTTTTTTTTTGGTTTTTTGCTTTGACGGGATTTCTAAGAAAACTTAACCCACTCTCGACTTCGAGGGATTATGAAATATTTTATTTGGTGCGACCAAACCGTAAGGCTGTCTACGTATCTTCAAATGTCAAGAATCAGATCGAACGTAGTTCAAAAGACAAAGTAGTTATTTTGTTTTTTTCTCTTTTTTTATTTTTTCCTTTTTTCTTTTCTCCTTTTTTCTTCTATTTTTCTTTCTCTCTTTTCCTTTTTCTTCTTTTTCTTTTTTTTCTTTTCTTTCTGCAGTTCCTAACTCTATTTCTTATTTCAAAAGAGGGGCACGAAATAAAAAAATTAGGGCTCAAAATGGGTAGCAAAGTATAAAAGTATTTGCGTAGCAGAATAAAATGCCTTCGTCATGCCAAACTTTAAAATGCCAGGTACAAGCATGCACTTAAAGAAAAGAAAAGAAATTATACATGGTATCTATTGATGGAATCAACACAAACAAGAGTGCCAATGGGCAATACCTTAATCCCAATGAATGACCCTTGCGAGTTCGAAGCAGACTTGACTGAACCTTATCTCGATGTGGAAGAATGCATTTCAGCGCCGAATAATTTACCTCAAACTGCTTGAGAGACATTTTCTTATTATATGCTCTTATCACCCTCTTGATTTCCCAACTAACTGCCTCAATTTCACTCAATTCAAGCTTCAGGTTTCTCAAAATGCGTGAATCTTTACTTTTTCCTCAAATGCCTCTTTTTATCATGTTCAAAACGGTGTCATTTCTTTATGGTTAAACTAACTTTTGAGACCAGTCTGAGAATTATGCGTGTATGTCATGCCACCTAGTGTCAGCATGAAAAGAACTATAAAAGGAAAAGTGACCAAAACAAAACTGACTAGAACTAACAGAAAATAAGAGATTGCATTAGACAGACGATGAGAAGGGTTTGAACAAAACAAGCAAAATAGACATGGGTTATAACCCTGGAACAATCGTAGATAACACTAGACGAGTTACTACGACTAAACAATTTAGAAAAAATGAGAAGAAGAAGAGTTGGAGCCACAAGACAATATCCAGATTACAACCCTGAAATAATCCGGACAAACAGAAATGACAACAAAATAAACCACCAAAACTCCTCTTTGGCTAGCCAAGAAATGAGTGTCTTTCCAATCACCAAGCTCGACATTTTAGCCACTGAGTTTCACATAAAAATTATTGGGATCCTCGCTAATTTCAATATCATTAACTTTAGTCAGCAAGTTTCCAAAAGAATTCTCACACTTCGTGTCACCACGAATGCTTCCCATAAAGTGTGCTGACCCAGGTAAATTGGCTTCCCAATTGAGCACGGTATGAGCTTTTTTTGGCTGGTAGGGCATGAAAAATATGGGATGAAGTGCCGAGGTAGGAACTATAAGGGGTGAAGCCTTTGGCGTGTTAAAGGGAAAGATCAACTGTATTGAGAATTTGGGCTTGGGACAATGGTGGAATGGAGGCATAGTTTTCTGTATGGTTGGTAGGGAATGAATGTGGAGCATGTCCCTTAATCCAGGCCTGACACATTTCTGCTATATGTTGTTTCAACCTTTGGACCTTCTCTTTCAATTCTGATTTCGACTCCACAAACTCCCTCGAGAGGTCAACAACTCATGTGTCAAGTTTTTGCTAGCCATGGCTATCTCTCTCTTTAACCTTATGTGGTCTGGATGAATCGCCAAAATACCACAAAATAACCACCTTCTGTTATGATAACAATGAAAGTAATAAAAAGGATCAAAGCAAAGCCAACATGTTAGCGTTAGGACATTTATAAGATATAAATATCACATTGCCTGAAATGCCCTTAGTCACAGTTAACGGTTCTAGAATGGCTTCGAGGGTATAAAGGTCACATGACATCATCCCACTTTTACTCTTCTTGCCCCATTTCCTTCTATATTTTCCTTTCTAACACCCTTGGCTTTTCATTTCTTTCCCCCCTCTTTTCTTTCTGATTATCGCCTGCAGTTTCCTCCCATCTTCACATCCCACAATTTCATCTTTTTTTTTCTTTTTTTGGTTTAAAAGGAATGATTCGATCGAACACTATATAGGTTGCCTACGTACCATGTCCCTCATGAATCAGATAAAGCGTAGTTCTAGAAAAGTAATGGACAAAATAAACTAAGAAATAAAAATCGTTTTGAATTTTTCATTTATAACTTTTTTGGGGTTTTTAAATACAAAATAGGAAGTACTATAACAAACGACTCGGCAATCTTAACTAGATTGACAGACTCGATACTACTATACAAGACTAAAAATTAAAAGACAACATAAGATAGAGTAAAAAAAATAAAAAGTTTCCTCTGGCAGTCATGCATGCAATGGTCTTGACTAGAATGGTTCTCGGGTATTTGTCATGCTCAAACTCTAGCAAGTTGCTCCATACCTGAATAGGAAAAATAAGATCAAATAGAGTTAGTGACTCGAGACACTATGTAAAACCACAGCATCTCCTATTAGACACATGCAAGACAAGATTAAGGCTATTTTTGCAAAATGACCTACGTAGCCAAAGGTGGATATTAATTCAAACTCAACAAGATCGACCTCTAAGACATGGAAATACCTCACTAAGGCTTATATAGATTCAACTCCCAATAATCATGGCCCAAAAAATTATTTTGCAAAATTGACTCATTTCGCAAAAAACAACCGATATGGCCAGAAGGGGCTAAAAAGGCAAACTCAAAAATGAAGGACCTTAGAGTAATATAACACCTAGTTGTGGACTCAAAATCCTAAAAAATGGGTTATTGAACAACTTTTGTGAAAATGACCCCATTTTGCAAGAATGACTGATGTGGCCAAAAAGTGGCTAGACATGCAAGATATGGCTAAGACCCAGCAACGCTAAGAACCTAAGGAACTAGGAAGACCGGAGCCTATGTGGGTTATCTACATATCCTGTCCCGAAAGACGAGAATCAGGTTCGTGTAGTTCGGAAAGACTGGATGTGGAAGAAAGCTTAAAAAATGACACTAATTTGGAAAAAATATATGTTTGTCTTTTTGAAAAATGATGGAAAATGCAAAATCTTTTTGGATTTTTTTTTCTTTTTTTTTTTTTGAATTTTTGAAAAATGATGGGAAAGTGTAAAATCTTTTGGATTTTCTTTTTTTTTTTTGAATTTTTGGAAAATAATGAAAAATGTAAATTCTTTTTGGATTTTTTATTTTTTTATTTTTTGGAAATGATGATAAAGTGTAAAACTTTTTTAGATTTTTCATTTTCATTTTTTTATCTTTTTATTTGAAAAAGCAGTGAAAAAAAATATTACCGGGCCCTACTAGTTTCATTATTCACCTTTCCTTCCCAAACATCGGACCGCCTAATGACCATTTTTACCCTCAAGGATGTAGCATATAGGGATGATTAAATGTCTTTTTGGGCCACGGACCCATTTTAACAAAATTTGAATAGGCTTCCTGTAGAGGGACTGGATGCCTAGGACCGAGCCCTGCTAGGTCTAAATGACATGATGCAAATAAAAATGACCTAAAAGCTGACCTAAGTTTGGGGTTCACTAACAAGACAATTCGGGGGAGCCTATGGTCGATGGTGGCTGCTCAAGCATTCCACCCACTCCATACGTCCGAAGCCCCTCCCTCCACCTCCTAAATTAAGGGTGACTCAATAAAGAGTTCGTGCACGCGAAGCGTACTTCGAGACTTGTTGTAGAAAGAAGACCCATTGTTATGCAAATGGTGACAGTTTATACAGCAGTAGCACATAAAGGAAACTGTAAACAAATAAGAAACTAGAAAATAATAAAAAGACATAAATAAAATAAAAACCAAATAAAGCAAATAGAACACATAAAAATCTCAACCTAATATACTAAAAGCCAACAAGATCAAGTACTAGCTCGAACCTGCAATCTCCAACGGAGTCACTAGAGATATCACACCCCTTTTTAACAACAAACCTCACTAAACCCTCTTAAAATAATAAAAAGTTTTTAATAAAGCATGGAAAGGGTTTTTTCAATTTTGAAAAGTGACAAAGAATTTTGTTTAAAAAGAAATAACTCAGAGTCGCCACCTGATATTTGTTTCGGTGCGCTAGGTCACCATTTTTTTCTAAAAAAAATAAGTTTCCTTTCAAAACACTTGAGACTCTAAAATTAAGTTTGCACCAGAGATTTGAGTAAGGAGGTTGATTTGACTCGGGGAGAAGGTGTTAGGCACTCCCCAATTTCCGTAACTAGTACGATTTCATACTTGATCTAGTTGACTTTGAAATATTCAATTGAGGTAAAACACAAAAATAAAATAAACACACAAGAGGATAGAGGTCGTCCCCACCTAAAAAAGATAAAATACATAAAGGAAAATATTAAAGTTCTATTCTACGCTTCCTCATATCATCCAATCTCTGGTCTTCATTTACATGTACTTTGGGCATACCCCAAATAAAATATATACAAATTCTTCGGGGCATTCCCGGATAAATTTAACTAAGGAAACGACTTGTTGCCTCAAAACTAATAAAAATCCTAAGGCTTGCCTACCCAAGTGTAGTCGGCCTAAGCATGCTACTAACGGATTCAAAATAAGATAAACAAAACAAATAAGAGCAAGATAACTACTTAAGGTCCAATTTCTTTCTTATTTTTTTTATCAATTTAACTTGATTCCAGACTCTTTTCGCAAGCTCCCAACTCACAATCAAGCAAGAATCATCCCAACTAAAAACGTTTTTAAGATCAAACAGAATGCTAAAACCTAAGTTCTAGAGATGCCACCATTTCAGACCATCAAAGATCGATGAATACGACAAGCATGGGTGCATTTAATTTAAGAACAAAACGAGCTAATAAAATGAAAAGCAGAACAAAGATCCAAGTTTAAGAGTTCAAGAAATAAACCTCGATATGAATCCAATTTTGATGTAACTGAATTTAACGACGGACAGAACCTCGAATGGAAATTGATTGGACCAACAGAAATTTCTCAACCAAACACTCGACTACTCTTATGAGAATTTAACAAAAAGTATCTTCATCCTCACATTTGAAAGTTTCTGGTACAGCAATGATAGATAATCAGACAAAGACACGATCGGAAACCGCGAAACGGAAAACTTCAACGAGACTCAAGCTCGACTGGAAATTTGTGTTCTGGGTTGTTTGGACTGAAAATTGCTGAAAATACACCACCCAACAGAAATGTCGGATCTGTCGCCGACGAAATAGAAACTAAAACCAAAGGAAAATTATAAGAATAGCAACTCCCTTTCTCTCCATTTGTGAGCGTGTGTGTGTTTGCCGGTTTTATTGGTGAAGGTCCACGGCTTCCGAGTTGACTAGTTCTCTGCTGGAACTCGCTTTTTCGGCAAACTGCTAGAGGGGGAAGAAGAAGAACACAACATCAACAGGGGAAGGGTGGCTGAAGGATGGATGCTTGTGGGCTGGTTTCCGGCGAGTTGGTAAATGGGAGTGGTATGAAGTCCGACGACTTGTGTGAAGGAGACGGAGGTGGGGGTGTGCTAGTGAGTTACAAAGCAATAGAGGTGGCGGCTGTCTGGTTTAGTATTTTTAGAAGAAGGTGGACGGCTGGTTTTTAGTTTTGTAGGGTTTTTTGGTAGTGTAGTATATGGTTCAAGAAGGAGACTGCTAGGTTTATGTCTTGTACTTTTTTTATTTTTTATTTTTGTTTTTTTGGAAATTAATATTGGCCATAGGATTAATTTCAAATAGAGGGCCAGGATTCAAAGGCTACGGGTTTGGTTAGTGGATGAATTGGGTCAAGAAGATTGGACTATGTGAATTTGGTTAAAAACAAATGTCCAAACCTTAATTAAATCATTTTTAATATAAGATAAATATGCTACATAATGCAAAAATTAATCTAACTAATTAAACTAAATTATTTATAAAATATAAAAATTATTTTTGTATTTTTCAAATGTTATATTAAAATAAAATAGGTTCAAAGTAATATGTTCTTCTAAAATATCTAATACTTGAATTAAATAGAGAAATATGGAACTATTTTTGTAATTTTCAATTTTTGTTCTTAAAATAAAGTAAAAGAGTTAAAACTAGTTAAAATAACTATATGAGGCCTAAACTAAATATTTAACACTAAAATGTGTAAAATCTTGGGGAGGGTCAAAAATTACATGTCTGCACAAATTTCTATTTCTCATCTTTTCACTTAGAGGGATTTTGAGATATAAGTCCGGACCACACACGCAAATCAAGAGGAGGTAAAGGGAGTTTTTAGGCCTCTGAATTTGTTTCTAAAACTAGGAATGACCTTTTGGGTCATCCCATCCTCCACCTCTAAAATAATCGTTTGTCCTCGAATGAGCATAAAAAGGAAATACTTGAGTCAGGGAAAAGATAGGGATAACGGCTCCGTCTTTCGGAGTCGGACTCCGAGGTCGATGCCTCAGTAGGCTGACCTCTCCATTGGACATGAACAGAAGGAGAACTCTTCGATCTCAACTGACGAACCTGTTGGTCCAGAATAGCTACCGGCTCCTCCTCATAAGACAAGTACTTGTCCAACTAGTCGGTGCTGAAATCTAACATGGGATGGATCACCGTGATACTTCCGAAGCATGGACACATGAAACATTGGATGCACGGCGGATAATGTGGCAGCAATACAAGGCTATAATCCACCCCTCCCACTCAATCAAGAATCTCATACGGGCCAATGAACCTAGGGCTAAGCTTGCCCCTCTTCCCATATCTCATCACGCCCTTCATAGGCGACACCCAAAGCAATACCCGTTCACCGGCTATGAATGCCAAATCACGAACCTTACAGTCGACATAACTATTTTTCCTGGACTGGGCTATGTGAAGCCCGTCCTGAATGATTCTGACCTTGTCCAATGCATCTGTACTAGATCCATACCCAATAACAGAGCCTCTTCTGGCTCAAACCATCCAACAAAGCCTCATATGGATCCGTCTAGATACTCGACTGGTAGCTGTTGTTGTAGGAAAACTCTGCTAAAGGCAAAAACTAATCCCACGAGCCTCTAAAGTAAATGACACAAGCTCGGAGTATATCCTCCAAATCTGAATAGTACGCTCGGATTGCCCGTCCGTCTAAGGATGAAGTGGTTTTCTTAACTCAACCCGTGTGCCCAACTATTGCTGAACTTCTCTCTAGAAATATGAGGTTAATTGCGTACCTCGATCCGAAATGATAGACACGGACACACAATGAAGACGAACAATCTCCCAGACACAAATCTCAGCTAACTTCTCGTAAGAATATGAGACTTCTACAGGAATGAAATATGCTGACTTGGTCACCCTATCAACAATAACCCACACTAAATCAAACTTCGTCTTAGTCCGTGGGAGTCCAACAACGAAGGCCATAGTGATACGCTCTCACTTCCACTCAAGAATCTCAATTTTCTGGAACAAATCACTGAGCCCTTGATGCTTGTGCTTAACCTGCTGATAGTTCAAACATCAAGCTATATATGTCGCGATATCTTTCTTTATCCTCCTCCACCAATAATGCTGCCGCAAATCTTGATACATCTTTGCGGCGCTCGGATGAATAGAATACTGGGAGCTATGGGCCTTCTATTAAATTAACTCCCAGAACCCATCCACATTAGGCACACAAACCCGACCCTGCAATCTCAAAACTCCATCATCTCCTAAGGTAACCTTCTTAGCACCTCCGTGCTACATAGTGTCTCTAAGGACACACAAATAAGGATCATCATACTGCCAATTTCAGATATATATATATACACACACACACACACACACACACACACACACATACATACAATGTATTAAATTTTTTATATACATTGTACAAATTTTGAATATAAGTGTATCTTGTATTTTTCAGTGTATATTATAAAAATTATATATAAATTGTTGTAAAATGAATAAAAATCGTACATATACTTTTACACTTTTGTATATAAGTGTATCTTGTATTCTTTTTGTGTATTTTATATATTTTTGTATAGTGAAAGTCTGTTTTGTATATTTTTATATAATGACAGTCTAGCTTGCATTGTGACAGTCTATTTTATATATTTTTGTATAGTAACAGTCTATTTAGTATATATTTTGGATAGTAATAGTAAATTTTGTATAGACGTGTATCTTGTATTTTTCAGTGTGTTTTTGATATTTTTTTATATAGTGACAGTTTGTTTCGTATATTATTTGTATATTGACTGTCTAACTTGTATAGTGACAATCTATTATATATATATATTTTTATATAGTAACAGTCTATTTAGTATACATTTTGTATAGTGACAGTCTATTTTGTATAGTGATAGTCTGTTTTGTATATTAATAGTCTATTTAGTATATATTTTGTATAGTGATAGTCTATTTTGTATAATGATATTGTATTTAGTATATTTTTACATTGGATTTGTTTTGGAATATTACCTTGATATTAAGAACAAAATTAGATTAAAACAATCATTAAAACAATGAGTAGAATTTAAATGAAAAACTGATTAAGCCTATCATGCCCTGAACCTGGGCCTCGATGTAACACGATACTCGTGCCTAACTACATATGATCGAGCGAACCAACTGGCTGACTAAATCAATGTGTGATATCACAACATTCTGAATGCAGAAGATAAACTAACATATGCCGATATACTAAATGTCTGGATAATATAAATCAAAGTGTGGTAATACTAATATAATTCTAAAACATATTTTCCGCCAAAATAGCTTAACATGAAAAGCCTGAGACTTTGTCTAGCTGTTAGTCTAGTCTATGAAGCCTCTAATGAAGTACTGAAAACATTGAATGTCTAACAATATTGAAGACTGTAAGGTAATGATAATGCCCCGAGAGAACTGGCGATCACCAAATAGCTGGTACGAGAACCCTTGTGCTCTGAATCGTCAACCTGTCAATCATCACCTGCAGATGCAGGCCCTGGGAAAAAGAGACGTCAATACATTTGAATTGCATTAGAATGTAAAGTAACTGAAAGATAGAATTATAAATGTTGAAACTGATACTGAGCTGATAATTGATAACTGAAATGATAACAATTGAAACTAAAACTGAAATGATAACTGATATAACTAATAGCTGAACTGATAACTGATAACTGAACTGATATCTGGTAACTGAGATGATAACAGATAACTGAAATAATAACTAATGACTGAGCTGAACAAAGGAAGTAAGGATATGAATATTCCCTCTTCTGAATGATGAACAACATGTTTATCCAAATAAGCTATGGCCTCGAGCCCAATAAATATGTGCACAAGATACGGCCTCAGGCCCAAGTATACGTATACATAACTACGGCCCATGCCTAAAAATACATAAAGCCTAAACTACGGCCTCATGCCAAAATATGCATAAAGGATAAACTATGGCCTGAGGCCCAAATACAGTTGTTCAACATTTAGGGATTTAAAATCAGGAACTAAGAATCATACTGCAATACATGATAGTAAATACTGAATCACACTAAGTTACATGATACTAGAATACTGGATCACATTAAGTTACATAATACTAAAATACCGAATAGGACTAAACTGATGTTGGAAACACGTTCTCAATGCAATATACTAAAACATGTGTTCTTTTGTATAGGTTTTGATGAATGACAAACGAAGCGAAAATTGATATATGACGAAGTTCAAGAAACAAGCGCACAATTGATATACAACGAGATTCAAGCTCAAGACAAAGTTTTATAGTTTAATTGAGTCATTCTTAATTGTGATCTTGATCCTACAACTTGACTCGTAACATGGCTTCTCTCATAAAACTATTTTCCAAAATCATGCATATTTAATTTAATGTCAAATGATTTTAAATCATGCATATTTACAGTAGTCAAAATAATTTTTAGACATGCCTTAAAAATCTGGACTAAGATAATCGATTATGTACTTATGATAATCGATTGTTTTAAGCCAAGACTGCATGACAATCGATTGTGAACTAATGACAATCGATTGTGAGTAAGACAGTGAGCATCAGGTTTTTCAAACCTGCATGACAATCGATTGTGAACTAATGACAATCGATTGTGACTGAGGCAGTGTCCATCAAAGTTTTTCAAAACTCAGAATAATCGATTATGAACTAATGGTAATCGATTATGTTGAGACAGTGTCTTCCAGTGATTTTCAAATTTATTAAATAATCAATTGTTACATTGGACAATCGATTGTCAAAGAGACAGTGTCTAAAACGTTTTTCAAAAACTGATAAGTAATCGATTGTTGACTTTGTGCAATCGATTGTGAAGCTGACCGTTGTCGTAAAGTTTTCAAATATCGTCCGGTAATCGATTATTGATTCTGTATAATCAATTATTTTGATTAAAATCCGGAAAAGATTTTTTGAACGTTATTGGGTAATCGATTATTGATTTTGTATAATCGATTGTTTTGATTAAAATCCGGAAAAGATCTTTTGAATGTTGCTGAGTAATCGATTGTTGATTCTGGACAATCGATTGTTTGTGGTAAAATCTGGAAAGGATTTTTTGAACGTTGCCAGTAATCGATTATGGATTGTAAGTAATTGATTATCAAGCGTAAAATCTGGGAATTTTGATCTGACTGGCAGACAATCGATTGTTGGGGTTTGACAATCGATTGTCAGTGAGTAAAATCAGCAACTCTTAATTGGCAATTAGGCAACGGTAATGCCAAGTTTTTCAACTATAAATACAGCTTCATTTCAGTGTTTTAAACACAACAACATACTACAACTGATCATTACATTGCTATAAGCTTGCATACTTTTGTTTATCATTTTATATTCAATTTCATAAAGCTTTTGAGAGCCATATTCTTGTCCAAAGTTGTTGTGATCTAGAGCTTACTTCTTTTACTCATATCTACTCATTAAGGAGTATTTTGTTTGAGTGTTTAGTGTTTTATACACTTGTAAGAGAATTGTAATTCTCTTGTTGTAAGGAACTTGTGTTTCCTTGGTTGAAGTCTTGGAGTGTTGTATCTCCGAGAAAAGGTGTTAAGGCTTGTGTCCTTAAGTTGTAAAGGTTTGTTGAGCACCCGTAAGCTTAACAAGTTAGTGGAAAATCTCGAGAGAGTCTCTCGGGGACTTGACTAGCCACATGTTGTGGTGAACCAGAATATATCGGTGCGTTCTTTCCTTTTTGTTTATTAAACGCACTTATTTATTTCCTGCAAATTTTAATTTCCGCAAGTTTACGCTAAATTTTATTATAACGCTATTCACCCCCCCCCCTCTAGCGTTAAGCGTATTTTCTAACAACTGAGACATGTATTCTTGAACTGATTATGAACACTGACACTGCAACTGTTTATGGCATACTGAGTAATCTATTCTAAGACTTGGGGGCATCAAACCCAAGTCTATATTAAATATGCACTGAGCTCACAACATTCAAAATGAAAGTCATGAATGAGTTACGAAGCTAAAGACTAGAAGTTCTACAACTATTCAAGGAACTAGGCTAAACTATATTTCTGAGGCAATTAGTAAGGTCGTAAAAGAAACATAGTACAGGGAGAATTATTAACATTCCCAAACATAGAGAGTTAGCCTCATATACCTTAACTTCCTTCCCTAGAGAATAATATAACATTTGTCAACCCTTTCAACTTTAATCTATATCAATACAAGTCAAATGGATTCCATATTAGCAATAGTTCTCATGTTTTGGTCACTTAAGCATTTTCTCAAATACGTGGTAACATAAAGCTTCATAGTCCTTATTAATGGTGTTTCTACACCAACAAACCATTCTCTTGATCCTAGATAAATTCTAAAATCTCAAATTTCTTATAATCAATGTCATTCTTCTTCACCCATAAGATAAACAACACCCTTAACCAATAATCAACAATCAACAATCCAAACCTATAATTGTTCATGTTTTTCTGTCAAACCCATCAACTCATATCTCATAAGTTTGTAGTCTACAATTATTAATCCAACATTATAATCAATTAGAGGGTGAAGATATTACCTTCTTGACATTTAATCTTCTTGAATTCGAGTTCTAAGGTTCCTTCTCTCAACAATAATGTCTCAATCGAATATCTAATAATATGTAGAGTTTACCCATGTAAATAAGATGTTGGGAAATTAAAATTAACTTAGAATCACCATTAGAACTTACCTTGGATGGTGATACCTTTAAGGAGTTATGTTTTTTAGAGCTCCCCTTTCTAGAGAAAGTTTTTGAGTTTTGGGGCTGTGGGGGATGAAGTAGGGCTTTAAAATGACCCCTATGAGTCCCCCTGGCACTTGATACATCTGACTGTGCACCTGATCATGCAAAATGGCAATAACACTGCCTCAGGAGCACGCCCGCACTCGCGGCGCGCTCAGGGCACCCATATCGCATATTATTCTGTAAAACGTGCATAACATTTTGCACAGAGATCCGTTCGGGCTCCATAATATATCATTGGAAATACATTTCAAAGATCTACAACTTTCATGTTTTCTGTTTTCCAAAATACCTTACATGTTTTTCACTAAACCTTCTGCAAAACTGATTTTTTGTAAAATTCGTAGATTTTATCGAATTTTATGCACCTCATTCTCCATCTTGATTCTAAAACGTATATTTTCACCCATACTCATCCTGCTAGGACTTCATATGTCAAAAATATTAGATTAATACCCATTTAACATATCCATATCGAGTCTGAATGTATGGGGTATTACATTATCTCCCCCTGGGATCATTCATCCTCGAATGATTCTCCTGACTATAACTTCTGCTAACTCTGGACCTTAAACAGGTATAATGGAAACATGAAATTTCACTAACACTTGCATACTAAACTAAATGGATACATGATTACTGAACTGTTGAGATACTGAACTGATCGGTAAAATAGCATATGAGTTGGAGTTGCCACCAGAACTAGCGGTGGTATAGCACGTATTTCACGTTTCATGTTATAACATTAAAGTTTCCAGTACTCAGATGCTCATGTCAGTTCAATACTCAGCTACTCATATCAGTCCAATACTTAGATATTCATGCTAACTTAGTACTTTGATATTGATGCTAGTTCAATACTCAAATATTTGTGCCAATTTAATATTCATATATCCACACCTAGTCTGAATGTACAAGGTATTACATTATCTCCCACTTGGGATCATTCATCCTCGAAAGATTGTCCTAACTGTAACTTTTGCTAAGTCCAGACCTTAAACGGGTATAGTGGAAACATGAAATTTCATTAACACTTGCATACTAGACTGAATGGATACATGATTACCGAACTGTTGAGATACTTAACTTAATGACTACTACATTGACTGAATATTGATCAGCCATGGATACGTGAATATTGAGTATTATAGATATATGAATAGTACATTGGCACAAATATTCGAGTATTGAACTAGCATCAATATCAGAGTACTATGCTAGCATGAATATCTAAGTATTGGACTGATATTGGTAGCTGATTGTTGAACTGACATGAGCATCTGAGTACTGGAAACTTGAATGTTATAACATGATACGTGAAATACTTGTTGTACCACCGCTAATTCTGGTGGTAACTCCAACTCATAAGATATTTTACCAATCTTTTGTAGGATTCTATATGGACCAATATAGTATGGACTATGCGTCCTCTTCTTCCTAAATCTCATAACTCATTGCTTAGGCGAAACTTTCAGAAACACACAATTATCAACTTGAAACTGTAGGTCTCTATGTTGCACGCTCGAATAGGACTTTTGGTGGCTCTGAGTCATCTTCAAATGCTCTTGATTCAACTCAACTTTCTCTCTAGACTGATAGACCAAATTTGGTCCTAACAACTCCTCTTTACCAACTTTGAACTGAACAATTGGCGATCTACACCTTTGCCCATACAGAGTCTCTGACAGTGCAATATTGATACTAGAACGATATGCGTTATTATTAGCAAGGTCAATGAGAGGTATGCAATCATTCCAATTACTTTTAACATCAAGGACATATCCTCAACTGTTTGAATAATGTGCTCTACCTGGCCATCTTTCTGAGGATGAAAAACTTGTGCCTAATACTTTCTGAAAGAACTTCTAAAAGTTCATTCTAAACAAAGCACCATAGTCCCAAATGACGAACCACGGAGTCCCATGTAATTAGACAATTTCCTAAATATATAACTTGGTATAATCTTCTGTTAAATCTGTATTGTTTACTAGCAAGAAATGTGCTGACTTGGTAAGTCGATCTACAATCACCCAATCAAATGATACTTTCAAGATGAGCAAGATAATCCTGTTATGAATTCCATATCTACCATCTCCACTCAAAATATGTGTATTATGTGATAAAACATTAGGCATTATACTGCTCTAATTTCACTTGCTGAAAATTCAGACAATTGGCCGCAAATTATGCGACGTTTTTTTTCATATCGTTCAACCAATAAATCTCCTTGGTCATGATGCATATTTGGGGAACTTGGATGGAAAAAATACTTGGAACTATGGGCTTCTAACATGATCTTTCCTCTTTAAGTCCATATATGTTTGGAACACACAATATGTCTTGGTACCTCAAAGTACCATCATCTCCCCCAGATTCAAAAGCCAATGTCCTATACTTATGAATCTCCTCTTTCAACTGCAACACGTAGAGATCATCATATTGTTTCTCCTTCTCTTCCGCTACTAAGGGTAAACAAGTCTTGTTCTAGATAACAACCATGTCATATTTGGAATCCGAAGTCGAACTCCACTTGGCTAGTAAACTTCTTTCACTAGAGTTCTCTTATCTACCTCAATCATGAGTTATACTTCCTACATTTTATCTTCATAAGCACTTTATGAAATAACTTATAGAATTATTGTGAGCTAAGTCTTTGACTAGTACTCCGAAGACTATAGTCTCATGCAATAGCACTACCCTCGTGACACATAAATAGGCATGATTTTATAGCTTTTCTATGATCATTTTATCATCATTAACTAAGCTCAGTGATCATTATACTCACTTTGTATTTCTTACACATGCTATACATAATCCCTGTGGTAATTATACTATATTCCTCATTACCGAACTGATTTTCTTTTTTATATACCATGCCAACTATTCGGGTTTCAAATCTCTAACTGCACTTACTGATGGTTTTCACATCACGCCTTAGACCAAAGGTCTTATACTTACGGATCCTTCCCTTTTTTTGTTGGGATCCAAATAACTTTCTTTATTTTCTGTAATTCTTTGCACTCTATGTCAATGACGACCCATCTTCCAACTAACTTCTGGACTAGGAAAAACTAAATTATTCACATAACGAAAAGCAAATGTATTCATAACTATAATACACAATCTTAATAATTTAACTCTGCTCACACTGTCAATCTTAGAGAAACCACATTTCGATAAATCCTAAAGGTTATTCTTCAATAGTTTGCTCTCTTATTGCGGCTGATTGTTTTTTCCACTGTCACTGTATTTCGGATTCGGTATTTCAAACTGTCATCCGCTCACTAGAGTTAACCTGGCTAAGTGAATCAAATTGTACATCTACTAGCTCTGCTGAAATTGCTAATGCACTGTATCAACTCAAAAGTTACTTATTATTCTCTTACTAAACACCTGCTAGAATCATATTTTCTTTATCTAATTTGGATAACTAAAGTAAGGAATAAGGTTATTTCTAACTTCCCTCACCATCCGACCCTGTTCTATGGTTGCATACTATACTTTGTTTTCTAATATATGTGCATAGATCACACTTAGGGAATTCATATGTCTAAAACAAAATTAGAATATCTAACCCCAAACTTTCTATATAACAAAAAATCATATCATATTATAAACATCCACGGTAATCACTTTGTCACATAAATAAGGGGGAACTGCCATTTTTTTTATCTTACATCAATATCTGCTTCTTATAGTAGCTTACTAATGTGGTACTTCTGGTTCTGATTTGAATAAATCTAAACAACTTAAAATCATTCCCTAAAATTCAATAATTGTTGCTCTTGGTTCTCATTGCATACATCATATCTTCTAGTCATTTGCATGAGTTGTACGAAATCACATCATTGGAAATAACAAATGTTTCTGACCCCTAGGTATTTTACTCTTAGGCTCTTTTCTGTCCAAAACTATAGTGACCAATGTTATGGTGTAACATCTGAACTATCATCACCCAACTTGTAGCTTCATTTCCAAGAACTAAATAAAGTTTTTCTAGGAGGTAAAACACATACGAATACACTACCATGCACAAACTTATCCTTCAAAATATACCATTATCTGATAAATCACTTCCTGCATCATCCGACGAGTCTTGGTCTTAATCCAGACCTAAAATATGCGAAGGTTTCACTATGATCACTATTACTTACTTTGTCTTTTAGCACTCATATGCATCAGTGTATACTCACAAGTCACCGGAAATTTTGATACACTGAAAATTAGATATTTGGTAAACATATAATTGGATACTGGAGTACCGAATACCCATAAACTTGTTAACTGAAAGACTGTATAACTGGTAGCTGAGGTAAACTGATAACCATAAGACATGATAACTATTTTAATACTTTCTTATAAGTTTATGCTCGAATCTATAGTATTATCCATTGCATCCCATGTTTACATCCTCCCAAGTCTCATATTTACCAACCTGTACTTTATAATTATACCCTAATTGGCAGCTATCCTCTCTAGGACCTTAGGTTTCTCCTACGCGTATTTTGGGCATCCAATATGTTTGGAATTCGATAGGAAGAGAAGATTACCTATTGCTCTAAGTTTCATTGCACGATCTAGAGTAGAAAAAATGAGACAATCTTGGATGTCTTGGTAGTTAACTGTTTATATGAGTGGCCGATACACACATATAAAGGAAACTCCACTAGACACGGCTTCATAGACTCCCTGGGACTCTTGAACCTAGTGATATGATACAAAGCTTTGCCATGCCCTGAACCTGGGCCTGGACGTAACACGACAATCGGTGCTTGACTATATGTGACCGAGTGAACCAACTGGCCGGCTGAATCAACATCTGATATCATAACATTCTTAATACGTAAGATAAACTAACACATGTTGACATACTGAAAGTCTGGATGATATAAATCAAAGTGTGGAAATACTAATACAATTCTAAAACATATTTGCCGCCAAAATAGCTTAAAATGAAAAGCCTGATACTTTATCTAGCTGTTACTCTAGTCTATGAATCCTCTAATGAAGTACTGAAAACGCTTACTGTCTAACAATACTGAAGACTGTAAGGTAATGATAATGTCCCGAAAGAACCAGGGGATCACCAAATAGTTGGTACGAGAATCCTAGAGCTCAGAATCGTCAACCTGTAAATCATTACCTGCATCGTCAGATGCAGGACCTGGGAAAAAAGGGACGTTAGTACATTTGAATTGAACTCATATGTAAAGCAACTGAAAGAAAGAACTATAAATGCTGAAATTGATACTGAGCTGATAATTAAGGATTGATAATTGATAACTGAAACGATAACAATTTAGACTGAATTGATAACTGATAATTGATAACTAAAATGATAACTAATAATTGAACTGAACAAAGGAAGTAAGGATATGAATACTCCCTCTTCTGAATGATGAATAACCTGTTTATCTGAATAAGCTACGGCCTCGGGCCCAATATATATATGCACAAGCTACGACCTCAGGCCTAAAAATGCATAAAGCATAAACTACGGCCTCATGCCTAATTATTCATAAAGCAAATAAACTACGGCCTTAGGCCCAAATACAGGTGTTCAACATTTAGGGATTTAAAATCACGATCTGAGAATCGTACTGCAATACATGGTAGTGAAATACCGAATCACACTGAGTTACATTTCATGCCCAAAAATGCATAAAGCATAAACTACAGCCTCGGGCCTAATTATTCATAAAGCGTATAAACTACGGCCTCAGGCCCAAATACAGATGTTCAACATTCAAGGATTTAAAATCAGGAACTGAGAATCATACTGCAATACATGGTAGTGAAATACTGAATTACACTGAGTTACATGATACTGGAATACTAGATCACAATGAGTTACATAATACTGAAATACTGAATAGGACTACACTAAGACATGTATTCTTGAACTGATTATGAACACTGACACTTCAAATGTTTATGGAATACTGAGTAATCTATTCTAAGACTTGGGGGAATCAAACCCAAGTCTATATTGGATACACATTGACCTCACAACATTCAGAATGAAAGTCATGAACGAGTTATGAAGCTAGAGAATAGAAGTTCTACAACTATTCAAGGAACTAGAAACTATATTTCTGAGGCAATTAGGAACGTCGTAAAAGAAACGTAGTGTGGAGAGAATTATTAACATTCTTAAACATAGAGATTTAGCCTCACATACCTTAACTTCCTTCTCTTGAGCGTAATACGACATCCGTCAACACTTTCAACTTTAACTTATATCAATACAAGTCAAAGGGATTCCGTATTAGCAATAATTCTCATGTTTTGGTCACTTACGTATTTTCTCAAACACTTGGTGACATAAAGCTTAATAGTCCTTATGAATGGTGTTTCTACACCCAACAAGTCATTCTCTTGATCCTAGATAATTATAAAATTTCAAATATCTTATAATCAATGTCATTTTCTTCACCTGTAAGATAAACAACACATTTAACCAATAACTAACAATCAACAAGCTAAATCGATAATTTTTCATGCTTTTCTATCAAACCCATGAACTCATATCTCATGAATTTGTAGTATACAATTATTAATCCAATGCTACAACCAGTTAGAGGGTGAAGATATTACCTTATTGATGTTCAATCTTCTTGAATTCGAGTTCTAGGGTTCCTTCTCTCAATAATGATATCCCAAACGAATATCTAATGATATGAAGGATTTATCCATGTTAATAATATGTTGGAAAATTGAAGTTAACTTAGAATCACCATTAGAACATACCTTAGATGGTGGAGGAACCTTTCAGGAAATAGATTTTTGAGAGCTCCCCTTTTAGAGCAAGTTTTTGAATTTTGGGGCTATGGGGGACGAAGTAGGGCTTTAATATGACCCCCATAAGTGTCCCTGCATACCTGGTAGGCCTAAACATGCTTCTGACCATGCAAAATGGCATTAAACTGCCTCAGGAGCGCGGTCGCGCTTGAGGCTCGCATATCGCATACTATTCTATAAAACACGCATAACCTTTTGTACAAAGATTCTTTTGGGCGACATAATGTATCCTTAGAAAGCTATTTCAAAGCCTACAACTTTCGTGTTTTGTGTTTTCCCAAATACCATACACGTTTTTCACTAGACCTTTTGCAAAGCTGACTTTTTGTAATCTTCGTAGATTTTAGCGAATCTTATGCACCTCATTCTCCATCTTGATTCTAAAACAACTATTTTCACCCATACTCATCCCGCTAGGACTTTATATGTCTAAAATATCAGATTAATACCCATCTAATATATTCACACCTAGTTCGAATGTCCGGGGTGTTACTGTCACGACCCTAGTTCACCATCCATGAACATGATGTGATGTCACTTAGTTCCTACAACTAGGTAAGCCTAACAATGCGGAAACTTAATATAACTTGCGGAAACATTTAATTAAATTAAGCAAAAACTAGAAGAAAAACTGTATAAAAGTGCCACTTGACATATACAACTCAAAATAATTGCGGAAGTCTACAACTCAATCCCAAAACCCAGAATCTCACGAGAACTACAGGCTAATAGAAATGTAACATACTGCATTAACTCCAGAATGTCTAAAAAACTGAAATAAAAGGATGGAACAACTACTAAAGCTAGAACAGAGACTCATGGTCTGCGGACACGGTAGATATACCTTGAAGTCTCCTCTAGATCTCTCCGCCTCGAGGGTAGTATGCCTGAGTGGAGGTACCTCAATCTGCAAATAAAAAACATCCGCACAAGTGGCATGAGTACACCATAGCGGTACTCAGTAAGTGCCAAGCCTAACCTCGATCGGATAGTGACGAAGAAGGTCAGGACCCTACTGATATTAAATAATATAATAAGAATGCTGACAACAGTATACAATAAACATAAATAATGGAATACAACTATGAAGTAAGTCAGGTCACACAACAATAATCAACAAACCGAGGATAAAATAACACAGGGTAAAATAACTCAATATCATAACCAATTACGAGGATCTCCCAAGAGTCCATTTCCATGTAAATACCAGTAACAAGGATCTCATAAGATATAGTCCTGTAGTCCATTTCCATAACAATGCCAATAACGAGGATCTCCCAAGATACCGTCCAGTAGTCCATTTCCATATCAATACCAATAACGAGGATCTCCTAGGATACCATCCTGTAATCCATTTCCATATCAATACCAATAATGAGGATCTCCCAGGATACCGTCCTGTAGTCCATAATATAAATATGCAGGGGGATTTCCTGGGAATCTACCTTGTAGTCCCAAATTAAATATGCAGGGGGATCTCCCAGGATGCTGTTCTGTAGTCCCAAATATAAATATGCAAGGGGATCTCCCAGGATACTGCCCTGTAGTCCCAAATATAAATATGCAGCGGGATCACCCGGGAATCTAACCCGTAGTCCCAAAGTAAATATGCAGGGGGATCTCCCGGGAATCAAACCCGTAGTCCAAAAGTAAATATGTAGGGGTATCTCTTGGGAATCAAACCCGTAGTCCCAAAGTAAATATTCGTAACCACAATCAGAGATTATTCATAAATGAAGTACAACAATACAAGCAACAGATATTTCTCGACTAACATGTATCACGTAGTGCAGTTAAGGCAATTAAAACAAGTAGGCAAGCTAAATCAACTAAACATGTCTTTCTAATCTAACACAAGTTATAATTGCAAGTAAGATAAGTAAGTATGAAAGAAACTCAGTCTCAATATCTTAAGTAAAAACCGAATTTTCATCGATTAGCTCAAGTATGCGCTCTACACCTCACATACAACGCATTTAATTACCAAATAATATATCCTAGGGGAAAGGTCCCCCACACACTTGCCACGATTATCCGACTCCAAATGGCCCAAATCTATTTAATTCAATTACATATCATAAATACCATTGCAAACAACTGATTCCACTATTAAATTTAAAGCTAAGGCACGAAAATATGTAAATTGATCAAAACACCCCTCAGACCAACGTCTCAGAATCGGATAATTTTTACATTTTTAGAACCCTCGTACTCTCACAAGTCTAACCATATAAAAATCTCCCAAATTGGAAGTCAAATGCCCACTCAAAACCCAATATTTTAGCCTATGAAGTTTCACCCTATTTTTCCAAATTTTGATCCCAAATTCGAATTTTAATGGTGGATTTAACTACAAAATGATGAAATATAACTAGAAGAGATTAATGGAACATCACCCCAATAGTCTTCTCTTCAAAACCCTCTAAAAATCACCTTTCCCCGAGCTTAATTTGATTTTTCAAACTTATGAAATCTAACCCTCAAAATTTCTATATCTGAACAGGGATTTCCGCTTTTGCGGAACAATAACCACTTATGCGGTTTCACTTATGCGGAAAAATCAATCGCTTCTGTGATTTTCCATTAAATGCCCCAAATTCGCTTCTGCGGTTATTCCTCGCAGATGCGGTCTCGCTTCTGCGGACCAAACACCGCATCTGCGAAAACAAAGAAGCTTGACCAATATCGTTTCTGCGGTCTTTAGTGTCGCATATGCTGTACGGCATCTTCGGTTCCCAAGCTGCAGATGTGGAAATACCAGAAGCATCCACGACTGATATTTCCAAACTTCAAAAATCCTTCTGTCAACCATTTAAAATCATCCCGAGGCCCCCATGACCTCAACCAAAAGCACCAATAACACCTATTACCCTATTCAAACTTGTACCAATCTTCGAAATATGTGAAACAACGTCGGAACCTCGATTAAATCACGGAATTGAGCCTAAACTTCAAATTTCATCAAAATATACTTTCGATTAAAACTCTAACCAAAACACGTCTGAATGACCTAAAATTTTGCACACACGTCCCAAATGACATGACAAAGCTACTGTAAGTTTCAGAGTTCCAATCTGTCCCTCGGATCAAAAACTCACTATCGGACCGAAAACTTCAAAAATTCAAACTTCGGCATTTCAAGTCTTAATGAGCTACGGACTTCCAAAATACATTCCTAACACGCTCCGAACCCTGAAATCACCTAACGGAGCCAACTGAACCATTGGTTTTTCATTCCGACATTGTCTTGACACTGTTCTGACTACAGACCACTTTCTAACACTTAAACTCTCTTTTTGGGACTAAGTGTCCCAAAACTCTCCGAAACCCAATACGAATATCCCGGCAAACCAAAATAGCATAAATGAACTTGGGGAAAGCAGTTAATAGGGGATCGAGGCGTTAATTCTTAAGACGACCAGCTGGGTCGTCACATCCTCCTACACTAAAACATTTGTTCGTCCTTGAACGAGCATAGATAACATACCTAATGTAGCGAAAAGATCAGGGTAACTGCTGCGCATATCCTTCTCGGTCTCCCAAGTCGCCTCCTCGGCCAGTTGACCCCGCGACTGGACCTTCACTGAAGCTATGTTCTTTGACCTCAACTTCCTGATCTGCCTGTCCGAAATAGCCACTGGCTCCTCAACATAAGGTAGATCCCTGTCCAACTGGAATGAGCTGAAATCCAACACGTGCGACGGGTCTCCGTGATACCTCCGGAGCATCGAAACATGAAATACCGAGTGAACCCCGGCCAAACTGGGAGGTAAGGAAAGCTCGTAGGCAACCTCCCCAACTCGCCTCAAGATCTAAAAGGTCCAATAAACCTCGGACTCAACTTTCCTTTCTTCCCAAACCTCATGACGCCTTTCATAGGTGAAACCCTAAGCAGAACCCGCTCACCAACCATATATGAAACCCCATGAACCTTCCGATCCACGTAACTCTTCTATCTAGGCTGTACGGAGTCTATCCTGAATCACCTTAACCTTGTCCACCACATCCTGGACCAAATCAGTGCCTAATAGCCTGGTCTCACTCGGTTCAAACCAATCCATCGGGGATCTGCATCTCCTACCATATAAAGCCTCATGTAGTGCCATCTGAATGCTGGACTAATAACTGTTGTTGTAGGCAAACTCCGCCAATGGCAAGAACTGATCCTAGGACCGTCCAAACTTAATCATACATGCACAGAGCATATCCTCAAAAATCTTAATGGTGCGCTAGGACTGTCCGTCCGTCTGGGGTTGAAAAGCTATGATCAACTCCACTCAAGTACCTAACTTCTGTTGCACGGCTCTCCAGAACTGCGATGTAAACTGGGTACCTCTATCTAAAATAATAGAAGCTGGAATACCATGCAAACGGATGATCTCTCAGATATAAATCTCCGCCAACCGCTCTGATGTATAGGTAGTACACAAAGGGATAAAATGGGTGGACTTGGTCACCCGGTCCACATCACCCAAATGGCATCAAACTTCTTCGCAGTTCGAGGGAGACAACCTAAAAAATCCATGGTGATCTTCTCCCATTTCCACTCCGGAATCACTACTGCTGAAGCAACCCACCTTGTCTCTAGTGCTTATACTTCACCTGCTGACAGTTGAGGCATCTAGCTACATATCCAACTATATCATTCTTCATCCGCTTCCACCAATAGTGTTGTTTCAGGTCTTGATACATCTTCGCGGAACCTTGGTGGATGGAATACCGCGAACCATGGGCCTATGCTAGAATCAATTCGTAGCCCATCAACATTGGGCATACAAACACAGCCCTGCATCCTCAATACCCCATCATCTCCAATGGCCACCTCTCTAGCATCCCCGTGCTGAACTGTGTCCCTGAGGACAAGTAAATGAGGGTTGTCATACTGCCGCTCCAGGATACGATCGAACAATAAATACCAAGAAACCACGCAGGTTATAACCCGACTTAGCTCTGAAAGATCCAGTCTAACAAACTGACTGGATAAGGCCTGAACATCCATAGCCATGGGTCTCTCTAAAGCTGGTAAATGTGCAAAACTCCCCGCCCAGCTACTTAAGGCATCTGCTACCACATTAGCCTTGCCTTGGTGATACAGAATAGTGATATCATAGTCCTTAGCAACTCTAACCACCTCCTATGGCGTAAATTTAGATCCTTCTGAATGAACAAATGCTAAAAACTCCAATGATCAGTATAAATCTCACAAGGCACACCGTACAAATAATGACGCCAGATCTTCAAGGCATGAACGATAGCAGCTAACTCAAGGTCGTGGACAGGATAGTTCTTCTCATGTATCTTGAACTTCCTGGACGTGTAGGCAATCACCCTACTGTCCTGCATTAACACTGCTCCGAGGCTAACCCGTGAGGCATCACAATAGATTGTATAAGATCCCGAACCAATAGGCAATATCAGAATAGGTGCTGTAGTCAAAGCCATCTTGAGCTTCTGAAAGCTCGTCTCATACTCCTATGTCCACTGAAATGGAGCACCCTTATGGGTGAATCTAGTCATAAGGGCTGCAATCGACAAAAACCCCTCAACAAAGTGAGGGCAATAACCTGTCAGGCCAAGAAAACTGCGAATCTCTGTAGCTGAGGAGGGCCTGGGCCAACTCTGCATAGCCTCTATCTTCCTCAGATCTACCCGAATGCCCATGCTCGAAACCGCATGGCCTAAGAATGCCACTAAATCCAACCAAAACTCGCATTTTGAGAACTTCGCATATAACTTCTTCTCCCTCAGGGTCTGAAGCACCATCTTTAGGTGCTGCTCGTGATCTTCCCGACTCCGAGAATACACTAATATATCATCAATAAAAACAATAATAAAAGAGTCGAGATATGGCCTTAATACACTGTACATCAAATGCATAAAAGTTGTTGGGGCTTTGGGAAGCCCAAATGACATAATAAGGAACTCGTAATGACCATGCCGAGTCCTGAAGGCAGTCTTCGGTATATCTAGTTCCCGAATCTTCAATTGATGGTAACCGGAGCGCAAGTCAATCTTAGAAAACACATGTGTGCCCTGAAACTGGTCAAACAGATCATTAATGCGAGGCAAAGGATAACAGTTCTTCATGATAACCTTGTTCAACTGGCAATAATCAATACACATAGGCCTTGAACCATCCTTCTTCTTTATAAACAAGACAGGAGCACCCCACAGTGAATAGGTGGAATAAAACCCTTATCAAGCAATTCCTGTAGCTGATCCTTCAACTCAGGAGGAGCCATATGATATGGAGGAATGGAAATGGGTTAAGTTATTGGCAACAGATCAATGCCAAAATCAATGTCTCTATTAGGTGGCATGCCTGGAAGATCAGCTGGAAACATATCCTGAAAATCCTGTACCACTGGAACAGAATCAACGGAAGGGGTATCCATACTGAAATATCTCACATAGGCTAAATATGTTGCACACCCCTTCTTAACAATATGTTGAGCTTTAAGAAAAGAGATAACTCTAGTGGGAGTGTAATCTAAAGTACCACTCCACTCAATACATGAAATACCTGGCACAGCCAGTGTCACGGTCTTGGCGTGACAATCAAGAATAGCATAATGGGGCGACAATCAATCCATGCCCAAGATAATATCAAAATCAACCACGTTGAGTAATAATAAATCTGCCCTAGTCTCAAAACCACGAATAGTAACCAAACATGATCGATACATTCGGTCTACAACAAGGGAATCTCCCACGGTAGTAGAAACATAAATGGGGGAACTCAAAGAATCCCGAGGCATACCCAAATGCGGAGCAAAGTACGAAGACACATAAGAATAAGTAGAGCCCGGATCGAACAGAATAGATGCCTCTCTATGGCAAACCAATATAATACCAATGATAACAAAATCGTAGGCAACAACCTCGGCACGAGTAGGAAAGGCATAATATCTGGCCTGGCCTCCCCCTTGAGGGTGACCTCTACCTCCCCCACATCCACCTCTAGCTGGCAGAGCAGGTGGGCCAGCAACTGGGCTGTAACTATAGCCTGAGAGCTCTGTGGGGCATGTTGTGGCTGAGCAGTATGTGAAGATGCACCCCTACCAAGTCTGGGCAGTCCTTAACCACATGGCGTGTATCACCACACTCGAAACAAGCTCTGGGAGGATGAAATGGTTGTGACTGACCAGGGCTAGGTCTGCTGGACCGACCTTTGGAAATGCCTCGCGCAGGAAGTGCGCTAGAAGCCGAAGGTGCATAGTAAGGCTCCTGAGGTACAGGCGGAGCCGGAACACTACTAACTGCTGGAAGATCTGAACGAACAGGGTAACTCTAAAAGCCTCTACCAAGTCTACCTTCTGCTGGGGTAAGGGCACCAAAATAGTGGCTCGAATCTCGAGACCTCTTGGACTCTCTCTCTCCTCTCACCCCTAGCCTGCGTACTCTCGATCCTCCTAGCAATGCTCACTACTTGCTGATAAGAAATGTCTACCTCCAATTCTCGAGCCATGCTAGATCTGATAGGTTGGATAAGGCCCTCAATGAACCTGCAAACTCTCTCGCGGATTGTAGCAACCAAAGCTGGTGCATGCCTGGCCAATCTGGTATAATGGATAGCATACTCTGAAATGGTCATAGCACCTTGTCGAAAATGCTTAAACGCGGTGCGCCATGCGTCCCTGAGACTCTGGGGGACAAACTCTCTCATAAACATCTCAGAGAACTGGATCCAAGTCAGTGAAGCAGCCTCGACTGGACTATCTATCTCATAAGTGCGCCACCAATCATAGGCGGCTCCCCGAAGCTGAAAAGTAGTGAAGGAAACCCCGCTGGACTATACTATGCCCATAGTGCGAAGAATACGGAGGCACTCCTCTAGAAATCCCAAGGCATCATCTGTCGCTAATCCACTGAAAATCGGAGGATCATACTTCTTGAACCTCTCCAACCTCCGTTGCTTATCCTCAGAAGCAGCTACCCCATCCACAGGCTGAACTGGCACTACAGGCGGAACAGGAATGATCTCTAGGACCTGCTCAACCTGCACTCGCTGCTCAGGAGTGTGGATGGCGGGAGTCTATGCTCCTCCCCCGGCCTAAGAAGTGGCTGCAGCGAGGGGAAGCAACCCTGCCTGAGCCAAGGTGGTGTACATAGACATGAACTGAGCCAACGTCTCCTGAAGGGCTGGAGTAGTAGTAGTAGTAGTAGTAGTAGTAGTAGTAGGCGTGCCAGGTGCCTGGGCTCCGGCTAGATTTGTTGGTGGTACCTCGGTGGATGCTCGCACAGGTGCTCTAGCTGTACCACGTGCACGTCCTCGACCTTTGACCCGGACTCGCCTCTGACGACTGCAGAATGGGTCGCGGGTGCCTGATTATCCCGAGTAGTGCGTGTCCTCACCATCTGTGAGAGAATAGAAGATAGAAGTTTAGATCTGATGACAAAAATATCGCATGACAAGGAAATCAATGAAGTGAAGATTTTTCCTAAATAGTTACATAGCCTCTCAAAGATAAGTACAGACGTCTCTGTACCGATCAACAAGGCTCTAATAAATCGGCCTGTGTTTCGTGACTCCTATGAACCTAAAGCTTTTATACCAACTTTTCATGACCCCTGTTCACCCTCCATGAACATGTCATTACGGCACCTAGTTCATACTACTAGGTAAGCCTACAATGTAGAAACTTAATATAACTTGCGGAAACATTTAATTAAATTAAGCAAAAACTAGAAGAAAAATGGTATATAAGTGCCACTTGGCATATACAACTCAAAATAATTGCGGAAGTCTACAACTGAATCCCAAAACTTGGAATCTCACGGGAACCACATGATAATAGAAATGAAACATACTGCTCTAACTCCAGAATGTCTAAACAACTGAAATAAAAGGATGGAATATCTACTAAAGCTGGAACATAATAGAGACTCCAAGTCTGCGGACATGGCAGATATACTTTGAAGTCTCCTCTAGATCTCTCCGCCTCAAGGGTAGTATGCATGAGTGGAGGTACCTGTATCTGCACATGAAAAATATGCGCAGAAGGTGCATGAGTACACCACAGCGGTACTCGGTAAATGCCAAGCCTAACCTCGGTCGGGTAGTGACGAGGAAGGTCAGGGATGTACTGAGATTAAATAATATAATAAGAATGTTGACAACATTATACAATAAACAGAAATAATGAAATAGAACTGTGAAGTAAGTCAGGTCACACAACAACAATCAACATGCCGAGGATAAAATAACACAGAGTAAAACAGCTCAAAATCAGCACCAATTACGAGGATCTCCCAGGAGCCCATTTCCATGTCAATACCAGTAACAAGGATCTCCCAAGATACCGTCCTGTAGTCCATTTCCATATCAATACCAAGAATGAGGATCTCCCAGGACACCGTCCTGTAGTCCAATTCCATATCAATACCAATAACGAGGATCTCCCAGGACACCGTCCTATAATCCATAATATATATATATATATACAGGGGGATCTCCCGAGAATCTAACCTGCAGTCCTAAAGTAAATATGCAGCGGGATCACCCGGGAATCAAACCCGTAGTCCCAAAGTAAATATACGCAACCACAATCAGAGAATATTCATAAATGAAGTACAACAATACAAGCAACAGATAGTTCTAGCCTAACATGTATCACGTAGTGCAGTTAAAGTAATCTAAACAAGTAGGCAAGCTAAATCAACTAAACCATGTCTTTCTAATCAAACACAGGTTATAATTGAAGTAAGATAAGTAAGTATGAAAGAAACTTAGTCTCAATATCTTAAGTAAAAACTGAATTTTCAACGATTAGCTCAAGTACGGGCTCATCACCTCAGTACAAGGCACTCAATTACTAAATAACATATCCTAGGGGAAAGGTCCCCCACAAAAGGATAGACAAGCCACTTACCTCGAACAAGTGCAAGTCAACCCCAAACCACACTCTTGCCACGAGTATCCGACTCCAAATGGCCCAAATCTATTCAATTCAATTACATATCATAAATAACATTGCAAACAACTGATTCCATAATTAAACTTAAATCTAAGGCGCGAAAATGGGTAAAATGACCAAAATGCCCCTCATGCCAATGTCTCGGAATCAGATAATTTTTCCATTTTCAAAACCCTCGTACTCTCATAAGTCTAACCATAAAAAAATCTCCCAAATCGGAGGTCAAATTCCCACTCAAAGCTCAATAGTTTAGCCTGTGAAGTTTCACCCAATTTTTCTAAATTTTGATCCCAAATTCAAATTTTAATGGTGGATTTAACTACAAAATAATGAAATATAACTAGAAGATTAAAGAAACGTTGCCCAATAATATTCTCTTCAAAACCCTCTGAAAATCGCCCTTCCCCGAGCTCAATTTGATTTTTCTAACTTATGAAACGTAACCCTCGAAATTTCTATATCTGAACAGGGATTTTCGCTTCTTCGGACAACTAACCACTTAGGCGGTTTCGCTTCTGCGGAAAAATCAACCGCTTTTGTGATTTTCCATTAAATGCACCAAATCCGCTTCTGTGGTTATACCTCGCAGATGCAGTCTCGCTATTGCGGACCAAACATCGCATCTGCGAAAACAAAGAAGCTTGACCAATACCGCTTCTGCGGTCTTCAGTGTCGCATATGCGAAGCCGCATCGCGGTTCCCAAGCTGCAGATGTGGAAATAGCAGAAGCAGTAAAGGATGATATTTCCAAACTTCAAAAATCCATCCGTCAACCATTCGAAATCATCCCGAGGCCCCGGGGACCTCAACCAAAAGCACCAATAACACCTAATACTCTATTCAAACTTGTACCAATCTTTGAAACATTTGAAACAACCTCGGAACCTTGATTAAATCACGGATATGAGCCTAAGAACTTCAAATTAATCAAAATACACTTTTGATCAAAAACCTAACCAAAACACGTCTGAATGACCTGAAATTTTACACACACATCCCAAATGACATGACGGAGCTACTGTAACTTTAGAAATTTCAATTCGACCCTCGGATCAAAAACTCACTGACCGAAAACTTCAAAAAGTTCAAACTTTAGCATTTCAAGCCTAAATGAGCTATGGACTTCCAAAATACATTCTGAATACACTCTGAAGCTAACGGAATCATCATTTTTCCCCTCTGAGGTCGTCTTCATAATGTTCCGATTACGGACCACTTTCCAACACTTAAGCTCTCTTTTAGGGACTAAGTGTACCAAAACTCTCCGAAACTCAATATCGAACTTCCCGGCAAACCAAATTTGCAAAAATGAACTTGGGAAAGCAGTTAATAGGGGATCGGGGCGTTAATTCTTAAGACAACCAGCTGGATCGTCACAGTTACAAAGCCCTACAGATCGTAAGAAAAGTCTCAGAATAAAGTATTTATTTTACCGCAAAAGAAAGAAAAAGAGAGCGGTATAAAATGGAAATCCAAATTATATTGACTTTGAACAAGAAAAAAACAGAACCAGCCCTCTAAGAAGACAGGTAAAACCTTAACATGATATATGAGACATATTATTATTATTTAGATAGCACAACTGGTATAAGTGTTTTGATATTTCAACCAAGGATGACCACCAACAAAGGCACAACTGTCATAATTTTGACCTCTACAACCAGTAAAGTGAGAACTGCTCTTCTTCTCTTATATGCTACCAAACCCTTGAGGTTGATCTATCAGAACAATTTATAAGTACATCATTACATCTACCGAAATCAAAATACAACTGAAAAATTCATATAAGCAAGCCACATAATTCATTTGCTCCCTCATCCATTTTTGCAAATTCCTATATTTTTATTTTTGGTTAAGCTAAACGTAATGGAGTTTCATCCAAATTTTTGCATATCTGGCCCAAAAGAAGAAGAAACACACTGTTGAAATCAATTATCATTGTATCTAAAGAAGAAAAAAAATATATAGTTAGAACTCCATTATTTTGGATAAAAAAGAAGATTCCCACTTTATAATGCCATTTTCTATCCATTGTATACATGGGTTTGCTTGTTTCCAGCACAACCCAGAACTTAGTTCCACATTCACTTTCGACAAAAGAAGAAAAGCAAAAGCAATATCCGACCTACCGGATTCGAACCAGTGACCTGAGGATTAAGCAAACTCATCTCCGGATACCCGACAATTCAAAGGTTTTTTCTTTGGATGCAATCAGTGATTTTGCAGCTATGGCGTGGTCGCCTCTCTTTTTCGCGATCTATCTTTGCAGATCTGAGTCCCAGTATTTTTGGGCTAGTCACTAGAATTACTTTTGGGCTATAAAATGTGTATTATAATTTTGGGTTACTAGATATTATAGGTTTAGCCCTAGCGACTATATATGATATTTGCTCTTTATTTTATTTTGTAAAGTAATTTACATCTTATTTTTAGGAGTAATTTACATCTACCTCTCTAAATGCATGTATATATCATATAGATATTCTTCTCTAGTTTAACATTCAGAAAATAGACATATCTAATTTCAGTTACACTATAGAGACCTCCTTATAATGTTTTAAAGATGAAATAATAGTATTAATAAAGTTCTACTTTTTCCATCACATTTTGTTTTATACCATTTGGCCGGACACAAAGCTTAAAAATATTTATTTAACTTGTCTATTATACTAATAATAGCAGAAGGAAATATAACATAATTATTGATTAAGCATTTAAGCTAATTTGATAGAGAACACATTCCAAATTCAAACAGTTAATGAACGTAGATTCTTGAAAGTAGTAAAATTCTGAATAAAATAGTATCTACAAAATAATAAAATGAATTTTCGTGTAAATTTTAACAGGAGAAATCGTATAACAATACGCTCATGCAATGGTTAGAACTCATATTCAAGGATATATCAATTCATTTTTTTCTTTTTATATTTTGTATTTGAAGAAATCGTGTTCCTTTGTGCCACGTACATGAGGCGTAATGTATATCTAATATTTATCCAATTAACTTTCTTTGATAGAGAGCGCTTTCATTCTAATGTGCCACACATAACAACGATATTTGTTGGATCTCCATTATCTCGTGGTCATGTCTTGCCCCCAGTATAGTGACCGCTTTCATATTTTCCCCGAATTTCATCAGTTCCATGTTCAAGTACATGTTCATCCATTGAGTGACTGTAATTGCTATGGTTTACAGTCAATAGTTCTTAACCAACCCTTTTTTTATTAATTAATTTATTATTATATTATATTTTTTTCAGAAGGGTTTGCGGTTCGCCTGAGGACAAGACTAATTACTCCAGTAGGATAAAACTAAAAATGACATTTATCTAAAACAAAAAGGACCTAAGTGCTATTTTTTTAGAGCCTAAACGATAGAGATAATAAGTTACAACAACAACAACAACCCAGTATAATCTCACTTAGTGGGCTGCGGGGAGGGTAGTATGTACGCAGACCTTACCCCTACCTGGGATAGAGAGGCTGTTTCAAAATAGACCCCAGGCATCCTTCCCTCCAAGAACTTCCCACCTTGCTCTTGGAGAGACTCGAACTCACAACCTTTCGATTGGAAGTGGGGGTTGCTTACCATCAGAGCAACCCCCACTCACAACCTCTCGGTTGAAAGTTGGGGTTGCTTAGCATGAGAGACAATAAGTTACAAATTACCAAAAACAGGGTTTTGTTTGTTTGACCAGCTAGCCGAAAATCATGTATTAGGAATTGGTCAACATTGTAAACTTTCCCCATCCAAATAAAAAAGACCACACATATGCAATCCAAAACACATAGGCCATATCAATAGGTATCAAAGGCGCTTAAGGTACACTTTTTCTCTCTGTATTTTGTGTTTTGCTCTGTATTTGCATCATTTTTATTTGATTTGGCAAAAGGGAAGATCGATTTTATGATACATTACGGATGTTATTTTAGTTATATTAGCTTTTCAATACAAGATCCTTTAAATATAACATATGAGATAGTACATAAAAGCTAAATATCTTTTTAGTTATATGAGCTTTTCCACATAAAGTCAATATTAACCATGAGGGGGTTTTAAGTTATGCATAGAAAAGGGAAGATCTCATATTTACTTTTCTTTTTAATTTTTTTTAGGAAAGGTTTTTCCTTTGGATAAAATTAGATCTCTCATTGCTAACTATTATAATATATTGTACAGTCCTATAGTTTGTAGGATTTGCTTTTCTTTATTATTGTACAGTTCTATAGTTGATAGGATTTGGTTTATTGTGCAGTCCTATAGTTGGTCGGATTTGGTTTCTCTCTGTACTCTATATATACCTTTGTCTCACAATATATTTTGTGAGAAGCCTCAAATCAATTAACTTCTCCAAAACTCTCTACACTAACAACATGAAACTGGTTATAACTTTTAACATATGTTGAGTTGGTCAGCACCCGATCATGTTGTTATGAAAAAGCATTGTGTTGGTTAGGCACACGTTATAGGTTCGAACACAGTGGGAGTGATAAGCCTATTTTCCACTATATCGTTACCAAATCTGGCCTTCGGGGATTTCTCAGTTTAAATGAAAGAAAAATAATTCTCTTAATTATACTTGAAAGAAAAATAATTCTCAAATTGGTTATATGATTACTCTGTATCCTTTTTAATTATATTTGAGCAAGCTTTTGAAGTTAAATTAGGCCCAAGTGCCTTATATTATATGATTCAAGTCAGGTCCATTCTCTTTTGACCCTCCGTGTTATATTATCCATCTTCTCTCAGTGAGCTAGTTGGTGGGATTGAGTTAGAGCCACGTTCCATATCTCACACGACTCACTTACATTAAATATATGTCTTTGAAAACAAATTTGAGGTTCTCTTGAGCAGACTTCCCAAAGCTTTTGATACTCTTCTTATCTATTTTGAACGGACCCTTCAAGATGGCGCCGCACCTGTGTTGGATTCTCCAAAAATATCTATTTTTGAAGGATCTGACATGCATTCATTGATATTTTCGGAGAGTCCGAGCAACATAACTTCTTATGAATCTTGCTTCCCTCCGGCTGCAGAAATATGGAAATAGTGTAGCAGGTAGCACTCATTAAATAAGTTTTTTAAAAAAAAGGATATATAACTCTTTTGCCTCTAGTCAATGTAGGAACAGGGCAAGTGAGGCTTGCTCAGTTGGTAAAGCACCTTCACCTACGATCATTAGGTCCTGGATTCGAGTCACCAGGGAGGGGAAGTGGAAGCACTATAGATCCTCCTAATTTATGAGAGGTTTTTAAAAAAAAATGTAGGAACAGATGTTTGGCGTTTTCCTAATCATTTTCACACATAAAGCATCTATTGCATATTATAATACCCTTCTCGTTAGATTGTCTTGAGTTAAACATGCTTCATTTAGGGGCAAAAAATGCTAACTATAAATAGTCTTCTTAAAAGTAGTCCTCAATCCATCAGCTTCTATCTTGGGACAAAAATGACATTGTTTATTTACATTGTAATAGTATTTCAAATAATTACGATTCAATCCCAACTAGGTTTGTTATATGAATCCTCTGTATCCGTTCTGTTGGCGTTCAGAAGATTAATTTTTGGTGCTGGTTGGCAACTTATTGCAGCCTTCTTTCTTTATTTGGGCTTGGAACCGACTATGTGTTGTGAAACTTACATGAGTGGAGTTCATACTGTGAAATTATAACAAAATTTATCATAGCTGACAATAGGACATACCTTTTCTTGAGAATTCAGAATAAACAGTCCTTCCTTTTGTGTACTATTAAGTTAATCAAAACCCAGTAACTCCAGTTATTATGTGCCTTTGGTGATTCTATTGAATGTTCTTTCTACTGTTAAGGTGAGCCGTCATGTTGTCAACATCATGCTTTATGGTCATGTCCCTCGCATATAACTGTGCGAAGCAGGAATTTGTGGCCATTTCTTGAAAATATTTTATCCGTTGGCTGACCATTCTTGAAATTATTATGGTGAATAATTCGTGTAAGTGCTATAGCGGAGCAATGACTCTCCTTGAGCCGAGGGTCTATCGGAGACAGGCTCTCTACAAGGTCTGCGTACACACTACCTTTCTTAGACTTGTTGCTGTTGCTGTAGCGGGGCAATAGAACATTAAGAGATGAGTATAATTGATTTGGGGCATCAGCTAACTACTAGCTTTTCAGATTGTACTTCTGATGGTTATCATTCATCATGTCTCTTTAAACTTGGCCTCTAGGGTAAGATCTACGTATACACTACCCTCTCGCGACCTCCACTTGTAGGATTATACTGGGTTGTTCTATGCCTCTTTAAACTTGAAAGAACCAAATTTAAGCTTAGAGCGTTAAAGTGGATAGCAGCCTCTCTACCTTCCTTCCTCCCCAAACTCCACTTATGGGATTTTACATGATTTTTTGTTGTTTCGTAGATTTAAAGTGGATGTTACGTTTAGAAAATGTATGAACCAACTATTTGTTTCAGATTTCAGGTGGAAGGATTTACATTTTTATGGCAAATAGAGCACTTGGAGAGGAGGCTCCTTTCGAGGTGGCACGTGAATTGCTCATCGCTTTATCTAACTTGTTACCAGATATAGTTCTCGTGGACAATTCTTGCAGCTCAAACGGAACTATAGTGGCTTCAAGGGATGGAACTGAGGATTTCAGGTCGGAGTTAATGTCCATTTCTCACACTCAATCTTCAGAGGTTGCTGTTATGTGTAATGGTTATATGTGAAGTTTGCAGCTAGCATATAGCTATAGTTGCTCGCTAACAAGTCATCGCTGTCTGTATCATAATGCTTGCCTTATGAGTGAACCTTGCTCGCTCTCCTATGGATGCAGCGCCTTCCAGTTCTATGTATTTGTGGTTGTTTGTTAAGATCTTGTGGTTGAAATCCTTGTTCTGGTGTATGGTTAAATCTGCCTTTAAGCGTGAGATACATCATGCATACTGCTGTATTATTAATACATCATTGATATCGATAATGTCCCACCTTGACCAGGCGCGGATCCATAAATTAAATTCTATGGGTTCAGTCTTCAAGATTCTTAATATTAAACCCGGTATATTTTTTAAAGTTATGGATTCATATCCAGTCGTTGTATTTTTAGTAAAATTTTACACATAAATTATGCACCACATCAAAAGTTATGAGTTCAATTCAATCTGTCGGAATCACACAATGTCCGCCCCTGACCTTGACGCCACAGTCGTTTCGTCTGAAAGAACTAATATAGCAAGCAACCAGAGATGAATTCAGAATTTACAGTCAATGAATTGGAAACAGATATGGTTTATTATGCATATTACATGTATATACATCTTTTAATTTTCTATTATGTGTATACATTGTTCAAACCGAAAGTAGTGACTGGGGCCAGCTAAATCTGCTTCAAATAGCACCATATCAGCCACAATTACAGAGGAGGAACTAGGAGGCGCAATAGGGTTCTTCCTACCCCTTTCGCCATAAAATTACACGATATATACAAGGTCAAATTTATTTTTTATGTATTCATAATAAATATTGAATCTCCTTGACACAATGCAAGAGCTCTTCATTTATTTAATTTTTTCTTACTTTAAATCCTTTTAGTGAAAATTTCAGCTCCGCTATTGGCTAACAAAATGTGCCAAAAAAGTGTATACATGGATCCTATAGCCAGTCACTAAAGTTCCCTGCTAGTGATGAAAAATTTAACCCAAAATATTAACTTCAGAAAGCAATTGCATATGTACCTTTTAGGCTAACAAGCTAATGGATAGCATGAATTCTTGAGATTCATCTTTTCCATTTTCAGATATATGAAAACCTATCTTTTATTTTATGAGGAATTAGTGTCCGGATCATTTAGCACGCACTTCGACTATTCCATCGGATATATGCTACCTCCAACCAGCTCATGTACGTAATGCTGCTTGTGAAGAAATCAGCTAGCGTTTTTCGCCTATTTGAACGTGAGACCTCATATTTCTCCTTATTTAGTGACCAAGCTACACACCCTTGGATGAATTTCTGCACACCTTAAATATGTATCTTGTTAGCTGTATGGCCATTCAATTCAGGGTCTAATCCAGTATTTCGGCATCGAGTTTATCTGAACAGTAACTATTCTTAATGCAAAATATGGAATTTTATCTGAAAACACACAAAAATCGCAACAAATATTATAGTTGAACTCATAATTTTAAAAGTACAGTAAATTTAGTGCGAAGAACCTTAATGATCGAACTCATCAAGCTAAAATCCTAGATGTATCTCCGCTTCATGTTATAGTATTGAGCGTCAAAGCTCGTTGTCATACACAAGATTTTAGACTAAGTGGTGTTGAAACCTCCCTTAACTATATACACCTATACATTTGAAAACCCTCGTCGATTTTAAACCAACTGAATCATATTTATATTTTGCATGCAAAAACTTTCTTGGTTTGCCTAAATAGTGAAAATGGAATGTGATTTAGGATCCATTTTTTGCACTATTTTGGCAATTGGGATTTTTGGCATTTATTGTTTGCTAAAGAGAGCAACAACAACAACCCAGTATAATCGTCTGGGGAGGGTAGTGTGTACGCAGACCTTATCCCTATCCTGGGGTAGAGAGGCTGTTTTCAAATAGACTCCCGGTATCCTTCCCTCCAAGAACTTTCCATCTTGCTCTTGGGAAGACTCGAACTCACAACCTCTTGATTGGAAGTGTGGATTGCTTATCATTAGAGTAACCCCACTTGCTAAAGAGAGCAAATGACTGGTTTTATACTAGCAAATTTAATTCAAACAAGTACTACTGCATACCTCCAGGTGACATGAGCTGGCCATTTATTGGGAATATGTTCACTTTCTTTACTACTTTCAAATATGGTGATCCTGATTCATTTATCTCTAGGTAAGTCTCCTAGCTTAATCATCCTTTTCTTTTAGAAAAAAGATTTTTAAAAAATACCCATCTACTCTATGAATATCTTAATTTTACCTTTATTTATATACTTGGATTGTTCATACCCTTGCAGTCAATAAATCGTCTCGTAGGTACCCTTAATCCTGACGGAGCTCCAATTTAACGTATATCGGGAATATTTTTAAACTATAACCAAAAGTAGATTGGTAAATTTGGAACTTTTTCTCAAAGTATTTTAAGACGTAGAATTCATCGAGTACACTCTATAGCATCGTTTAAGCTGTCACGCCTCTTTTTTTCTTTTACCTCGTAAAGGGTGTATAAAGGAATTTTTTCCAGCTTAAAGTGACAATCGAAACGGGATTTTTATTTATTAAATTCAGAGTCGCTACTTGAGATAATTTTATGGTGTCACAAGTCAGCGGTTCAAGTCCCGAATCAAGGACAAGATTGACTCTGTATTACAGTCCGCGAACACATAAATTCGGGTAAGGAATTTTTTTAATCCGGTAGAAGCTGTTAGACATTCCCGAGTTTCGCGATTCTAACACAGTCGTTCAACTGTTATTATTGGCTCATTATCTAATTTTAATACATGTTTTAGCTTATGGTTCAATTTTAAACTTATTAGCCGCTTTTAATTAAATATTTTTAGGAAGATTCAACGTGCGTTTTGATCCACGCCATATAAATACACCCGCAGTCCACAACACATTTTATCTAACGTTGTTGAGATTTGAATTTGGGTCACATAAATGCGCACCCGAGTTTAGTAAGGTAAATTATTAAATAGCGCGCCTAAAGCAACTACGCATTTTTAAATTTGCGAGGGCCATGGAAATTCAACTAAATGGCATACCTTGAATTCCAAGGATTCAAATATTAATTGAGCTAGGGCCATACATTTTAAGATTTTGATACGGCACACCTCGATTCTAATTTTTAAGGGAAATTCGAACCAAGTTTTCGAAGGCCATAAATTGTACATTTGTCTAATACGGTACAATTCAAACTAATTAAAGTCCTAATTAACTGACTAGGAAAAGCTTATGGAATTCCAACTAATAGAACCATAACTTAAACTCTTGATAGATTTTAAAACTTCATTTCAAAAGATGTTACACGCTGAATTAAATATAAGAAGTCATGATCAAACTTGATAAGCAAATAAACCACTCCTATCTTGTGTTCATGACGCACACTTCACCAAAACAATCTCATTGCCAATAACAAACCCCACCATTATGTTCAAACACCTCACAGAAACCTTCTAACAGCACACCACACATCATCATTTTGTCCTTAGCTTCTTTACCACCAATTCAAGCATGATTACTTATTTTATCTAAGGCTAAAGCAAATTTAAGACATATTTAAATTGACTGAGTTCTCTAACACAACATTCCAACAATTCCCAAATCAAATACAATTATAAGAATTCGACTATTCAAAATAGAAACTAGCTAGAATACATGACGAATCAGGTGATTAAAGGAATAAACATTATCAAGAAGTACAACTGAAATACAAATACAACTACTGCCATGCTTTCAACTCTGTTTTTCATTTCTATTTTCAAATCGAAACTCACATTAGGTAGAATTCAGAAAAAATGTACCTGAAAATGAAAAAGGAAGTAAATAAGTGAGGATTCAGCACAGATCAGCAGCCGAAAGCTCAACCAAAAGGAAGCAACATCTGAGTCAGAAAAAGAAACCAGCAATGGAACAGTGTTCTTCCCAAAGAACTGAAGGGGATTTTAGATTATTTAATAATTTTCCAAAGAGAGCCAGCCGTTTTAAAAAAAGTACGACCCAGTACAATACCACTCAGTGGTGTCTGGGGAGGGTAGTGTGTACGCAGCCTTACCCCTACCCTGGGGTAGAGAGCTGTTTCCAAATAGACCCCCGGCATAAATTCCCAGAATTTGCTCCTGGGGAGACTCGAACTCACAACCTCTCGGTTGTAAGTGAGGGTTGGTTACCATCAGCCAGCCGTTTTAGTTTTAGGATATTTTCTTTTCCAAAATCTGCCTTGAATATCAAGTAATGATACCTTTATAGACAAGCTATTTGGGCAGCCTCAAAGAAATCAGATTTGCACTTCTAGCCTTTTGATATTTTCATTTTTGCTCTCATACCCTTAGGGTAAAATTCAGATTCTCACATGAGTTCCTATCCCAGCTTCCAAGAAACTTCCTAATTCAGTTAAATAAGATTCCCTAAGTTACATTACCCAAAATACCCCTTAAACCCCTGCTTTTTTACTTTCAGGCAACCAAACAGGTATGGGTCAATGTTGACCCAAGGTTCAAATCCCAAATGAATAGGCCAGAATTGAACTTAAGGCTAAAACAAAACTCAAAAACCCATTTAGCTAAATCAATGAGAAGTAGAAAAGAGAAACAAATGAACAACTTAAAAAGCCCAAAATCTAAACTAACAATTGATTTTCTTTTTAAGCTAAAATACCGAATCAGAATTAAACTAAATTAATAAATTAAAAAAGATCTAACTTAAACTAATTATCAAAAGGACAGTGTTATAATTAACCGAAAGAAAACAGATAACATCGTTCAAAAATTTGAAGAAGAAAATTGAGAATTCACTCGAACAAATACGACCGCTGCTTTAATCAAGAGGGAAAACTAGATTTGAGACTTTTTATCACTTTCCAATCAGAGAAACAAGCATTAGAAGAAACGAAACAGAAGGAGGCTGGTTCAAAAATGAAGCTGACGACAGAGACGAAGGAGCAAGAACAAAGAGAAAATACATCGATGGCCATACAGACAAGGCTTGATAAACCTCAAACGACTCCAATTTGACTCGCAACTAGTATTAATCGTATGTTCTTTTTGAGAACAAACTAGCAATACTCGTTTCAAGCCCAATCGTTCACAAGAACTCGAGGACTTGAGAGATTTTCTTCTCCTCCGATTTCAAATTTGAAACATGTCCGATTTGGCGAGGATTTTGGGAAAAATGGTGGGGATTGGGGCTGAGGGAAGGGTGATGGTTGAAAGGCTGGATTTTGGTGGTGGTTGAAGCTATCTCGCTGGCGATAATGGCGGACTAGCTCAAAGGCGCGTTATCTGATGAGGAGACGAGAGAAGGGCTCGTTTGGTCTTTTAGGTCTAACTGAGGGATTTCGGACAGTCTTATTTGAGATAAGGGATGTGCTTTGGATCGTTGGATGAAACAAAATGAAGGGCCAGGATTTGTTGAACTCAAAACGACGTTACTCTACTTCTATACGACATTGTTCCTAGTCTTAATGACTGACCACTTGGATCGAGTAAAACAATGGGTTTTGGGCCAAATTTGATTGGTTAATAGAGGGGAATTCGTTGTGGGGTGGGGAAAATTAAATAGATACAACCCAATTAAGACTCCTTTCTCTTTCACTTCAACTTTCTTTTTATTTTTATTTTTCTTTTTAATTCCTTTTCTTCTTTTTTCCTATATAAAAATAAAAACCTAAATTAAATTTTAAAACCAAATGAGCCTATAAAAAATAACTAATTAATTCTAAATGACAATTATCATAACTAATTAACAACCAAATTAAAGGAAAAATTATCAAAAATCAAAACTAAAATTAAAAAGTACAAAATAAGTTAATTTTTGTGATTTTACCCCTTTTTTATAAAATAACTGATTTTCTAATTAATCTAAAAAATATAGAATTAAATCATAAATGCAAATGCAACATAGTTTGGTATTTTTCATGAATTAAATAAAATGAACGTGCACAGATAAATGCAAACAGTCAACAAAAAATGCCACAAAAAATCTATAAAATTACAAATAATGGGAGAAATTTATTTTCTTGAATCATAGAAGTAATTCATATAGGGAAAAAATCACGTGCTCAGTCACACCTCCTTTTTACCACACCCCCGCAAAGGGGCATATAAGGGAATTCTTTCCAACTTAATGTAACAATCAAAACGAGATTTATTTATTTAAAGATTCAGAGTCACCACTTGGGATAATTTTATGGTGTCCCAAGTCACCACTTCAAATCCCGAATCGAGGAAAAGATCGACTCTGTATTACAGTCCGCGAACACAGAAATCCGGATATAAAATTTTGTTAATCCGGGAGAAAGTGTTATGCATTCTCGAGTTCCGTGATTCTAGCACGGTCGCTCAATAGTTATAATTGGCATATTATCTGAGTTTAATATGTGTTTTAACCTATGATGCAATTTTAATTTTCTACTCGCTTTTATTCAATTATCATTTCATGTTTTAGGAAAGATTCAACGTTATATAAAACATATCTTGAACCACGTCACATAAATGCAACCGCGGTCTACGATACATTTTATTTAACGTTGTTGAAATTTGAATGTGGGTCACATAAATACACACCCGAGTTTAAGGAAGTAATTTTTAAATAGCGCGCCTAAAACAACGCACTTTCAAATTTGCGAAAGTCATGAAAAGTTAAATTAATGACACGCCTCGATTTCTTTCTAAGAACTACGGATATTATAACTTTTCCTTCTAAGCTACTTATAGATTATTGTAAGAATAAAGTCGCTCAATCAAATACAGTCATTTAAACCACATAATAATTGTTTTCCACAAAATTGCCTATGCACAATTGCACATACGGACAAAAAACTCTAGAAAGAGTGCTCCTAATTGTACTACTCCATTCTTTTTGACTAATTTTCTAGAATAATTATTCCAACCGCAATAGATAACTTTCAAAAGGATAATAGTAAAAACAATTTCAAATAAATTAATTAGTACACGATTCTTCAGCAAAGTGCTCGGAAGCATTTCCTCAACAAAGCATTTTTTCACACTAGCCAATATAAACATTTTAGTTAAATAGTCAAAGATCTAAACAATTTAAAAAAACAACAACAGAACAAAGCAAATTCAACATCAACACTAGAGATTGATTGCAACGAATAAGCCATAGTAGTCAAGTTGCATTCAATTCAACTGACAAAATGCTAAATGTTTGCAAACATAACAGAGGTGAAGATCCTTTTCGCATTAAACAAGTAGAAAACAACAGACTTTAATCAAACAAGCTGAAACCTATGTCAATTACTATTTTACAAACAAAATAAAAAATAAACTGGAAAATAAAGAAGGCCAAAGTGCAGAGCTTACCCATTGAAAGCAAAGAAAATAGTTCGAAGTATCAAATAGAAGCTGGAAATGAGTCGGGATGGGCGCAGTACACCTCGTCGGAAGCCTCAACAGAAACTCGACCAAATCACCGGAAACTCGAAACCGACTCAAGAAACTCACTAAGCTCTGATGACTTTACACGGCTGAAATGGATCTTATACTTTTGGACCGGTCACTGGGCTGGAGACGGAACTGATTTTGAGCAGTTTCATGGTTGTTCTACGGCTAATTTTGCAAGCTAAAACGTTGTTGATAGATTTTGGGCTATTTTCAACTTATTTTTTGAGCTACTTTAATACCAATTTGGGTTGAAGCTTTGATGGGTTTAAGGGATGTTTTACAGGGCTGAAATAAGAGGTGAAATTTAATGGAGGTTAGTGTTTTGGTGTTCTAATGGTGAGGAAGGAGAAGAAGAACGGGGTGGGGTGTCCTACGATGAAAACGACGCTACTTTCTTTGTTTGACACCTCTCTAGGTCTTAGGCCTCTTTGTGTGTGTTTTCAGCTGCCAGACTTTAGGCGTATTTCTTCTATCTCCCTTGAAACCTATTTTGTCTTCGTTTGAAACTTGAATTGCTTTCCATATGTATATGATTGTCAAAACTTGAATTATTTTTCCTGAAACTTGACTTGTTTTTCCTTTGTTTTCTAGGTAAGCGTCTGATTGCCAACACTTGAATTATTATTTTGTTCTTCAGGTGTGCTCTTTATTACCAACACTTGAATTACTGCTTTGTTCTTCAGGTGAGTTCCTTATACCAACACTTAAATTATTGTTTTGTTTTTCAGGTGGGCTTCTGATTACCAATATTTGAATTGCTACTTTATTCTTCTGGTGGGCTCCTAATTACCAACACTTGAAGTGATGCTTTGTTCTTCAGATGGGCTCTTGATTACCAATACTTGAATTGCTTCCCTTCGTTCTCCAGGTGAGCGCCTGATTTGCTGAAACTTTCTGTGTTCCCTTGTTTTCCATGTAGGTTCCTGCAATCAAAACAAATAACATTTTCTACCCCAGTTTGCACTAGGAAGATTTGTGATTTGTTAACAAAATTGTAAACCACTTATACTACTGATGCAATGATGAGAGTAAACTAAAGACTAGACTAGGATATGCGTCTTCTTCAAGTAAAACCAAGAAACTTTGACTAGCAAATGCGTCTGCTAAAATAAAACCTGAATGAACTAAACTAGGAAGTGCGTCTCCTATGTGTGAATTTAAATGACCAAGACTAGGAAGTGTGTCTCCTAGAGGTGAATTTAAATGACCAAGACTAGGAAGTGCGTCTCCTAGGGGTGAAAACTTGAGTGATTAAAACTAGGAAGTACGTCTCCTAGGGGTGAAATCTCAATTTAGGAAGTGTGTCTCCTAAAATAAAATATAACCTGAAAAAGCTAGACTAGGAAGTGTGTCTCCTAGGGATGGAACTTCCATGACTCAAACTAGGAAGTGCATCTCTTACAAATGAACTTCTCAATTTAGGAAGCGCGTCTCCTATGAATAAAATTTCAATAAACCAGACAAGGAAGTGCATCTCCTAGGGCCGAACATAAATGACTCAAACTAAGAAGTGTGTCTCCTACGAATGAACTCTCAATTTAGGAAGTTCATCTCCTATGGGTAAAACATCAATGACTCAAACTAGGAAGTGCATCTCCTATGAATGAACTCTTAATTTAGGAAGTGTGTCTCCTATAGGTGAAACTTCAACGACTCAAACTTGGAAGTGCGTCTCCTATGAACGAACTCTCAATTTAGGAAGTGCGTCTCTTATGGATGAAACTTCCATAACTCAAACTAGGAAGTGCGTCTCCTATGAATGAACTCTCAATTTAGGAAGCGCATCTCCTACAGGTGCAACTTCAATGACTCAAACTAGGAAGTGTGTCTCATATGATTGAACTCTCAATTTAGGAAGTACGTCTCTTACAGGTGTAACTTCAATGAATCAAACTAGGAAGTGCGTCTCTTATTAATAAACTCTCAATTTAGGAAGTGCATCTCCTACAGGTGTATCCTGAAAGACCTAGACTAAGAAGTGCGTCTCCTATGGGTGAAACTTCAAGGACTCAAACAAGGAAGTGTGTTTTCTATGAATGAATTTAAATGACCAAAGCTAGGAAGTACGTCTCCTAAGGAGTATAATCTGAAAGACCCCTACTAGGAAGTGCATCTCCTGACGGGTAAAACTTTAATGACTCTAATTAGGACGTGTGTCACCTAGGGATGAATTTTAAATGACCAAGACTAGAAAGTGTATCTCTTAGGGGTAAAACCATCAGTGAGTCAAACTCATATGATCCAAACTAGGAAGTGCATCTCCTAAGGGTAAAATCTCAGTTTATGAAGTGTGTCTCTTATAACAAAATATAACTTGAAAACCGAGACTATGCAGTGTTTCTCCTAGGGGTGATGTGTGATCTTCTCAATAGCCTTTGGGTAAGCGGAATTGGGTTATTACACCTGAAATATTCAAGCTTCTGAGCTTTGATATGAACATAGCCTTCAACCCTATTTCAGACAAAGAAAACTTCTGAGTTTAAACATGGTGGTTGGTTTGTGGCCTTGACTTTGAGGGCAATTACTCCTTCACTTGCCATGATAACTTTGATTTCACCTTGAAAGACATTGCTTGCTTATTGACTAACCAATTTCTCTGTCACCCTTATCACAGAAAATACTTCTTTTCCGTTCAGACCAATACCCTCTGTCTGTTGTATTGGTTATGAACTAACATTTACCAAACTTTTGCATTTCACGTGAATCCCAGAGTACATTGATTGTCACCAACTCAGTGCCCATATTATTCTTTCCTGACTTATGTTGCTTTGATGTGCTAGTCAGACTCCGCTTTGTGCAATTGGAAAGCTGGTGGCAAAGTTTGAAGTCATATCTCACTTGTTCTGACCAAACAGACTCGAGAAGATGAAGTAACCAAAACAAAAGTAACGGAGTAAGGGACCATGGAAAAAGATGATACCTAACAAGAAAATTACAAAGTAGGAACTTATCAGATGTGGACACCAACTCTAATGACCACGATATGCACCTTTCGATTAAGTGGTCTAAACTGTCAAGCAAGTATAACGTTCAACTTTTATTGCTCCCTCTCACTGTCATTGATCACAATTACCCCGTCCTGAATCATTCTTTCTATTTCCCTTTTCAAAGAATGACAATCTTCAATGCTATGCCCTTGGACATTAGAGTGGTACATACATCATAACGTAGGATCAAAGCTTTTTGCATATGGTCCTGGATTATAGCCGAGGAGCGGCTCAATCAGGACAGAATGCTTTAACTTTTCAAACAAGCTTGTGTAGGACTCCCCAATTGGCATGAAACTATTTCTTTGCCTTTGTTCCCTTCCCTTCCCCTATTTTCTAGGGTTTTTGGGTGCTCAAAAATGTTGTGAAGGCAAGAATGCATTATGTAGTGCTGGCGCTCGCCATAGGGAGTGACCTGGTGGTTGGACAGATGACCGAATATTGTTCGGAGGATAATATTGAGGTGGATTATATGGATCTTAGGGATAGGTTTGGGGTTGGATTTGAGGCTGGTATATTGGTGAGGCGGACCCTTTGGTCCATGTCGTGACTCTGAAACAACCATGGCAACATCATCATGTTCCTTATGACCTGGCAAGCTTCGTGTGTCATTTTGAATTGCTTGTATTGTGGCTTTTAAAGCGGAATAACTCATAATCTTGCTGGAATTCAGCCCATCTTCTACCATTTCTCACATTTTTACCACATTATTAAAAGTCCTACCCACAGGCGAGATCCAATGCCCAAAGTAAGTTGGTTCTTGAGCTTGAAGAAAGTACTCGACCATTTATTTTTCTTCCATCGGATGATTGAATCTAACAGCTTACTCTCTCAATCTGAGCCTGTATTTCCTAAAGCTTTCATTAGGCTTCTTTTCCATCTTGGTGAGGGACATGTGATCTAGGACAATTTCTATATTGTACTAGAAATGCCTGGCAAAGGCCCGAGCCATATCATCCCACGTGTACCACCTGCTAGTATCTTGGTGGGTGTACCACTCCAGAGTTGCCCTACTCAGAATTTGATTGCAATACACCATCAATAATTTGTCTTTAGCGGCGCCTCTCATCTTACTATAGTAGCCTCTCAAATGGGCCACGAGATCTACATGCCCATCATATAAATCAAACTTTGGCATCTTAAACTCATCAGGCAGTTGGACGTCAGGAAACAAGCACAAGACTTTGTAAGCCACACTCATTTGGCTCTCTATCCCTTGCATGTTTCTTAGAGACTGCTCTAAGAGTTTCACCTTCCTGGATATCTTATCTTGCTCCACTATCTTAGCAGACTTTTCATTTTCACCAGGAGTCTTAATATGAGGAATATGAGAATATGGATCCGAAACTTTGAAAGTTGGTTCTGGAGCACAGTGTTGGGCATCAGAGACTTTAAACACAGTCTCGTTAGAGGATGGAGGAAAAATAGTTAGTGGAGGAGCTGCAAGAGCATGAGTGGAAAAAGGAGCGAGGTATGAGGTGGTTTTGGTGGGTAGAGTGTGAAAAGGTCGTAGGGAGATATCAGCTGCAGTGGGAATCTGGATTCGTGATAGTGGTGGGATAGTTGAAGAGTTTTCAGTGTAGTTAATAGGGAATAAAGGTGGAGGATGCCCCCTGATCCAAGACTGATATATTTCTGCCATCTGCTGCTTTACCCTTTAGACCTCCTCTTTTATTTCATACTCCGACTCCATAAACTCCTGGGTCAACAAATCTTATGCCCAAGTTTTTGCTAGCCATGGTTACCTTGCCCTTTGACCTTGTGTTGTATGGACGAGTTACCTTAAGAACCACAAACCATCCACCATTCTGCTATAATAAGGAGAATAAAGAGGAACTAAATAAAGTCAATATATTAGCATTAGGGCACTTAACAACTAAAAATATCACATTTAATGCAATGCACCTAGCCACAGTTATCGGTTCTAAAATGACTTAGAGGGTACGAAGGTCAGTTGGCATCATCCCAATTTGTACATTTCAATCCTCTCTTTTCTTTGTTTTTCTAACACTTGCTTTGCGTAGTTCTGGAAGAACGAAAATAAAGTAAATAAACTGACGTTCTCCTTTTTTTATGTTAATGACTACTCTGATGAGAAAAGAGAAATAAAGGAGCATTTTTTTGAATTTTCTAGACTTAATGTTCTATAACCTATTCCAAACTCAACCTTAACAAGCATATATTTTTTGCTTTTTTTTTTCTTTTGAAACAAACACTCTATGGAAAATTATTAAGGAAAAACCCTAGAAGACAAAAAATATTTTTTTATTCTTCTTTTTAGGAAGAAAATCTAAAGTATAAACCACAGAATATTTTGAATTTTTATTTGATATCCTGATGCGAGAATTCGAAACAAGCAATGAAAAAGATAAAATAAAATATTTTTGGATTTCAATTTGATTGCCTAAAGGAAGAAACTTTAAACAAAAGATAAAGTATGTTCTTTTTTTCTTCTATGTACAATATCCTATAGTTCTAATGAAAATAAATTTTCTTTAATTTTTCCTTGATTTCCCAAAGAATACCACAAAGAAAATCTTTTTGGATTTTTAGAATTAATACCTTAAAGAAAACCTTTTTAAGAGGTACTAAAAAAATTCTCTTTTTTTTTGGATTTGTAGTCTTAATATACTAAAGAAAATATAAAAATAATATATTTTAAGTTGTAGATATTAATTGCCTAAAGAAAAAACCAAAAAAAGATATTTTTGAACTTATAGAGTTAGTATTCTAAAGAAAACATCTAACGGAAATATAAAAATGCCAAATCTTTTCTTTTTTGGGATCTTTGATTTCTTACACATATTTTTTTTTCAAATACAAAATACGAAATAATAACAAAAGACTCGACAAACTTAACTAGGTTATGACAGAATCTAGCATCAACTAAATGACTGAAATGGACAATAGACTCAAAAAAAGAAAAAAAACTCCTCAGGCAACTCCTGAATGCAGTGATCTTGGGATATCTGTCATGCTCAAACCCCGGCAAGTCAATCCACACCTGTATGAAAAATAAACTCAAACCAATACTAGGTGAGATAATAACACTCCCCATTGGACACATGCTAGACATGTTTGAGGCTATCTAGAAGTACAAAATTTGGCTAAGACCCCGCAAAACCAAGAACCTAAGACTTACTAAGAAGACCGGACCATATGTGGGTTGCCTACGTATCACGCCCAGAAAGACGAGAATCAGGTATGCGTAGTTCGGGCAGATTGGATATGGACGAGAATTAAACAAAATAACTAATTTAGAGAATATATTTACTGTCTTTTCCTTGAAAATGATGAGACATGTAAAATCTTTTTGAATATTTTTTTTTATTTTTGATTTTTAAAAAATGATGAAAAAGTGTAATATCTTTTTGAATTTTTCATTTTTTTGTCTTTTTCTTAATAAAAATATAACAAAAAAACATAACTAGGCTCTACTTGCTTTATTTTCACACTTTGCCCTCTTTTTTTCTTTTTTTCTTCTTTTTTTTCATTTTCCCTCAACTATTATTGGTCCGTCGAATGGTCCTTTTACCCTTAAAAATTACAACATGTAGCACATAGGATGCATCAGGATGGTCTTTTCATTTCGGGTACACTTTTCTTAGATAGATCCAACCCCTGTGTTGAGTCTCCAAAGTCAAATGCACGTGATGCAAACAAGCGTTCCTACTAGGTATCCGACATGAGGCCAAGTTATTCTAAGTTCAAAACTTGGGTATATTGTTCTAGACTTGTGTACCCGAGCGGACAACTCGAGCCGAAAAGGGGGCTACGTACCGGGAACCAAAAGGCCATCCGAATTTGTAACATGTCCGAGCCTCTTTCTTATTTCAAGGTATGACGCTAACAGAATAGGGAGTCACGGTAGCGTGCACATCCCCGAAGATGAGAAGAGAAGGGTTTCGTAACAGTTTATATACAATTCAAATAGTATCAAAGCGATAAAAAACGGCAATTAACACATTAGGCTCAATATGTAAAAATCAGATAATAAATAAAGCCAACTGTAACAGTTATTTGAAGCTCGAATTCTGAACCCTGAACCATGAGTGATGGGTTCTTGTCCCCAGCAGAGTCGCCAGAGCTGTCACACCTTCTTATTACCACACACCCGCAAAAGGGCATATAAGGGAGTTTTTTTCAACTTAAACTGACTATCGAAACGGGATTTATTTATTCAAAGATTCAGAGTCACCACTTAGAATAATTTTAAACGATTGACTCTATATTACAATCCGCGAATACAGAAATCCGAGTAAGGAATTTTGTTAACTCAGGAGAAGGTGGTAGGCATTCCCGAGTTTCGTGGTTCTAGCACGATCGCTCAACAGTTATAATTGGTCTACTATCTGATTTTAATACGTGTTTTAACCTGTGTACAATTTTAACTTTATACCCGCTTTTTTTCAATTATCATTTCATTTTTTTAAGAAAGATTCAACATCATATAAAACATGTCTTGAATCACGTCACATAAATGTACCTGCGGTCTACGACTTATTTCATCTAACATTGTTGATATTTGAATTTGGGTCACATAAATGCACACCCGAGTTTAAGGAAGTAATTTTTAAATAACATGCCTAAAACAAATAAGCACTTTCAAATTTGTGAGGGCCATGAAAAATTTAATTGATGGAACACCTCGATTTCTTTCCAAAAAAACTCTAGAAAAAGTGCTCCTGATTGTACTACTCCATTTCTTTTTGACTAATTTTCTAAAATAACTATTCCAGCCGCAATAAATAACTGTCAAAGGATAACAGTTAAAATAATTTCAAATAAATTAATTAGTACACGATTTTTTAGCAAAGTGCTAGGAAGCATTTCTTCAACAAAGCATTTCTTTTCACAATAATGCTGTTAAGTGTGGCGGTTCCGAACCGGAATCGGATCGGAACCGTGGTTCTTGCAGTTCTGTCGGTTCCGGCGGTTCCGGTTCCGCGGTTCAAGTGGTTTCCCGGAATCGTGATGGAGCGGTTCCACCCGTTGGAACCGCGGAACCGGAACCGCCAGAACCGGAACCGGACCAGTTCAAGTGGTTCCAAACGGTTCCGCAACGGTCCGATTTTTTTTAAAAAAAAAATTTTTTTTTTAAAATTTCCAAACGGCTCATTTTTAAATTTAGCCGTTTGGAATTTTTAAAAATAGTCATTTGGCCCCCAAACTTTATATAATTATACAATTTCCCATTTTTCAATTATAAATACCCCCTCATTCTTTCATTTAATTCACCAATTCATCAATATCTCTCAATCTCTCTCAATCTCTCTTTCAATCTTTCTAGTGCAAGTGCTTAATTTATTGTTGCAAATTCGTGAAACATTGTGAAGTTGTTGAATTGAAGTTTTCAAGTGTTCAATTTCAACGATTTTCAATTTTTAAGAAGTTGTTCGTCAATCCGGTAAACTCGTTTCAACTCTTACGTGCTAAGAATATTTTTGTGTGTTGTTATTTTGCTTAATTATAATTATTATGGCATTTTTATTAAAAAATATGTTCGGAAAAGGAAAATCTAAAACCGGTGAAAGTAGTCGCCAAAATATTACCCCTCCCCCGGCTCCCCGACCTAGAAAAGATAAACAAGTTCAAAGTAGTAGCCAACATAGAAATACTAATGAAACCTTCGGAATCCTTGATAGTGATCACCCATGTTTTCAATTTAGCGATGTTAAATTTTCTACATGATGTAGCAGTTGGTGATAGAATAGATGATGATATGATGAATATTCTTTATCCTAATGCACCTATCTTAGAGGGAAATGAGGATGATGATGATGACGAAACCCAAGCTCCGGTAGATTTAGATGATACACCTACTAGTCCTGCTACTAATGAATCGGAACACCCACCCGTACAAACTCCCACTTTTAGTAGACAACCTCCTAAACGTTCAGAAACTTCATTAGTTTGGCAATTTTTTATTCAACTAAGAGAACAAAATAAGGTTAAGTATAGATCTTGTGGGAATTACTTGTGCATAGGTATACTGGAGATCGTAGCGGCACAGGTAGTTTAGTTAAACATATAAAATTACACCCTAGCGATAAGGCTAGATATTTCCAATTGAAAGCGCAACAAGAGGGGAGGACAAGTCCTGATACAACAGTTAACCCAAGTACTGGTTCAGATCTAGTTCAACCAGGAATAAACACAGTCACCGAAGGTATATTGTATTACGATCCAAATAAGGATCGTGAAGAATTAGCTAAAATGATTACTGTTATGTGTTTGCCTTATTCTTTTGCTTCTAATCCTGCTTGGATTTATTATATTAGAAGAGTATTTAATCCTACGTATAAAGGTTGGCCTCGCACCACAGTTAATGCCGACATTTATAAATACAAGCATGAATATGAACAATACTTGCGTTATTTATTTACCCATATAAGTAATCGTATGTCTATTACAATTGATATTGGTAGAAGTAATAATGATTGTGATTATCTAACCGTAACCAGTCATTGGATAGACGAAGACGGACAATGCAAAAACGCATTATTGCACATAGAATAATTAATTCACGGCACACGGGTAAGTTTATTGCTAACACTGTTTCAGATGTATGTAGATATTTTTGTTTTAGTGATAAAATAATGTCAATTTCCATGGATAACACTAGTAGCAACACTAGTGCAATAGGTATTTAACTAGAGCACTTAATCCTGCTTTTACTAATATTTTCCATGTTAGATGTATATGTCATATTTATCATTTAATTGTTGGTGATGGCATGAGAATTTTAAACATTGAAATTGAAAAGGTTAAATTCGCTCTTAATTGGCTTTTTTATTCTATCCGTAGAAGTAGACTTAGAGAATATTTTAAAAAATGTGACGAATATGGCCTTAGAGAAAGAAAGGTTCCTAAACCTTTCCCGACTAAGTGGAACTACATGTACGAAAGTTTAGTAGTGGCGTACGAATATAGAAACCCAATTAACGCTACTTATAATTCTCGGGATTGTGGGGAGGAAGATAATGACATGCTAACTAATCAAGATTGGACTAACGTTAAAATTCTTTTAGATTTTTTAGAACATTTTCATGTGGCTACAAATGCTTTATCTGGCCAATATTATCCAACTATTTCTAACTGTTTAGTTTATATTTCCGCACTTGCTAATTTGTTTGTTGATTTTAACAAGGGAGGGGAAATTTATGAAATTGCAATTACTGAAATGAAAAAGAAGTTTAAAAAATATTTTTTTTCCAATCCCTCCTATATTTGGTGTGGCTGCTATGTTAAATCCTACTATGAAAGTAGGAGGTCCTAACTTTTGGTATTCTACTATTTATCAAGCTTTAGATCTTGAAGAAGAAGAAATGGCTACACTATCTGATGCGAAAGCATCAATTACAGTGAATGCTCAAACTGTTTATAATGCTTATAAACAGGCGTTAGAGCATGCTAGGCCTAATATTCCAACCCCTACTTCGTCCACATCACAGGCGTCTAAAAGAGCTGCTGGCATAACAGCTCTTAAATCGTGGACGGAGTTCAGGGGTACTCAAGGTGAAAATGTAGATGATTTTTCCTATCTAAATGAGCTTCAAGTTTATTTGTCGCAGGGACTAGAGAATGAGAATCCAGACGGCTCTTTCGACCTTTTGGATTGGTGGAAGGCAAGGGAAAAACATTTTCCCATTCTTGCAAGGATGGCTCGGGATGTTCTGTCGATTCAAGCGTCAACTGTTGCATCGGAGAGCGCCTTTAGTCAAGCAAGACTACAAATAGGTGATCACAGGGCGTCGATGCGGGACAGCTTGGAAAAATCAGTGCTTTTTCGAGATTGGATCCGCGCAGAAAGAAGGAACTTTGGGCTAGCTGAATCACAACCAGAAATAGATGAGTGCTATAAAGAAATGCTAGCGGAACTTGCTCAGGAAACATCTTCACCCGGAAGTGGTGCTAAACAAGCTTCATTTCCACCACCGCCAACACAACCACCTCCAAACCTTGAAGGTTTTATGAGATTTGTTAGAAATAATACATAAACTATGATGTAACTTGTACATTGGCATGTCTTCTTTTAGTTTTTTTTCCTTTTAATGGTGGTATTAGTACCATGTTGTGCTCATTCCATTGGGGGAAGGAAGAATAAAAAAAGATATGCCATTTTGGTCAATAAATATGCTCTTTATCATATCCTTGAATATCTTTTGTCTCAATATTTCTTTGTCTTTAATTCTATACCAATCCTTGAATATTTATATAACATACAATATAGAACATACAACACAATATACTGATGACAATATTCTTTTATCATTATATACTACTTATATACAATTTATACTAATTACTAACTACAACACAATATACACTATTTATATACAATATATACTACTTAAATACAATATTTACTACTTATATACAAAATATACACGACTTATACACAATATATACTAATTACCAAACACAATATATATTATACTAATAACATAGTACACCATATAAAATATATTCTACAATATACTAATGACTACTATACAAGATATTGATTTAAAAAAAAAATCAGAACCGCCGGGAACCGCCAGAACCACGGAACCGGAACCGCCAGAACCGGACCGCCAGAACCGGAACTGCAGACCCAAATAGACCCAGAACCGGAACCGGATACAGTTATGCTTAGGAACTTGGACTTTATGACTAGTTATGCTTAAAATTAGCTTAATTAACTAAAAGTATTATAAAAAATATTAATTAGCCCTACTTAAGTAAAAATAATTGTTAAAGAAAAAAGGCTGGCCGTTAAAACAAAACTATTTTTTTGTATTTTTTTCAAGGTTAAAAATGACCATAAAACATTAGTGAACCTATTTTTTGTAATTTTTATTTTTTGTAATAAAATAAAAGTAAAAGAGTAAAAATGAGTTTAAATAGCTATATTAGGCCACATTAAATATTTACGTGCTAAAATATGAAATTTTTTGGACATGGTCAAAAATCACATGTCTACAGTTCAAGTTAAGGACAAATACAAAACAATTTGTGAACAACCAAAGTATAACGGAGGATAAAATTAGGATATTTCACGGTGGAGGGGCAAATTTTTACATCCTTTCCTTTCTTTTTTTTAATAAAAAGGGCAACCCGGTGCACAAGGCATCTCGCGTTCAGGACCGGAGAAAGACTGCACTCTAAGGAATGTGTGATGTAGAAAATCTATCCTAATGCAAATATTAATGACTGCTTTCATTGCTCGATGTGTGACTTTATGTTATACGGAGACAACTTTATCGTTTTTCCATTTTTTTCTTCCTTTCTTTTATTTCCTTACAAAATAGATTTCATTTCTTTAGCGATAGCAATCTAACAATCTTTTTATTATTTGGTTAAAAATATGAAATAATGAAGGGATGGAAAAGGAGGAATGTACATGGCATTTTTATTTGGAATGCCAAGCATCATTGTCACAAAACCAGAAATATGCAGTAAAATCTTGATGGATGATGAAAACTTTGAATTGGGTTGGCCTGAATCAGTGTTAAATCTAATTGGAAAGAAAGCATTACATGGAATTACAAATCTATGTCCAATTTTTATACACCTTTTCTCTCTCAGGAACGTATACCGTAAAACGCCTTCCTTCTAAACCATGAAAGGACCTATATATTTGCATGACCCCTGCCCTCGACTTTTCGTAGAAGAGGAAACAAAATTTTAAGTCAGTGGGTGCAAAGTATCATCACCATCGCATCCACCAATCATGTGTGACAATGGGCGCGTACTTTAGTATCGATATATAGTTTTTGAAAGTTCACAATATATAATATATAGAGTTTGAGAGTGTTCTTGATATATTTTCAGAAAGTAAGTCAATATGTATTTACTTTTGAGGCAGTTTCAAGTTTAAGCAGATTGAGGTCCAGTAAAAGGTCACTTATCATCACCATCTTGTTAAAGGAGGGAGTAAACAGGTCTTGTTAAAGTATCAGCGCATCCACTAATCATGTGTGATAATAGGTGTGTACTTTACTATCGATATATAGTTTTTGAAAGTTCACAATATATAATACATAGAGTTTGAGGGTGTGTTTGTTATAAAGGAAAATATTTTCAGAAAATAAGTCAGCATCTCATTACCTTTGAGGCAGTTTCAAATTTAAGTTGATCGCGGCCCAGTAAAAGGTCGCTTGTCATCATGATCTTGTTAAAGAAGGGAGTAAGCGGATCTTGTTATCAGTTTTGGACGGACGTTATTTCTTTTACAACTATCGCAACTCGTGACTTCATATTAGTGCTCTAACCAACATGCATTTAGATGTTACTATCAACAATAACAACTACCCAATAAAATCTCATAAAGTGGGACTGCGAAGGATAATGCGTACGTAGACCTCTCGCCTATCCCGATAGGGCAGAGAAACTGTTTCCGACCAATTTTTACTATTTAAGAATTTCATGAGAACATTATCCAGTTTGGTAATAATATAATCAATCTTTAATATATATATATTAAAGTATAGAGACAATAGAGAAATCTCTCTTATGTTATATTCAAGAAGTAACAAGTATATATACAAGTACATAGAGCCTCAATTATGCAAATAATCAAAAAGAAAATCCTATAAATCTGCTGTAAATCCCTATAATTATGCTAGCTATGTATAACATAAGATTATGTCTATATTCATATTATGTCTACATTTATTATCTAACACTCCCCCTCAAGTTGGAGCATAGATATTGATCATGCCTAGCTTGTTACAAAGGTAATCAACTCGAATTCCATTCAACGCCTTTGTGAACAAATCAGCCGGTTGCTCTCCTATCTTCACGTGGAGATCAAGTTCTCCTAAAGCTTCTCACGAATAAAATGGCAATCAACCTCAATATACTTAGTTCTTTCATGATACACCGGATTTGATGCAATATGGAGGGTAGCTTGATTGTCACACTAGAGTTTTGCTGGTGTTGGATGCTTTAACCTAATTTCTGTCAACAGATGATGTATCCACATAATCTCACACGTAGACTGTGACATAGCTCTATACTCGGATTCTGCACTAGATAGAGATACAACATTTTGCTTCTTGCTCCTCCATGGTACCAAGTTTCCTCCAACAAAAATACAATAACCTGTAGTAGATCTTTTATCAATTTTCGATCCAGCCCAGTCAGCATCTGCAAAACACTCAATACGAGTATGATTGTGATTGCTATATAATATGCCAAGTCCAGAAGCTCCTTTCAAGTAACACAAAATCTGTTCCAAAGCTGCCCAATGTTTGACCGTTGGTGCAGACATGAACTGGCTAATAACACTTACCACAAAATGGACGAGTCACAGTAAGGTAGTTTAATTTCCCAACTAACCTCCTATATCTCTTTGGATCGTCAAAAGGACTACCATCATCTTTCATAAGATGCACATTAGGAACCATTGGAGTACTGCAAGGTTTAGCTGCCAACTTTCCAATTTCTGTAAGCAAGTCAAGAATGTACTTTCTCTGAGACAAAAAATTTCCCTTCTTGCTTCTATTTACTTCTACTCCCAAAAAGTATTTCAACTGGACCAAGTCCTTTGTATGAAACCTAGTATGTAGAAAACACTTTAGGGAAGAAATCGTAGCATAGTCACTTCCTGTGATAACAATATCATCAATATATACAACGAGGAGAATAGTGCCAATTACTTATTTTCGATAGAAGACTGAGCGATCGCACTTACTCATTTTCAATCCAAACTCCTGAACTACCTCACTGAACTTGACAAACCAAGCTTATGGACTCTGCTTCGAGCCATACAAGGACTTCTTCAAATGACAAACTCTCCCATACTCCCCCCTGAGCAACAAAATCGAGTGATTGATCCATATACACTTCCTCCTAAAAATCACCATGAAGGAATGCATTCTTGATATCCAACTGATGTAAAGGCCAATTCTCAGGCGCAGCTAGAGAAATAAATAAGCGTACAAGAGTGAGTTTGGCAACCGGGGAGAAGGTGTCAGAATAATCCACCCCATAAGTCTGAGCATACCCTTTCGCCACAAGTCTGGCCTTAAGTCTTGCCACAGAACCATCTGGATTAACTTTAAATGTAAAGACCCACTTGTATCCCACTGGTTTCTTTCCCTTTGGTAAATTTAACAAATCTCATGTGTGGTTGTCCTCTAAAGCATGTATTTCCTCAAGTATTGCATCAGACCATACGGGATGATTCAAAGCCTCCTGCACTATTTTGGGTATGGAGATGGAGTCTAGAGAAGCAATTATAGATCTAGATGTAGATGATAAGTGGTCATAGGAAACAAAGTTAGCAGCATAATATGTCGATTTGCAAGTACCTGTACCTTTGCGAAGAGCAATAGGAAGATTAAGGTTATCTGGAGGATCAGGCAAAAAAGAATTAGATGATGGAGGAACTAGTGTGGGACATGTATCATTTTGTCTCTCGCTTCCGTGAATAAACTTGAACAATTGGAGGTCTTGTTGGTACAGGTAATGAAGGCATAATAGTCAATTGGTGCTCAATAGAAGAACTGGGAGATCGAAGAGTATCATCTGATTGTTCTGTCAAAGTATGAGTAAACTGATATACTAGCCACTCATCTTCCTCCCCTTGTCTTGTAGAAATGGGAGGTGCATAGAAGAAAGGTGTAGTCTCTAAAAATATCACATAAGTTGACACTAAATATTTGCCAAACTCAGTAGAATAACATCGATACCCCTTCAGAATGCGAGAATAGCCAAGGAAAACACACTTCATAGCCTTGGGATCCAACTTAGTAAGAGATGGTCGAACATCTCGAACATAACATGTGCTTCTAAACACATTAGGCTCCACTGAAAATAATGACTTATTCGGAAAAGAACATTATAAGACACATCACCATCGAGTACACTAGATGGCATGCAATTAATCAAAAAATAAGTCGTAGAAACCGCATCAGCCCAGAACTGTTTAGGAACCTTCATTTGGAACAAAAGTGCTCGAGCTGTTTCAAGTAGATGCCTATTTTTCCTCTCAGAAACTCCATTTTGAGAGGGTATATCAACACATGAAGACTAGTGTAATATACCATGTTGTCTCATGTAAGATTGAAATAACTCTGATATGTATTTTTAGCGTTATCACTCCTTAGAGTACGTACTGAAGCATTGAATTGAGTTTTGACTTTAGCGCAAAAGACAGAAAAACGAGTAAACACTTCAGAGCGACTCTTCATAAAGTAAATCCAAGTCATTCGAGAAAAATTATCTATAAAAGTGACAAAATACTTATGCCCAATTTTAGAAACAACTGGACATGGTCCCCAAACATCAGAATGGACCAACTTAAAAGCTGACTCAACTCGTTTATTAACCCTTAGAATGAACGAGATGCGATGGTATTTTGCAAATAGACATGACTCACGATCCAATGATGAAATATTTTGAAACTGAGTATAGAACTTCTTTAACAAAGGCAAAGAGGGATGTCAAGTCGACAATATGCGTTAAAAGGAGACACGATACTAGATCATGCGACAGACCGTGGCTCCCATTCTTCAAGAATATGGATATCACCAGATATATATTCTTTACCAATAACCTGCATCGTCTTAAAATCCAAAAACAAACAATGATCGGGAAATAATGCAACACAACTATTAAGGTCTTTGGTAATTTTACTAACAAAATCAAGTTAATGGCTAAGTTTGGTAGACTTTAAACAGACGACAGGTAATAGAGGAAGTTGGTTTAACAGTCCTAAATCCAATATTGCTACAAGTTGATCCATCAGCTACAGTAACTAGAGAGGGTGCTTTATGTGAGCAAAAGCTAGAAAAAATATTTGGATTACCTATCATGTGATTTGTAGCACCAGAATCGATTATCCATTTATTGGAAAGAGTGATAAGACATGTTTTATCTGACCCAACAAAAGGCAGTAACTGAAGAAGATTCTTTAACTGATTTATGATATTGAAGGAATTTTAGAAACTCATCCAAAACCAAGATTGTTGGACTAGGAGTTGTTGCATTATTATTCTTTACCATCGTTTTTTTCCTTTCAATAACAAACTGATTAAACTAACAGAGGTCCTTAAAGCTAAAAGATACTCAACAAATCCTGGTAGATACGAAATCAATAATCTATCGAAAATGATTCAACTTTAATAATCTACTCAACCAAATCAGAGAATCAAACAAATTTGTCCCCAACTCAAACAAAAATAGAGACCAACAAAGTTTTTGATATGAAAAGACCCAACAAATAATATCACGTCAGTAATCGATCACCACAGTGAGTCAAAATTAAGAATGCAAGCTTCTCACATAGGCAGTCTCTAAGAAAAATACCACAGAATTAAAGAAAACGAAAAATCAAACTCAAACCTGGCCAATTAAAGTGAGAATACGATCTGGTCTAAGGTTGTTCTTTGCCAAAATGTGGTTCTATGATCAGAGAACCACCACAAGTCAACTGAAAATGTCAAGAAGACCTCAGATTAGCTTCCAGCTAAGGAATTTTCGGCAGCAGATTCGACTCAACTCCGACGAGCAGTAAACCGGCTCTGATACTATGTAAAGTATAGAGACAATAGAGAAATCTCTCTTATGTTGTATTCAAGAAGTAACAAGTTATACAAGTACATAGAACTATGGAAAAAATCAAAAAGAAAATTCTATAAATATTATGTGAATCCCTATAATTATGCTAGCTATGTATACTACATAACATTATATCTACATTCAGATTATGTCTACATTCATTATCTAACATTCCGAAAATATTTTTCATTTTCCAGGACACTGGAAAAGAATTTCCAGAAAATAAGCCATATTTTAGAAAATAACTTTCATCGTACCAAACACCCTAAGTCGAAGAATAAACACTTGCCCCATCACTTCCCCTATTAGAGAAACGGAAAACACTCTTGAAATTTTAAGTGATTGAAGCTGATGTTTGATTCTTAATCACAACTTGTTTTCTCTTCTGTTGTTGTGGCACTAGGCTAGAGAAAACCTAGGAACGATATTTCGATCAGTAATAGATGAAAGAAAAGTCATGAATATGAGGGATAAATCAAGAGCAAAGTGCACTATGGTGGATTTGACTATGTGCATTGAAGACGAGCAAGGCAAAAGATTAAGCGATGAGGAGATCATCGACTTTTTACTCGTGTATGCATTTGCAGGTCATGAAACTACTGCTCATACTACAGCATGAGCAATTATGTACTTAGAACAATATCCTGAATTCTTACAAAAAGCGAAGGTAATAGCAAGTAATCTTAATTGAGATGCAGTTATAGAAACCTTATTAATGTTCGACTAGTTAAGTTAAGTGATACTGAGAAATTCTATATTTTCAGGAGGAACAAGAGGAAAATGTTAAGAGAAGGCTGCACTCTGATAAAAATCTAAGCTACGACGAGATTAGACAGATGAGAAATCTAGCCATGGTAAATAATCTAGTCGTACGAAAATGCAAGCAAGTCATAACTCATAAGAGACCTTTTAAAGTTCAAGAATTTTGACATAGATTGTGTTTAAATGCAAGCTAATTGATGAAACGCTACGTTGTTCTAGTATCACCATGGCGATTTGTAGAAACGTGAAAAGCACAATCAAGATGAATGGTAAACATCATCTTTTCTTCTGTTGTTCACCTTCCTTTGGCAACTATTGAGCAAATAAGATGTCCTATGTAAATTTTGTAGGGTACACCAAACCAAAAGGATGGAAGGTATTGACTTGGATAAGACAAGTTCATTTGGATCCTGACAATTATGTGAACCCTAAAGAATTTAATCCTTCAAGATGGGATGTAAGTATCACTTCTCTTTGTTACAGGTTTTAGAGTGAGTTTTCCACTTGTTACACACATCCTAATATGCTGTCGTTTGACCAGGAGCTCACAAATTCGAGCGGTGAAAAACAGCTTCTTACAGAAATGCAGTATAAAGCCGCGTATAATAGACCCTAGAGGACCGGTCCTTCCTTGGAGTCCGTGTATTACATGAGCTTAGTGCACCGAGCTGCCCACTCATCCTAAGATAGATGATAAAACCAATATTTGGTCATGGTTACATGATATATTAAGTTTTATGGCTAAAGGAAGTTACACATTTGATTCTTATCAGGATCACGAGACAAAGCCATTTAGCACCTTTCTACTCTTTGGAGCAGGCCCCCGGTTGTGTCCTGGGGCAGAGTTGGCCAGGCTTGAAATTTCAGTGTTTCTTCACTATTTTCTTCTTAACTATAGGTACTAACATTATAAACACATTGAGTTCTGCAACTTCACATGATATTATTGAGTTAAGGATTAGGCATAATTGGCTTGAATTTGTTCTGTGCAGGCTTGAGCGGTTTAATCCAGAATCAGGGGTGGTATACCTACCAATTCCTAGTCCTACTGATAATTGTTTTGCAAGACTCGAGAAGCTCTCGACATCATGTCAACAATTGTCTCTTTCTCTATTCATGTTGAGCCTTAACCATATTCTTGTCTACATGTAAATTCATTTCGTTGGTGTGTCATGTTGAGTGGTCGAAGTGTTAGGGATATAGTAGATATGCCTAGATCCAATATCATATTTGATAACTTGAACATATTTTGTGAATGTCATTTGATATAAAATATATGGCATTTGATATTCGTTTATCATTATTATCAATTGTTTGATTATTTTGATAAGGTCCTTAGATTAAATTTTGAGATTTGTCATCGTGATAAAGATCATGATAATGAGAGCAAAGTCTTTTACAATTTAATCTAAATTTGTTCTTGATCGTAGGATTATTAATTTGGACATTAGTAATCCGGTTAGATCAATATTTATGTGATCGTCTTTATCGGATAAAGATTAGTTGATCTCATTAACTAAATCACATAAATAGATGATGCATATAGAGATATGATCATTGAACCGACTCATTGGATAATTCCTAATGGTTAGAATTACCATAACTGTCAATAGGATATTTTCTTGAAGAATGTGATGTAACCGTTTCCTTTGACTTGAGATCGTCATAGTAATTGACAAGTTATTTATTGTGCTTTGATACTAGACACCTATGGCCCTAGGGCGATAGTTGAAAGGATATTGGCTACGATTAAATACTTGTAGAATTAGTGATTGATCAAGACGGAATCTGTCAACTCTTGGTAATGAGTTTAAGCTCCATGTTGTCATGAAATATAAACGACCAAACTAAGACCTTGGCCAGGGCAATCGAATGAAAAAAGAAATGAGTTTCTTAGGTCATTCAATGGTCGATTATATTTGACGTGAACACATAGTTGATCGCCTATTAGGATTTGACAGTTGAACCATATCCTAGGGTGATCCAGAGCTATAAGGACAGAAGGAATTACTACATTATTCTTCTACTGGTTCTTGAGAGTAAATTGTATACTTCATGCTATCCGGTCGTTAAGGAGTGTTGCTAGACGCTACCCTTGATTAGTATATTGATATGATCAATTTACTACCGGTTTAGTATTGAACCTATGGGGTCGCACACTAACGAGTGTTCTGATCTTTGCTAAAGGATTAATTAACTTATTATTTGATAAAGAAATTAAATAATTTAATTAGTCAAATATATTTAGTTATTAGTCCAAAATAAAATATTATTATATTCTTTGCTAGCACAAAGGTTATAATTAATATTGTGAATAAATTGAAGTTTCTATTTAGAATAGAAATTATATCTCTTGGTTGAAATATATGTGATATATTTAATTAATATTATTTTATATAATAGATGTATATAAAATATAATATTAATAAAGGCTTGTTAATAAATTTAATTTTGAATTGAATTATTAATTGAAGTTTTATCCTATTTGAAATGAGATAAATATTTTCAATAGGAAAATATTATATTAAAAAAAAGAAGGAAAAGTTTATGTATTTGAATCCAATTGAGAATTGGATTCAAAGAAGGAAAATTTGGCATAGTTTCTCACGTGCAATAAGAAAAGGAAAATTTGATTTTCCATACAAATTTTCCATAAGTTTACTTTTGGAATAAATTTTACCCTAGGAAAATTATTATCTCAACCAAATAAGAAAAGGGTTTGTAGGTGATGCTATATAAAGGGTGATGGAGAAAATTTGCAAAGTTTTAGTTTTTCAATTTTTGTTGAGAAGAAACCTTACTTTGTGAAAGTGAGGGTGCAATACAAAGCCAAGAGAGAAAATACAATTGCAAGAAAAGTGTTTCTTGTTCTTCTAATTTGAGTTGAGATTTTTGAGAAAAATTTCAACACAATATTCTTCGTTCAATTTGTTCACGGGTTTCATTGATCAAAGAGTTGATAGCAAGGATCGGTCTCGGTGTGGATACGCATAGAGTCTTCGCATTATCGAAGAATTTTGAAACGAGACTCTCTTCACCAGGTACGCCTTTGATCCGATCTTTGACACGTAAATAAATTTTAAACAGGAGAAAATTTACCTAGGATTGTTATTATCTTCCGCTGCGTGTTATGAACACATATACGAAATCCTTCACGAAGTGCCCGCAATTTGGCCTTGACACCATCGTTATCAATAACAACTATGCATCTATTTCAGATAAGTTGCGATCGGCTAAATAAATCCTTGCTGACTAACAATGTAGGTCTAGTAAAGCTCATTTCGAGACACATCACCATTATCAAAAGAAAAAAAGATTCATTTCACTCGTGTGCCATGTTTTCCTTGTATTTTTCTAGGGGATTTGGACCTGTTTGTATGTCTGTTAGCTATAAATCTTCAATTTCTTTGTATTATTCAAGTTAATTACCCCCTTCAGATTACATGGTTATCATCCAACTTTGGAAGAGTATAACAAGTGAATAGTTTTCCTCAAGGAAGAAGTATACCAGTAACAAGTAGAAGTGCTAAGGGAATTATCAAACATAAGGAAAAAGTTCAAGTTAGTTATGGTCTATACGGCAGCCCTGGTGCTCTAAGCTTCCGCTAGGTGCGGAGTTCAGAGAAGAGCCGGACTATAAGGATCTATTGTATGCACGCAGCTTGATCCTACATTTCTGCAAGAGGTTGTTTCCACGGTTCGAACCCTTGACCTCCTGGTTAGATGGAAGCAACTTTACCAGTTACCCCAAGGCTCGCTTTCTTGTTATGACTTATGTGTAATATAATTAAGCAGCGAGTCTTTTGTTTACCTACTTTAACATGACGAAAATTACTACGTAGAAAACATCGGAGTGTAATAATCAGAGAGCAAGATGATCTTAATTACCAAAAGACTACATCACAACTCTGCATAAGGCAAAAAAAACACCAGAAAAGTGGATGTTGTTTTGATTTTTGTAGAATTTTAACAAGTGACAGGAAGTTTCATCACAGTATCAGCCTTAACCAGGCAAAGTTAGTCCAAGTTGAATAAACAAAACACCTTCAAGTTTTAGTGACTATCCTCTTCTTCACAGAATTTTGTGTACTCTTTGGACCCCATCAAAGATTCTAGCTCGGATGGACTGCTCGGCTTCACCTTAATCATCCACCCGTCTTCATATGGACTCGAGTTAACCTTGTTTGCGAAAAATGATCAAGAAAACATCGAAAAAATCATAAGGATAACAACATTGTCATTTCAACAAGAAGAGAATGAAGCATGATGCATTCACGCAGGGTCCAGGGAAGGGACGAACCCCAAGGGGCATTATATAGACAGTCTATTCTAATGCAAGCATTAGTGGCTGTTTCCACGGCTCGAACATAGGTCACAGGTAGAATGAAGGAAAGGAAACAAGAAATAGTAGGAGTAATATTTACCAAACCAGGTGTTCCAGTGAGCTTTGTGTTGACCTCAACGATCTCGCCCGAGATTGGACAGTTAATGTCACTGGTAGCTTTCACACTTTCAACAGCACCAAAACTGCTTCCTTGTGAAACAGCAGCACCAGTTTCTGGTAGATCTACGAATACTACTTCTCCAAGATGATCCTGAAAACAATCAATATTTGAAGTTGAACTGCCAAACCTAGATTAATAAGTTGAGTAGGATTTGAGTTACATATATGAGAGTTTAAAGATTTTTAACAATATCAGTGTAGTCTACTCTGTGATTGTAGGTTAGATACTACAAATAAATAGGATTTAAGTTATATATACTGAGAGTGTAAGGATTTTTAACACTATCAATGTAGTTTAACCTGTTATAGTAGGTTAGTTACCAATTTTACCAGGATACTAACTAATAGTTATCATAGAGACTCATCATTACCTTATAAGAAACCTGAATATGTAAATATCTTTTACACCGTCAATGCATTGAACGTACATTCTAGCAATTAGAGCAACTTGATTTGCGTGTGGTGTATAATTCAGCACAAAACCTCTTTTAAAATGCACTATAATTTATCGTATCAATTCATGTTCAAGCAATGAGTAAACCATAGTTTTGCTTAGGCATTTTGTCATAATAGTTCATGTATAATTGATTTATTGCCAAAAATTGCTCACGGGCAAAACTCTTCCACCCATGGAAAAATTAAAGAAAAGGTCATACTATACCGTAGAGATTAAATATGCAGCATTTCATCGGGAGAAAAGTACCTTAAAAAGCATAACATTTACCTAAGCTTTGGCGGATAGAGTTATTCAATATTTTTGCTAGTAGAAAGTAGCATGTACTCAATAGAATAGTTGAAGTGAGTGCAAATTGGTCAAACACTATCGTTACAAGAAAAGAAAAGGAAGAAGAAGACTAACCTGAGCATGATCAGTGATTCCAACTGTTGCCACTGAACCCTCATGTTTCACCCATTCATGTGAAGATGCATACTTCAGCCCATCAAGAACTACAAAAACAAAGATTTTTAAGAAACTCAAATTAAGATTTAAATATATTTACCTATTCAGAATGAAAAAAGGAGTTCCATGGATTGAAAAAAGTTACCAGTGGAAAAGCATCTAGAGAGTGAATAAGCAGGGGAAAGATTAGCTCTTGAGGCAGTGGAAATTCTCAATGCATTGGCTGTTGAAGAAGCCCACATTCTCAAAGCCATTTTTCTCTCTAGTAATGTCACAAAACGGAGTAAAAGGTTAGTGCTATATACTTCTGGTTTTTATTATCTAAGATTGAATGGTGTAAAATGAAAGCCTCATCCTAATGTCTGGGACCAAAATGCTTTATATCTTTTTGGTAATGACAGATTAATAACCTGAAAATACCTTATTATTATAACATGTTCGCAAATGTAGATAAGGAATTGACCTTAAAAACAACTGGAAAGGGTAGCCTTAAATTTTGTGCTTTTGAAATGAGTGGCAAGCCACAGGTAATGTTATCCTTCTTGTTAGGCTACACAAGGCCAACATGGGACCACTACAGACTCTGTATCTGCACATACTTTGGGCGTTTGGACATAAGAATTGTAAATTTCGAAAAAAAAAGTAAAAATAAAATTTAAAGTAAATACAGTATTTTAAAATAAGAGTTGTGTTTGGATATGAATATAATTTTGGGCTGTTTTAGAATTTTTCAGAGTGATCTCAAGTGAAAATTGTGAAAAACAACTTTTTGAAGTTTTTAACATCTTCAAATGAAAATTGAAAATTTTATGCCAAACACCGATTTCGAAAAAAGTTAAATTTTTTTATGGCCAAACGGGCCCTTAATATTTCCTTATATCATTTTCTTTTTATTCCTGATTAATTCGAATTCACATTGGGTAAGAGTCATTCCCTATTAATATTGAGCAATTTATGATGTATACCTATTAAAGACAAATTAATTACCCACTTTTACCTACTCTCAAATTAGTTACACTATATACCTAGCTGGCCAAAACTATTTACTTGTGTACCTATTTTCTTATTTATTCTTCTACTTAAAGTTGCCCTGTACTTTTTCTTTCTTCGCTTTCTCTAATTAGATTATATCCCTCCCTATAATCTGATCGATCCCTTTTTCTTATCCTTTCTTTTTGCATGTATTTCAGAAAAAACAAAGCTAGAAAATAAATCTATAAAAATAATAATTAGGGTTTCATTTCTTCTCAAACTTCTCAATCACATTGAGTTCGATAGATTTTTACTTTTTGTATATGAGATTTTTATTCAACGTCACGCGTGAGCCTTGTACTAATCATCTAAAAACACTCGATTACTTAATTGGATGTTGTGTTCAAATACTTTTCTAAATGAACTATGTAATGGAAATCCATGGAGGTATTATCCATTGCATAAGCTCTCATTAAGTTAATTAGATTATGTGGCAACTGATATTATTTGAGTTTAATAATTGAATTAACAAAAATTATTCTCTTTGCATACAACTGTATACTCTGTAGGTATAGCTATATACTATACTGGTATCATATATTAGTTAAAATATTTTTTTGGTTGTATTAGTTATATTTAATTAATACACTATTTGATTTTTCTTTAGTAACAATAGAATAATATAGTATTTTGAATTATTTTAAATTTCCTTTATGCATGTGCATGATGTAATCCTTTTGATTTTTCCTTTATGCGTTTGTTTTTATATAATAGTATTATAGTACAATATTGTGAAATATATTCTTATATTAATAGGTGTCACACTATTTTTTTATTTTTCTATTTATGCATGCGTATTATATAATAGTATTATAGTCATATATAGTTGTCTGAATTTATTAGTAGAATTGCATACTCTATTAGAATCGTTATATGTCATATTGGTATCATATGGTAGTTAGAATATTTTTGATTGTTTTTATTGCATTTTTAAGTGAATTTTATTCTGAAATAATTTATATGATCATGTTTTGCTGCATTAAATTTTATGTATTATGTAATAGTTTGTATAGTTATGTGCAATTGTTGGAACGACCCCATACAATTATATACCATATTAGTATATTTATATACTATATTAGTATCATATGATATTTGAATCATTTATTGATTGTATTAGATGTATTTAATTGTACACTATTTGATTTTCTTTTAATAATCGTAATATAATATAATCTCTTGAAACACTTTATTCAATTAACATGTAGTATGCTTTTCTTTTTTATTTTTATCTTTATGTATGTGTACTATGTAATAGTAGTATAGTCATATAATTGACGAAAATTAACCAGTAAAGTTGTATACCATACTGGTATCATATGGTAGTTTGAACATTTTTTGGTCGTTTTAGCTACATTTTTAAGTGATTACTACTTTGAAATTATTTGTATGAACATGATTTGCAGTGATGGAATTTTTGTGTGCGGATGAACATTGATTATATGTATTATATAATAGTTTTATAGTTATAGGCAATTGTAGAAACGACCTCATACAACTATGCACCATGTTAGCATACAGAATGAGCAAGTTACTTTGCGAATATTTAGCTTACAATACGAGTATGTAATTTTCTCATACTTTTATTGCATCATTTATTGTTTTGGTACAGTAGTATAGTCGTATATAGTTATAGCAATATTCTAGAGCAATCATATACTTTGTTGGTATAAATGTATACCATATTGGTATCATATGATACTAGAAGTCTTTTTTATTGCTTATATTTTTATTATATCTTTTAATATTTTATTATCATTTCTATTCTAACTAGTATATATGAAGATTTGGAGGCCATAGATTACGGTTTTTTCCTCCATAATTGGTTGTGTTACTGTTAATGGTAGAGTGTGTTCTGATATTTATAGGAAAGAGGATCAAAGTTTGTATAACAATCACGTCTTGATTCTTAGAATCTAATTATGTAATTTATGATGCTCAATTGCAGTCAATGTGATATTCAGTGAATTAGATCAAGTGACAACTGAAATTATTTCAGTTTAATAATTGAATTTAAAAATTGAGAAAAAAACAAAAGTATATTATACCAGTTATATTTTAAAAAGGTGAACTTTATTTACTATATCAATTTTTTATTGTATAAAAAAAGAATAATAAAAATAGTGAAAACAGTAAATGAAATTTAAATTATAAAGAGAAAAAGAATATAAAAAAAGAAGTTAAATGAAATTAAAAAAAAAGAAAAAAAAAGGAAATGAGAAAAAAGAAACGGAGAAAAGAAAGAAAAAAAAAGGATCAAAAGGAAAAGAAGCCTAAAAATAAAAAAGAATTGGAGAAAAAAGTGAAAATTCCCCACAAATACTATTATGGATGGGAAATATAATTAGCTTATTAGTAGAAAAATAAATGAATAGAAAAGATAAATATTTTTATTTTTATAGATAATTGTGTCATTCCCCATTAATATTTTTTGCCATTCTTAGACCTCGAACATATTTCCTTATATCATTTGGTGATCCAAAGTGCTTGTAAATTGTATAATATTGATAAATGGTATCCGATAAACCTGTACATACTTAACTATTTTATTAAACATTTATTACTTTCTACTAACACAAATATCGAGTAAAGTTACCCATCAAAACTTAAAAATATGGGGAAATAATCATCTATGATTTTTTTTTTTTAGTTTCTATAAAGATTTAAATTCTGATCTTCTATGATTTTTACCCATTTTATTGATTGTTATACTACACCCTACATATATTGACATAGTTTAACAAACCTTTTTCTTAGTTGAAGTTGAAACGCTATACCTTGAAATGGAGAGTGTAAGCAGTAAGCTAAGTGTTAGACCCCCACAAATTGAGCTCGACATGACAACAAGAGTGTTGTCATGAGGCAGCATAAGTGTTGCAAAGAATAGGTGCGCGAGCAACACCAAAGTCAAAAAGGGAAACGAGCAAGTGATGGCTAAGACTTTGACGGATGCGAGGTAGCTTGGCAAGGGTTTGACATTGAGTTGCGAGCTAAGGTTGGCACTTAATTATGACAAAGGCATCAGGTCATGAGGCATTGATGCCAAGGCATGGCAGAAACGATGAGGCAAAGACAAGCAAATGTGCAACGGGAAGGCAGTGCGCGGGAAGATTTGTCATGGCAATGTGTTGCGGCAAAACAGGCCAAGTTCGTGGGCAATAGAAAGGCAAATTGTGGCACAATGCAGCTGGATACAATGGCATTGGAGCTGGTCCAAGCCAAGGCACGAAATTGGGGCAACAAGTCTTGGTTTGACAAAGTCAAAGGTGGTTACCGGCACATGCTGTGCACATGGGCAGCAGTTGAGTTTGTCTAAAATGTTGGCAGGAGTGTTAGCACGTTTTGAGGACATGATACCCTATCTTTTACCATGATTTACATGATCCTAGTAGTTAGGGGTGTCAACTACACTAATCTAAAGTAGTGGGCAGAGTGGGAGAGTGCCTAAGCCTAAAATGGGGCAACTAATGTGTAAGTGAGGCTGGTTCATAGTCTATAAATGGACAACACCCATTCCCTTTGAGACATAGAGAAAACATAAGAGTCCTAAATCTGTTTTCAAGAGCGAAAATAACCTAAGGCTAAGAGTAGTCTTATTGTACACGGATGTACTTCGGAGTTGGAGTTTCTTTGTATTTTCGAATTTAATACAAAATTGGGAAAGAGTTCCTGTAATTATTGTGCCTTTTTATTCACGTTTAAATTATGTTCCTTCATCTTATTTTCGTTGCCTAAAATCAGACCTAACTTACAACGTTGAAGGGCTGCCTAAATTATTCTAAGTGCAAAGTTGCAGAATTTTGGCCGAGTGTTGGAGCAGGCTGAAGTCAAGGCAAGTCTTGACTGTCGCACGAGCTGTTTTTGTGAGAATTAAAACGATCCTGTGACAACTGGTATCAGAGCCAGGTTTAGTTCGTGGCGGAGACACGACGAGCAATGGCAGATTTCATGGCCTTGTTTGAGAACATGGCTGGTGGGGTAACAAGGAACTGTGGGAAAGGCTACCAAAACTGGAAGCATTGGTCGGAAATGTTCCTGAAGGTGAAGAACTTAGTCTCTTGTGACAAGACTTGCATTTCTTGAGGCAGAAATGGCAAGGCTTAGTCGAGAAAATGCAGACCTGAAGACCGAGACATTGATACTACGATGTGCTGTGGGCGATGATACTCAACGTGGTGCTGAACGTCTCAAGGTAAGAATTCCTGAACCTAAGGCATTCGTAGGTGCAAGGAGTACACGTGAATTGGAGAATTTTCTTTGGGATATGGAGTAGAACTTTCATGCTATTCGTGTGCAAAACGAAATGGAGAAAGTAACCTTGACTAGCATGTATTTGTGTGATGATGCTAAGTTATGGTGGTGCACTCGTATGGTTGAAGATGAAAGTCTTGATAGACCGAAGATTGGGTCGTGGGAGCGGCTTAAAAAGGAATTGAAGGATCAGTTCCTTCCTAGTAATACGTCTTGGATTACTAGGGACAAACTGAAAAAGTTGAAACACACCGGATCAGTTAGAGCTTATGTGAAAGAGTTCACATCTTTGATGCTAAGCATCAGCAACATGTCGGAAGAAGACAAGTTGCACAACTTCATGAGTGGGCTGCAACAGTGGGCACAACTCGAGTTGCGAAGGCAGAATATTCAGAACCTCGCAAGTGCTGTAGCTGCTACAGATGCATTGGGCGATTTTCACAGAAATGAGGAGAATTCTGCTTCAAAGTCCTACGATGGAAAGAAGGACAAGGCAAAGGAGTGGAAGAAACGTGAAAGTGGCAATTCACATGAAGATAAGAGGAAGGGAAAACATGAAGCTGGAACTTCAAAGAGCAAGGAGAAGGGCATCAAACTCAGTGGTTGTTTCCTTGTGATGGACCACACCGAGCGAGAGACTGTCCGAACAAGGCGGTGCTAAATGCAATGACTGCCGCAGAGAAGAGAGCTGCGTTGGAGGCACTAAATGGTGATAAACAAACTGTTGGTGTCAATGCAATTGTAGCTGAAGAGAGAGGAGGTCAAGGGGCATTGATTGTCAATCCCTTGGGACTCATACATTGAGTTGACCTCGACGAGGACGTCGAGTTTCAAAGGGTGTGGGTGGTTTGTTCGACCTCCGCCAATTGAGCTCGACATGACAATAAGAGTGTTGTCACGAGGCAACATGTGTGTTGCCAAGAATTGGTGCGCGAGCAGCACCAAAGTCAAAAATGGAAACGGGCAAGTGATGGCTAAGGCTTCGGCGGATGCGAGGAAGCTTGGCAAGGGCTTGACATTGAGTTGCGGGCCAAGGTTGACACTTAATTATGACAAAGGCATCAGGGCATGAGGCATTGATGCCAAGGCATGGCAGAAACGATGAGGCAAAGGCAAGCAAATGTGCAACGGGAAGGCAGTGCGCGGATAGATTTGTCATGGCAATGAGTTGCGAAAAAACGGGCCAAGTTCGTGGGCAGTGGCAAGGCAAATTGTGGCACAATGCAGATGTACAATGGCATTGGAGCTGGTCCAAGCCAAGGCACGAAATTGGGGCAATAAGTCTTGGTTTGACAAAGTCAAAGGCGGTTACCGGCACATGCTGTGCACATAGGCAGTGGTTGAGTTTGTCTAAAATGCTGGCAGGAGTGTTAGCACGTTTTGAAGCCATGATACCACTATCTTTTACCATGATTTACATGATCCTAGTAGTTGGGAGTCTCAACTACACTAATCTAAAGTAGTGGGCAGAGTGGGAGAGTGCCTAAGCCTAAAATGGGGCAACTAATGTGTAAGTGAGGCTGATTCATAGTCTATAAATGGACAACATCCATTCCCTTTGAGACATAGAGAAAACATAAGAGAAAAACGTGTGAGAGCACACAAGTGTGTTAGGAAGAGTCCTAAATCTGTTTTCAAGAGTGAAAACAACCTAACACTAAGAGTAGTCTTATTGTACACAGATGTACTTCGGAGTTGGAGTTTCTTTGTATTTTCGAATTTAATACAAAGTTGGGAAAGAGTTCATGTAATTATTGTGCCTTTTTGTTCACGTTTAAATTCTGTTCCTTCATCTTATTTTCGTTGCCTAAAATCAGTCCTAACTTACTACGTTGAAGGGCTGCCTAAATTATTCTAAAGTCCAAAGTTGCAGAATTTTTGCCGAGTGTTAGAGCAGGCTGAAGTCAAGGCGAGTCTTGACTGCCGCGCGGGCTGTTTTTGTGAGACTTAAAACGAGCCTGTGACACTAAGCTACTACTTGAAAAACCAAATTATAAATTTTCTTTATTTGTTTGGAAGCTCTTGTCTCGAGCTGAGGTTCTTTCTGAAACAGACTCTTTATATTATCAAATAGAGATAAAGTTTGTATATACATTATTCTTCCCAAGCTTTACTTATAAAATTTTTCTTGTTATGAAATCTCCTATTTAAGGTGAATGTCTATAATTAGAGAGATTCTAGAGTTCTATTCTTGGTAGATAAATCATCCCCCTCCCTATAAATAGAGGTGCTCTCTACCATTGTAAATCACCCCAATCAACTCAATAAGAAGAATTCTCTCTACTCTTCTCTCTATTGCTCTTGTTCTTACATTATTGTTCTTGTCTTTTATATTATTTCATAACACGTTATCAGCACGAGACTCTACCGTCTCAAGAACCATTCTCGAGAAATCTAAGGTATTTCCCTCTTCCTAATTTAATTTTCGATTGTCTTAACTTTTGTTTGTGTAGGGCTTTTCTTCAAAGAAAGAATGAAGAAAGAAAAAGAAAAAAAAAAGAAGGAAGCAGAAACAAAAAGAAAGAAAGAAAACAAAGAAAAGAACAGAAAGGGAACGAAAAGAAAAACGGCAAAAAGAGAAAAGAAAGAAAAACGTGGAAAAAAGAAAGAAAGGAAAGGAAGAAAGGAAGAAAATATTGAAAATATATTTGGTATACCTTAAAGGTAAGTAATTTACTTTTCCTTTTCAAATTCTTGGAATTCTATAAATTTTGTATACAAAGTTTGATTATAACTCTAATGGAGTTTGTGAGAAATTATAACCACACGAAGTGGTAAAATCTCTATGTCCTGCCATGATTAAATTCATGTATGATTGTGGACAAAGAATTGAAAATTCGTCCCATTGAATTTGCTCCATTCCCTTTAGAGAATGTGGAAGCAGTATATGATAAGTCTGAAAGAAGACTAAAATATTACCATGAAGGTATCAATGAATGTGGACGTGGCAAAGAATTCCGTCCAATTGGATTTGCTCCATTCCCTTTAGAGAATGTGGTAGCAATATGTGGTAAGTCTGAAAGAAGACAAAATTATTACCATGGACGTGGCAATAGACGAAATTATAATCGTCATTATTGTGGTAATGAGAACAATAAGGATTCTCAAAATAATCTTTCACTTTATGAAAGTAATATTTAACATGAGATTGTGTAAAAGCACATGATTTCGATCCATTCCCTGAAGTGAATGTGATAATTGTAATAGAGCCCATAAGTATGAACACGCTCTTGATGTAATTGTGTCATATGTCTGACAATATGAAAAAAAAAAGTTCGTTGCCCTCGAAATTTCGGGCAAGAACTATATGACATGGGTGTTGGATGATGAAATCCACTTAGATGCTATGGGTCTTGGAGACGCCATTAAAGACAGAAATAGTGCATCCACCCAAAACTATGCTAAGGCCTTGATTTTCTTGCGCCATCACCTTGATGAAGGTTTGAAACTATGCTAAGGCCTTGATTTTCTTGCGCCATTACCTTAATGAAGGTTTGAAACTGTATGAAGGCCTTGATTTTCTTGCGCCATCACTTTGATGAAAGTTTGAAGATTGAATATCTCAACATCAAGGATTCACCCATCTTGTGGAAAGGCTTAAAGAAAAGAGATGACAACATGAAGTTGGTCACTCTGCCACAAGCACGATACGATAAGAATCCAAAAGCAAATAGTTTATAAACTATATATTATTGTTGCGGTGGAAACGGGCACTGGTCAAAGGATTGCCGTATGGTTGACCTTTACCAAGCATCTCGAAAGAGTAAACGCCCTATAACGAATTTTGTCTCTGACGACAACTTGAATGTGGCAGACTTCTTTAAGCAACCCGAGGGGAAAATAGACCACCTAATCGGCGATGGGTCCGTGATGAAAGAAGATGGAGCTATTTGATTTTACTTGTTTGTATTAGTGAATGAATAAACTAATAGCCATCAGTATTAGCTCGTATTAGTTAGTTCATGATGCAATGTTAGCAGTAGTTCTTTAGAATATCTTCAATATGCTCAAATATCAATAAAACTTTTATTTTCCAGTGGGGGTAATCGACTAGCCTGAAAAACTAGTCGATTATCAACTATTTTTGCATTAAAGTTGAAAAACAATTGATCAACAATCGATTGTCGTTGACTAACAATCGATTGTCTTGAAACAGTGGTCTGGAAATTTTCAAAAATCATCCACAATCGATTGTCTTTGTCTAACAATCGATTGTCTTGAAACAGTGGTATGGAATTTTTCAAAAATTATCCACAATCGATTGTCTTTGTCTAACAATCGATTGTCTTGAAACAGTGCTCGAATTTTTCAAAAATAACCAACAATCGATTGTCTATGTCTAACAATCGATTGTCTTGAAACAGTGCTCTGGAATTTTTCAAAAATAACCAACAATCGATTGTCTATGTCTAACAATCGATTGTCTTAAGACAGTGTGATCTGAAGTTTTTCAAAAATAACAAATAATCGATTGTGTGTGTTTAACAATCGATTGTCTATGTTCAAACAATCGATTGTGTGGGTTTAATAATCGATTGTCTTATGAAAAACGCTGAAATTTTCAAACTGCATAGTAATTGATTATGGATAACATATCTGATTTTGTTAGTCAACTGTTAGTAGCAGATTTTGAAAATATTATGTGACACAAACGAATTGAACTTGTCTATTCTTATGTTCGTGTATTTCTTTTGTATGTCATACCATGGGAAGTAAATTGATTGAAGGCTCCGGAAGAGCAATTGTAACTCTGCCCAAAGGCATGACGTTAATCATAGAAAATGCAATGTTCTCCTCCAAGTCTAAGAAGAACTTGTTGAGTTTTAATGATATCAATCAAAACGTTCTCCTCCAAGTTTAAAAGGAACTTGTTGAGTTTTGAGAATCTATCTTAGAGAATGCAGTGTTCTCCTCCAAGTCTAAAAGGAACTTGTTGAGTTTTAAAGATATCATTCAAAATGGATATTAAATTGAGACAATACATGAGTGTAATCTTGAATACCTCATTTACTCGTGAAAACGAGGCTGCCCGCTTCGGCTTGGGGTCACGCCATTTTTCATGCAACAATGCTAGTTTGTTGGCTGCCCGCTTCGGCTTGGGGTCACGCCATGTTGCATGCAGCAATGCTAGTTCGTCTCTGACTGACGAATTGACACAAATATTCCCCATTGCAATTGGTTTTGGGTCATGAACCCAATATATCCCATTTAAGGATTTTTGGATGCGCAGTATATGTGCCTATTGCATCGCCATCCCGCACCAAAATGGGTGCACAAAGAAGGTTAGGAATATATGTTGGGTTTGAATCGCCCTCCATCATTCGCTACCTCGAAACATTGACAGGCGACTTGTTCACTGCACGATTTGCAGACTGTCAATTTGATGAGACACTTTTCCCAAAATTAGGGGGAGAAGTTGGTGAAACCAAACGGGAAATTTTGTGGAAAAATGCATCATTATCTCATCTTTATCCACGAATACATATTCATTATTGGAAGAATATGAACATGAAATTGGTATTGAATATACCACACTCACCCCTAGAAGGAGGTTTGAGATGATAGCACACTCACCCCTAGAAAGAGGTTTGAGATGATATATGGCATGAATGATCGTTGGTCACGTACCTATTGTACGCCAAAGTATTTTGGAAATATGACTATTAAAGGACAACGACAATGCAAGAAACATATCTTGCATATAAGTTTGACATGACCATAATGGTATAACTTTCTCTTTAAGAAAGATATTCACCACATGGATGTTGATGAATCTGTGGTAGTACAAAATTAATTGAGAGCTCTAGAAGAGCCAATTATTACTATGTTGGAGAAACACAATTGAGTATTGTGCTGTAGTAAGTCTCAAAGAAACTTATTCAGTTTCCAAAGTACACGGTAAACGATTGATTATATTGAGACTATAAATAAAGGAAGGCTTTGATATCTCCTATTACTACAACTTGTAGCGGGGTAATTTGCATATGAAAAGCTACCCGCTTTGTTCTCCAGTTTGTACTACACAAAAGAAAGAATGCCACAATAAAGTGTATATCTATTGGTATAAAAACCCATGTCATAATAAACCTGAAGTTTATTGATAAGTGCACATGTCATGGTGTAAATTTGAAGTTTACCAATATTGATAACTTATTCAATTGACATTCGTGTTAGCCATCTCATTTTAAGTATGATGTGCAAATTCACATAGGTGAATATCAAAGAACTAGAAAGTTCTTTACGAATTCTCTTGTATCACTTGTTCTCATTAATGAACTGACCAACTAAAGAGTTCGGGTTGAAGCCCATAAATTCTGGAAATACCAAAGGTGAATATGGGCCCATTCACCTGCCATGTATACCACATATGATGCATCTATGGAATGGTTACATGCGCAATTGTTATTGACCCGCAGCCTGGCCGGTGCTTGCGAGGTAAATCGCTCAGTAATCTAACTTCGAACATAGTTTCCAGATTCTCTACTCAAGACAGTTCATCTTGATAAGTTGGTTTATATCAAAGTTGGTTTAGCAAGATAATTATTGAGTGCTTCCACTTAATAGCTAAACTGTTTCTTATGAGAACAAAGTTATATATATCAGTTTGATATAAGTTGTATACGAGAGTATATTCTCCCCTCACAAGTGGTTCAAGGTCAGGAACCAAATAATTTCATCTTATTATTAATGTGTTGTGTATATTGACATGATAATGCACAAAGATGATTTCCCAAAGTTGAGGAAACAAGTTAGCTTTACTAACATGAGGGGGAGACATGATAAACACTTGAGAAAAGGTTACATGGGATGAATTATCATTTGTATATGTAAATCCCCGAATATCATGATATGAACCTGAAGTTCATAAAAGGGATAATTCAATTGCAACATATTGCAAAGCATGCTATACACATTTGCTGACCCAAAGAAAGTAACTAAATGGAAGAGATACAATTCAAGAAGAATTGATTCCATATGAAAGACATGTAGTTTTGAACCTATAGTTCAAATGCTTGAAAGATAAAAGTCAAAGGTATGTATAGTCAGTTTTCGATATCTTATTTGTTTAGTATCACTAATGAAAGCTTGATATGCAGCTAAAGTTTATTATGTGACTTATATGACTCAACTTGAAAGATTTAAGTTGCTTGAAGCATATGCAATTCGTGGTCATGAAGTACCACATCCTAAGTACAACTTGTGTACATATATATCTTGCCATAACTATAAGCATGATGGCTTTGAGAATGCACCTATGGAGATATTGAAGAGTTATTCCACGACATCATATGAAGATGTTCATATCTATCAAGAATGATGATTTCAAGGTGCGGAATATTTATTCAAGTCAATATGGTTGATTTATTTATCAAACGTCTACCAAAGATCGTTTTGAAGATGATGCACAAGATTGGAATGCAAATGCTCAAGGATATAAAATGATGTACTCATTAGGGGGAGTTAATGCGCGTTGCACTCTTTTTCCCTTACAAAGTTTTGTCCCACCGGGTTTTCCTTGCAAGGTTTTTAACGAGGCAACCAATAGGCGCATATTCAAACATGTGTACTCTTTTTCCTTACTTTAATTTTTCCCATTGGGTTTTGGTTTTAAGGTTTTAACGAGGCACATTGTTGAATAGACATTCAAGGGGGAGTGTTATGAAATCTCCTATTTAAGGTGAATGTCTATAATTAGAGAGATTCTAGAGTTCTATTCTTGGTAGATAAATCATCCCCCTCCCTATAAATAGAGGTGCTCTCTACCATTGTAAATCACCCCAATCAACTCAATAAGAAGAATTCTCTCTACTCTTCTCTCTATTGCTCTTGTTCTTACATTATTGTTCTTGTCTTTTATATTATTTCATAACATTTCTCAATTTATTATTATTATTATTATTATAGTAGCTTTTGAAGTTTGATTATGAAACATAATAAACAAACCTTAGTAGTATAATTTTTAAAGAGATATTAAAATGATAACACTTAGGTCCTTGTCTATAAACTTTTAATACTCCTACTAGTTATTATTCTTAAACCATTTCTATCTTCATTAAAGAAAAAGAAAAGTAAAAGCTACCCGGAATGATTTGTACTCATCAACCCATGGAAAAATACTCGTTTTAATTAATTAAAGATTAAATATTCTTAATCGTATATAATCACTAACCAAGATTAGAATTTACCAAAGATCAAAATTGCTCAGAAAATAGAATTTCGATTTATAAAAATAATCCTTAATCCACGTCGATAAATACCTGTTCCTCAATTTTTCGTTTCAACTTAGCATAAAATAATCAAAAAGTGAACCCGTTTTACAAAGTTGTCAAGTAAACAGTCTGGAGTTTTGACCGGAGATCAAATTTCCGGTGCCGGTGATCGTACCCATAGCATCACACTGTCGAAAACCTCTGATTTTTGCATTCGGATTAGGCTTTCAAATAACGCCATGGGTGAAATTGAGCGAGACTTCAGCAACAAAACGGATGATAAGAAGACGGTGGAAATCTTTCTGAAAATCATCGGTCCTTCTCCTCCTTGTCGCCTTAATGTCCCTTCTTCTATCAAGGTACTTTACATGTGGTCGAAATTCATGCAAATTATACTGAGAAAAAACTAGGTTTTATTTCAATTCTAATTGTACAGTTGACACTTATCTTTTTTTTTTCTTTTTAAATCTAGTATTCGATGTGTACTTAGCTAAGGTCATGATAAATACAATTGAAGAAATAAATGATACATATAGACGATATTTACAATTGAAGGATTTGTATATCCAAGGGTGTGACACAATGGTCAATGAAGTAGGAGCAGAACCATGGGTCTCAGGTTCAAATCCTAATGGACAACAAACATACTAGGTGATTTCTCCGTGTCTACTTAAGCCTCAGTGGTCAGAGTTACCCAGTAGCGGTGCTGGTAGGAGGTGTAGTATACATGTGCTGGTGGGAGGTAAAAGGTATTCAGAGGAATAGTTGAGGTGCAGGAAAATTGTTCCGGACATCGCCGCCATAAAAATAGAGATGGAGAATCCGTGATTTTGCTTCATAAGACAAATTGTTAAGTACTAGAATGAAATAGACTTTGATTGAATGTAATGGATTGATGTTTATATTTCAAAGCACATTTTTTGATAAGGAAGTTTGTTAATCGATTTTCCTATGAGTAATTTTTTTTGGAAAGGTGGAGATTTTTTGTGTACGTATGTGGCCCAGACAACAACAACAACAACCCAGTATAATCCCACTTAGTGGGGTCTGGATGTGGCCCAGACACCATGATTATAAAATGTGGTGCAAATTATGAAGTTTGGGATGGTGTGCAGTGCAGACAAGTTTTCTTAATAAGTGCTCTGATAGTTGGAAGGAGAAAGGTCGAAAGATAGTGATTTGAATTTCATGTCAAAATTACTGAACTCAGTGGGGGCAGTGGAAGTACTTATTAACTCTGGCAGCTACAGTTCGTATTATACCTAATCTATCAGGATTGAACCGGCCTCCCACGCTGTAGCCTTGGCCCAAAATAATTTGCCTTCTCATAACAGTAGTTGAGCCAAGCCTGGGCGTCTGTGAAGTGGCCGTGTGGAGTGTTTGCATTCAGAATTTGAATCAGAATCTGTTAGACACATGTCCCCACAGTGCTCGATCACAATGCCCATGTCAGAGACCATATCTGTTCAAAAGATTCACCTGAAAAGATTTCTTACCAGCTTGCATAACTTCCGGCTCTTCTAGATTTTCGTGGGAATCTTCAAGATTCCTCCGTCCTTGATTATTACCCTATCCGGCAGCTTGCAGTCAGACCATCTCACACAAATTCTCACCCATTTCAATTTTTACATCTTTGCAGTTTAGGTCAAGTTACAGAAAACCCCCAAAATGAGTTCTAATCCTTGTGAAAACATTAGTGTCTGATTATGATATAACTTTTGAAATTAACTTAGAATTTATGTGGGACGTTAGGAAGCTTAATGTAACAGCAATAGCAGTAATTCACTGGGCTGCTACCTTGTGGTCATGCAAAAATCTTGAGTAAATCTAGGTCGGATTGCGAGTTTGGAACTTCGTAGATGTCAAGAGATCCCTTTAGTATTCTGATAAGCATTTTTCAGTTTAAAATGAGTTCTGATAAGCTATTTTTGATTTGGGATGTGACAAATAGCAATAGATTAGAACTGTTTATGGATAATTAGGAACTCTGCATAAAGAAAATTTAGAATCTAGAATTGCAGAAATTGTTGATATCTAAGGTGGCAGCTTTTTGAGTTTTAGCAAAAAGTCAAACAAATGCCTTTTCAGTTTCTTGGTTTTTATCCTAATTATATTATAAAGTTTTAAAAGATATAGTCTAGACCTGTCTTTTTGGCTGTTATTTTAGATGCGTATAATTTAAAGCCCTGGAGCTGCTTTGAATGTGCTTTGACATTTTCTGTGGCATCTAGGTACATGAATTGAGAAAGATGATTGCTGGGAATCGACATATGCCTATTGAAAATTTAAAACTGGTATTGCGAGGACATGTATTGCATGATAATGAAAATGGAGATGATATAGCAATTCAACTCAACATCGGAGGTCCAATTTTCTGTGACTTTATTGATTATCAAAGTTGATATAATCATTTTGCATCTATATATTGTAGTAACTATGCTTTAGAGTATTTTATGTATGTCATATATAGAGGTATCATGATCTTTATCTCTTTTTTTTCTTCTTGCGGTTGGAATGTGTAGGAAATGCACAGATGTTAAGTATGGAACCTTTTCTAATGAACTGTCAGTTATGTTGCATATCGACTCTGCTTGTATGATTGGCTGGGTATCTTGAGGTGCTTCATGCTAGGTTTCTGTCTGAATCACCCGTTGACAGTTTTGGATGCTGTGGTTTTAGTTGGCCGCTTACTATTTTCCTTAGCTTTCTTATTGGTTGCTCACTTTTGCTGCATTTTCAATATGCAACGAAGTTGGTTTGTATCTTATATAAGGTCCGATCAGTCATAGATGTCGTTGATGGGGTAGGGTTTGCTGATACTCGTCTGGCTTCTCATTGCCCCAACCTTCCTAGTAGGCTTCCTACTGTGCCTGCAATAGATCATATGTATCTTATATTTTCATTCTCCAACCTATGGATTTTTAAGATATGTGAGTTCTGCCAATGTAATGCCATACCATTGCTAGCCTAAAGATAAACAACTTGGTTATATCATATATGCACTTCCTAAGAAGCCTTAGAAAGTAGACTAGTTCAGAGGTTGTGTCCACTTCTGAATCTGCATCTAGTGGCACTGTTCAGAAAATCTCGATCCAACAACGAAATTTGTGTTTCTGGTTACAAGTGTTAAGAGTGCTAATAGGTCACCAAGGCTTTAGCCCAGTGGTAAGAGCACAACGTGTGATTTGTGGGTTAGGTGCATTTTGTGGGGTCAAACCACAAAAGCCTGGTACATGAGTGGAAAATGGTAGAGGGATGAGCCCATTATCTACCGGGAACCATGCACCACTTGCCTCTGAGATTTCTCTTCTATAAAAAGGTTCTAAGAGTGCTAATAGCATGTCTTTGTCTTGGCTACTTTGCACACAATCGTGAAAAAATTTGCATGATGTTTCGACCTGGATGGTGTTTCACTTTCCCTTTAAAAAAAGAAAAAAAAAAAGGATGATCTTGCACTTTCACAGTTTCATCATTATTCTACATGATCACAATTAATGAAACTTCTTGCTCTATTATAACAAGTTGAAATTCATTAATTTGTAGATTCTCTGATAGTTGCTGTCAAACCGAAGCCACCCCCTAAACATTTTCGGGATGAATTTGAGGATGACGATGATGATGAACTGGTGAGTAGTAAATAAATGTTGCAAATGTTTAGGAAATTCAGCTGTTGTCTGTTTTGAAACTTGAATCCAGCTCCCATCTGCATACTTATGTTTTTTTTCATTTTGCAATCATTTTAAGTTTTCGTTCCCATTTCTATAAACAGAGGTTTCAGTTACCTCCATCAACTAGTAGGTGGAAGAGGAAGCTGTTTTATATACTACGTGATAAACTGAAATTTCCAGGTGAAACTCTGACTAGTTCTTTTCACATTTCTTATTGTTAATGTAAAACTATCTTCTCATTCCTCTTCACCTGTTCGTTCCCTTTTTACTTGTTTGTAGATATGCTTTTGATGGTAATTTTCTCCATCACTCCAAAGATTTGTCTTATTATCATGACATGGTTTATTCTGGCCTCTTTTGCACGAAGATATGAAGTTGCGCCTTTATTTGTAAGTTCAGCTATTTTGTCAGTCATTTGCTGTGATATATATGGCAGATCTTGTGTTATGATCCAGTAATTTTTTCGAAACAATGTTCCAAAATAGATCTGAATGTACATGTTAGATATGTAAATATAGTAGAACTCTAGTTATAGTAGAACTCTAGGTTATTAGTATTATATATAGGGCTCATTGTATTATGTTTAATCTCAGTTATATTCTTCTCCCGTGCTTTCTCACATGGTATCAGAGCTTTGGTGAGATAATTATCGTTGTGCGTCATTCCAATGACATCCGGGAAGAAATAACTCGGTCACCGTGCAATTTTCCGGTGACCTAAGTGACTAATTACGTCAAAGTCACTAATAATCAGTGTTGTGCAAAAACCAACACCACCACAAGACTCGGAATAGAATTCCGACCAAACCCCAGAAATTTCTCCGGCAGACTCCCCGTCACGCGCCGCCACGCGCCGCCACAGCTGTCGGCGCGTCAGACCACGCGCCGGCGCGTGGAGCCTTTTCCGGCCAGTTTTTCACTTCGCTCCAGAAGGACAGTTTGGTCGGCCTTAATTTCCGACCCTACCCATCCTTGTTCCGTTCGATTCCGACAACTTTCAGTTTTTCCGGCGACTTTTCCGGCAGCTACAGAGACTTTCCGGCCAGAATTTCAAAAAGTTTCTTCAGGACAGTATCATCGCCCTCAAATTCCGAGCCTACTCATGTTTTTACTTTTCAATTCCGACAACTTTGAAGTTTTTCCGGCATCTACAGTGATTTTCCGTCAAAAAAAAAAAACAGTTTTCCTTCATCTGTTTCAGCAAATTTTCAACGATGTCTTTGGGAATCGATGCTTTCGGGTCTAGAAACCTGGGTTCGATGTTAAACTACATATGTAACAAGCTCGGTACATATGATTTATATGCATCAGCTTGAGGGGGAGTGTTAGATATGTAAATATAGTAGAACTCTAGTTATAGTAGAACTCTAGGTTATTAGTATTATATATATGGCTCATTGTATTATGTTTAATCTCAGTTATATTCTTCTCCCGTGCTTTCTCACAGTACATACAGTATGGGCTCTAGATAGTCAGATAGAAGAAAGGATTATATAAGTCTGAGACTTGAAACTATCATCGGATTCTGTCGTCTCATGCTGCCTTCTTTGTGGTTTGGTTCTAGCTATTCAAGTGCTGAAAACTAATGGCATTTTGCTGAGACTGATACTTCTATTTGTCGATAAGCACTCGAGTTTGCCTGGAAGATAATGTCATATTAATTGTGCTATTTATTGCTGGTTATGTTACCATGATAACTGCTTTGGAATTGCCCAAAATATATACATTTTATTTAATATAAACGGGGAGTTAGAAATGATCAAACATATTTGATGCTTAAAAAGAGTAACTTATTTGGGAGCTGAATATATACTAAATGCCATGTATAAGTCAATTACTCTAATACTCACTTATATTTGTGAAGTATTTAACAGCTAACTACCTTCAGCACGTACATGTGCTGGGAACTCTTAGAATTGAGTATCCAAGATGACCTCTTAAATATGAACTGCTAAAATAGCCAAAATTGCTTACGGTTTCTCAATTTGAGAGAGCAGCTCCACAGAGAACAATTCTTTTATGGTTTTGGAAAAGAACATAATAGTACGAATAATTCTTTTCTTAACTTAATGCAGTTACTGGCCACTGGGTTTGGCCTCATTTTTTATAATCTTGGACACAGGAAGCAGGGAGAACTTAGGTACGTGATTTTATGGATATATGAACCTCTAGATACAAGTGTCTTTATTCCTTTTGTGTGCCTTTAAATTTCCTAGTGATATGCTTTTCTGTTGTGTGAGTGTAATTTTTCCTCTTTATCTGTGGTGAGAATAAGGATTCCATTGGAGCCACGTAGATACACATTTACTGCCTTATAAATTTGTCTTAGTAAGTACAATTTCTGTTCAGATCATTTAATGCTGTAGCGTTACCTTCTTTAAGATCTGTTAGTTCCTCATTTGATTGTCTACACTTTCCTTAAAATACCACCCCTCCAAGGTTCTCCATCCGCGTAGTGAATGCCTACATAGTCAGGTGTTCTTCTTTTTCTTTTCTAGATTTCCATCTTCCAACTACTAAAGCACATAAAAATAATGTCATTTTTTCCTAAATATTAGTCACCTTCAAATATTCTTCTCCTTCTTTGCAGTGCGTATTCTGTATTCAATGAAGATTTTCGAGAACTTCCAGGAACCCTTAATGCAGACCACATTGACAGAGATATTCGGGCAGGCCGATTTTGAGTCAGACGATCAACATTCAAATGAAAGAAGTATCCCCTATATTTTGCCATCTGCAAATTCATTGTGTACCATGTTGAATATTTTGCTGTAGAATTAGAAGTAACTTCTTCGCCATGTAAATGAAAGTGTTCATTTCTTGACTAAGGGTGCTTCACCAAAATGGTGTTGATCGTACATGTGAAAGTTAAATGAACTTGACATCGACGAACTAGCACCATATGTGGTGTGCTGCTTAAAGGGTGACTAAGGTCCAGATATGTTTTACCTGTATAGTGAAAACTGAAGTCTCGAGTAAATCTTATGTTTTAAGCCTCATTTTCGGGTATTGAAGTGTTTTGAGTTGTGCTCCATATAGGAGAAAAAATCATGTAAAACTAATATGAGATGGATAAATGGGGGACTTATTTTTCGCGGTCTTCTAGCTGCATGTGCATGGTCTTCTAGCCTCATAGCTCTCTGCTTTCGATATGTTACCCAGTAGGATAATAAGGTAACAGTTTATATTTGTTTCCTCTTCTTTTGGGAGAAGTGAAAAGAAGTTTTATATATTTCAATTGTCACAGGGCTAAGTTTGAATTTGTCTTCATTTGCCAATCTTGATAATTTAGCCAAATGTGAGAAAGTCAACAATTAAGGATTATACATGATGCAATGCAATGCTGATTTAGCAGACAAGGGTTAGTTAATATCGAGCAAGTTATTTGTTGTATGCTTGACCGGTTCACAAACACATTTCCAACTCAACTAAAAAGCCTATCTAATTTGATTAAAAATAAAAAAGAATTTAATTTTGTTCTTTTCTTATATCTTTATTATTCACACTGTTATCAGCCTAGTATTTTATTATCCTCGAGAACAAAATACTAGAACAGGATGACCCAAGTGGCGGAGTGCGTTCGCGCGTTCGATGGAGTTTGTATTTCAAGTCCAACCTTATCTCTGTATGCAAAATGAGAAATATAAATAAAGCACCCAAGTATGTGGTTCAGTCGCCAATAAAGTGAGTTGAAAATTATTAGGTCTTATGTTTAAATTCTAGCAGAGACAAGATATTCGGTAATCTCTTTCTATTTGTTCAAACCTTAATAGATAGAATTATCCGATACCTATGATGATGGCATGTAGCAGTATTCTGTGGAATTAATTAAGGTGTATGCAAGTTGACAAAGTTGACCCAAATACAACGGTTATAAAAGAAAACATAATCAAGCATCAAACATACAATGAAAATCACAACTTTATCAACTCAGAATTTACAACTTAAAAAATTTGAATTTGTCACTCTTACTCTGTCTGTATTTTCTAGGATTGCTACATTTCCAGCTTGATCCTGATAAGTACCTTTGCCATTCTGTGCAATACAGTTGTCACTATCAAAATACTATTTTCTCAATAGGACAAAGTGGGAGCATTACTTCAAGCTAAAAAGCACAGGCCAAAAAGAGGAAATAAAATCTAGCTTATTTCGTTATAATTTGTCACTGATAAAGGACCACAAACTACTTTTATTCTCCTCTACCAATGGGGTTATTGCTAAACCAATAATAGGGGGTGGGAAGAAGGAATATGGAATTAATTTATGATATACACTGAACGTCAGTATATTTTAACTTCTTGTAATAAGTATCCTATCTTATTTTACACCAATAATCTTACTTTTTATAGGCAGAGTTACCTATAGTTATCGTTGACTAATAATAGAGGGTGCAATGGAGGAATATGGAATGTATTACAGTATATAGATTTTTACACATTGGTATATTTTAATTTGTTATAACAAATAACCTATTTTATGGTAAGCAACCCCACTTCCAACCGAGAGGTTGTGAGTTCGAGTCTCCCCAAGAGCAAGGTGGTAAGTTCTTGGAGGGAAGGATGCCGGGGGTCTAGTTGGAAACAGTCTCTCTACCCCAGGGTAGGGGTAAGGTCTGCGTACACAGTACCCTCCTCAGACCCCACTAAGTGGGATTATATTGGGTTGTTGTTGTAAATAACCTATCTTATTTGGTGGAGACAAGATTTTTGATAAGGTGATTTAAAAATGAAAAAAGTAAAAAATTAGAACAGATTGTGGCCAGCGGTAATTGAAGAATTAAAAGATTTTGAACCCCCTTAATCACTAAACTATGCTTTTGGCCCGTGCCAAGGGAATTAAGAGTATAATATATAGAGGTGAAATTGTTTTTTCGCCTTATATATACAGTATAATTTTTTCGCCCCCTAAAGCCATATCTGAATTTTCCAGTCCACAACCTTGCTTTCTATGGATATTTATATCTAATTATCATTTAGATGGTCTAATCGTGTAAAAATTCTTTTACATTGTTAAACTGGGAAGAATATATGCAGAGAACAATCAGTTAATGCAGTATTTATTCTCTATTTCCTTTAGAGATAATGGATTTTGAGCTTTTAGTTACACTTTTGTAAAGCTTATGTTAGTGTCACTTCTTTAGTCATATTCTCACCGAAGGAACAAAAAGGTAGGAGAACATTTTGTTGACATTGTGTTCGAAGAGAATTAAAGCAGCAACTGTTGATTCTCTCGGAAAAAAAGGGTCAGAGACAGAGGCGGAGCTAGAGTGAGGGTTCAGACGAACTCAGTAGCTTTGATTCGAACCTTGTATTTATTATAAAAATTCATTCAATATATAAAAATTATTAAGTTAGAACCTAATAACTTAAAAAATTAGAAAACTTAAAGATTAAAATCTAAAATCTTGTCTTCACCTCTGGTCAAAAGAACAGTTCTTTTACATTGTTTTTGCATGTTTCTTGATTGGTACGTTGAAATACTGAGTTAAGTTCTTGATTCCATGCAAGGATTCTGATGGGTTATAGGCAAGAAAAATATTATTGCAGCATATCTGATGTGTTAAAGGCAGAGGCTGATTGGGAAATTGTACATTTGAGATTATGGGTGCATATTCTTTTGGCTTTGCTTGTGAGTTACTTTAGGCATTGTTTCTCGAGGCAATAGAAAATCTTTTACAACATATTCTTTATCATATTTTCTTTGAGTGGGTGGGGGAGGGATGGTGGTTAAAGTTAAATGATACTCGTATTCAGGCCAATTTGTATGCACCGCGGCTATGCCTTCGGGTATTTACTATTCACTACTTCCCACCCTGAGGAGGAGCCACCTTTATCCAAATGGAGTCAATTGACACTCTTTTGTCGGAGGATTACAATGTTGTCTTTTGAAGGGAGACTTCGTGCAACTTATAAAGTTACTGTCATGTGATCAGGAGGTCACTGGTTCGAGCCGTAGAAACAGTCTCTTGCAGAAATGCAGGGTAAAGCTGCGTATAACAGACTCTTGTGGTCCAGCCCTTCTCCGAACTCTACGCATAGTGGGAACTAGTGCACCAGGCTACCCAAATATCTTATGATTTTCACCTACTTTATTGAGCGGCTACACCCTTATTTGTTGCTTTATCATAATTACTCAGAATTATTACTTAACACTAGAACAGTCTTTTGCATGTCCAAGAGTCTAAAAAAGAAGAGGTCAGATATGCAAATTGGTAGAATGATTAGCATCAATGAAAACTGATCCCAGTTTAAAGGTCAATAAAATTGTCCAAACTAGTGCCAAGGGACATTTGAATCTAATCTCAGACAACTATGAGTATTGTAAGAAATGTTTAAATAGTTCAGCTAACTATCATGCATTAGTCGAGGGAATGATGAGTTGTTGCCTTCTTATATGATTTTAGGTAATCCTCGCTTCATGAGCTAGCTTTTAGATTAGTTGTGACTTCTTGTTGACACTGCTTTCTTTTTCCTTGAGAGTTTAGCCGAGGATATTTCAGAAATAGCCTCTCTACCTTCAAGGTAAGAGTAAAGTCTGCGTACTCCGTATCAAAGTTATGGGTTCAGTTAAACCCGTAGTTAATACACTACATTCGCCTCTGCTCCCCAGACCCCACTTGTGAAATTATACTGAGTTTGTTATTGTTGATATCAGAGCCGAACCTATCTCAATTCTTGGTTTGCCCGTTAGGCTCCCATGTTATGTTGTCAAAGCTCAAAATGTCCAGTCTTGTGTCCAATCTTAGACGTGAAGAGTGTGGGGGGGGGGGGGGGGGGATAAGTGTCCCACATTGGTTGGAGAAAAAAGGTGTTGTTCTAGTATGGTTTCGGCCAATTCTTAGCTCATGAGCTGACAAGTAAGATAGCTTTGAAGAATGTAACAAACAGCTGCTAATGAGGAAACTTTGTTGATGAACAATAGAAGTTTTACAACAAGAACTGCAACTTTATAAAAAGTGGGAAAAACCATTTGTTCATTATATAGTTTACTGACATTTTGGGTACATTATAAGAAATGATCAGAAACAGAAAGGTGATACAAACTAAGACCATTTCCTAAGTGATACATTAAAAAGGATCATCACTAGGTATCTCAACAGCAGCAATAACAATCCAGTATAATCCCACTTAGTGGAGTCTTGGGAAGGGTAGTTTGTACGCAGACCTTACCCCTATCCTGAGGTAGAGAGGCTGTTTCCAAATAGACCCCTGACATCCAAGAACTTTCTATCTTGCTCTTGGGGAGACTCGAACTCACAACCTCTTGGTTGGAAGTGGAGGTTGCTTATCACCGGAGCAACCCCTCTTGCCGATCATCACTAGGTATCTCAATACTTAAAATGACAACAATGTACTAAAACACACTAGCTACTAGGATTGAACTTGGGAACTAAACTCTGACGTGTTGTAATCGAATGACTCTGAGACAAACATAAAAATCTGTTGTCTCAGATAGCAATAGAGTTTGTCAAAGCAAACCAAGTTGCATTGAGCTCTTTCTTATAGATGTTTTCATCAAATTACTGAAAATTATCTTCGTGCAACCATAAACCATTAAAATCTCCCATATTAGCTTGATTCCAACATTCACACTCTGCAGTAAACACAGAGAAGACAACATTAGTGTTTGCCTTACATTTATTGGAAAAGATTTGGATTTTACGAATGAGTTGGCTTGGTCATAATAATAACCTTCATAGGACATATCGTCGTTTCCATAGAATCCAGTGTAGTTTCCATGAACCGAGTAAGGAGATACACAGCCGTAGCTACTGAGATCGCCAGAAAGTTCAACTTCCCCTCTAAAACTCGGGAAAGATGAACTCGAGGTGAACTCAAATCGATCATTTGGTTGTGTTAATGTCATGTTTGAAAAGTCATAGTTCGGATAGTTTTCACAAGTACTCTGTCCTTGAGGACATTCCTACCATGCAGCCAACAAAATCAGTATGAAGTTCTAGGAAAAAACCAAAATGAAATACAGAAAAACATAAGTAATCTCAATACCTTTGAAGAATCAAGAATCATATCAGTTGACATCCAAAAGTTTGCAGTATTAGTCCCCTCGTAAGGAGAAGCAATAGGAGTTGAATAGTTGCTATCATTGGACATATACGTCATTTGGGTAGGAGTCTCAGCAGTAAGAACAACCGGTTCATTTGAGACTGCCACTGAAGTGTCACTTGTTTTCAGTGATGCGTCGTTTCTTTTGATGATACGACAAAGAGCGAAAGGCCCCTAAACATATTCAGCATAGCAGAATATGATCAACTTCTTGATTTAGTTAATTAAAGAAGCAAACACTGAGTTTGTTGAATCAACCTGGAAAGTTGGTGTGCCTTGAGAAACATCATCACAGAGGCGATACTCGTGCATTACCCAATCCGTTCTATTGCCAAGAGGAGCTCTTCCACAATAGAAGACTAATGTCTTTCGGTATCCAACAACTTCAGGCTGATGACAGGTAACTTTTCTGTCTTTCCCTGTCGCTTTCCAGTATCCGGACTTAGTGGCTCGATTGGTTCGTGAGCCATTCGGGTACTTCTTATCCCTAGGACAGAAGAAGAACCACTCCATGTCGCGCTTTGGCAGGAACGATTTCTCTGCATTTTTAGGACAAGATGTCAGGGCCAATAGAGCTGTTGGTTCATCTGAACACAGTATTTTCGATACAAAACACAAACACAAGTGTGAAAAAACACTAAAAATACTAAAAACGTTAACAAATATTAAATTCTGAATCCATCCTAAATCCGCTTTTACAAGATGTCTGAATCCTAAAGTTTCCATTTCAGGTAAACAAATCATGAACCAATTATAATGAGAAACTTCTATTGCTTTATATATGCTTTTCATCTTGTAATAAGTGGTCAGGGTTTGAAATTAGATACTAATAATTTAACTTTCAAATATGAAAAAAAAGAAAAAAAAATGCCCCACAGAACACTCCATCTTTTATGAAGGAACAAACAGATAAGTCATAAAGCAACAACTTTCTAGTTTAATTTCAGTTCAAAAGTATTATGAAGATGGAAATGCACTAAGTATTACTTCCTCCATCCCAAAAACAATGATTCAATTCGGATTTTGAGAGTCAAACTTCGTAATATGATGGCGAATTTGAACATAGAATCTTTAAATTTTTTGTTATAAAATTTACCTATTTAGGAACTACTTAAAAACTACTATAAGTCACAATAATTAACAATTCAGGAAATTCAAAAGGCAAATGAAAAAGTCAGGTCAAAGAACAACTCGATTGACTCTCGAAATCAAAACTGTATCATTCTTTTCGGGACAGAGGGAGTAGCTTTTCAGGGGAAATCATTGGCAAATGTAATTGAGATCACAAAATGTATGTTCTGCAATTGTTCAACAATTTCTTTCTCCATATTCAGTTAATATTTAATTATTCGACGCGAACCAATAAGAATAAATGTTTATCAAGATTGTATACCTGGAAGTTCCCATGGATCAAATTTGTACAAGTCTATTACTGGAATAACTTCCAATTCAATTTCAAGTCCATCAGTTTTCCTTTTCAGGTAATATCCAACCAATTCCTCATCAGTTGGATGAAATCGAAATCCTGGAGGCAATGATGTTCCTCCCATTTAAGTAATTTCTCAAGTTCCAAATCAAGAAAATATCCAAAACTAAGTGCCTCTGATTTACAACGGTAACAATAAACCAGTGTAATCCCACACGTGAGGGTCTGGGGAGGTAGTCTATATGCAAACTAAACCTACTTCACATAGAGAGGTTGTTTCCGCTCTCGGCTCAAGGATAACTAAGTGCCTCTATACCTATTGAAAATCAAAAAAATCCAGAAATAAAAACTTTTAGCTACACTGAATTCAAGAATTGTGATAAATTTTGATAAAATGCTCCCCTGGAGCAAGAAAATCATCTTATCTGACAGAAAGATCAGAATTTTATATTCTAGCCAAAACCCCACTTATCCCTTGAAAAAAGCTCTTGGAAATTGGTAAAGAAAGTAAATTCAAGTGAAAATTTAAAACCCCACAAGGTAAAATGCCTTAAATTGGCACAAGAAATTGTCAAAACTTCAAAAAGATTAATTATTTTCTAATAGCAAATTTTGATGACCCTTAGTTTGGTGTATATGAAGATGAGAAGATGTGTAGAGTAATAACAAATGAGTGTGCATGGGTTTTTATAGGCTATAGAGAAATTTATAGTCCAAAAAAAGAAAAAATATGGACACCGAAAGGTTACAATAAATTAAATTCCATAAAGAGTGACCCCACCAAAATCAAAATTCAGTTCACACCTAAACAACAGTTATCTCCCGCCAAAGCAAGCACTATTGACCGTTAAAGATTAAAGGCAGGAATTGACGGGGTTCGAGCTAGGTTACTTGCATCTCGATTATTTCATTAGGTATTTGATACTGTCTCCCGGTACAAGTATCGAACCAACATACCAGCTCGACTATTTCACTAAGTATTTACTATTTTGTATCAAGCTAACTTGCATGCACCTTAATTACTTCAATAGATACGTGCTATTATTCACTAGTATGAGGCTTGCGGGGACGTTACTGGTAGTCACCTTGATTATTTCACTAGGTATCTATTACTATATTTATTAGCAGGTATCAAGCTAGAAGATACATGTTATCTCCCTAAACATAGATAATCAAGTATATGCTCGTCATGACTAAGACAAATAAAAAATTACATAACCATCAGCGTATATGCTATGTCTATCATTCAATTTACGTGCATCTTAACTTATTTCACCAGATACCTGCAGGATCACCTCGACTATTTTACTAATTATCGGGCTAGCGCATGCATACTATCTCACTACCACATGTAAGGAATTATTTTGCCCACCTAAATTTAGGAAAATTAGAAAAATCAAGTGGATTTTTGTCTCTTAAAAAATTTGAACCCTAATCTTCATATTTTTCAGTAATTTCATTGACCACTAAATCAAATTCTTAAATGCATGAAATTGAGTTTTTATTTTTTCTTTTTCTCATCTTTTTGTAATGTCTACTTCCAAAAACTTTGGTCACATTTCATGAGTCTTTCCCAAGTCAAGAAGTTACCTTAGTCCTGCCACATCTTCCTGAGTCAGACAAAATAACTTTTGCTTTGTTTAATGGTAGTGATCTCATGCTATGGCCCAGTGTTTCAAAAGAATAGGTCTTTAAAGTGCATATTTGCAACTTTTTTTGTGGTGTCCAAAGGGTAATAACTTAATGAAAAATCTCTATTTTGGCGTTTTTGATTCACATTTAACTAGTAAAGTTATAAAAAACAGTTCGATGCTATACGAGGATCCCAAGAAGAACCGGACATAAAGGTGTATTATAAACAGTCATACCTTATATTTTTACTGGAAGTTATTTTCACGGTTCGAACTCATAATCTGCTGGAACGTGATAACATAAAATTACAAAACTTAAATTCCCATTGTATTACGTAGTTTGATCATGAGCAACAGTCAATCAAAGATTAGTGAAAGTTAATGGAACGTAATGGAACTGTATGCTTTATTTAAACTAGATAAAAAGGTACTTACACATCTTTAATATAAAGTAGGAATGTTGCAGTTGCAAGCCAATGAATATGTGAACTTGAACTTTAGAAGACTAGCTTTGATTTCTTAAAAAAAAAAACATAAAAAAAGGTGAATCCACATTAGTTACACTATTTTTAGTCTGAACGGCTGGTAGTTTGGGGTCTACTTAGCTTATTTTTCTAATAAAAAACCATTTTTTTAAAATAGGGTAATCTTCTTCTCTTATTGAAGCGGAGCCTTAGAGCAACGATAAAGTTGTTTCCGTGTGATATGTAAGTTACGGGTCGAGCCGCGAAACACCTACTGCTTATATTAGATTAGGCTGTCTAAATTACATCCCGACTTGCCTTCGCTACGGCAAGTAGAAAATGCTCGATCGCATCCTAGGGGACTATTAAGGTACAGTTCATCACCGAACCTTGTGTGAATACGGAACGTCATGATGCACTGAGCTACCTTTTTTAATCTTCTACTTTTATTGTCCACAAAATTGGTTAAAGAAGTGTACAATAAGAGATTAATGTGATCTCATTAGATTTAAGTGTTTTAACACTTTTCACACTAAGAAATGAAAATCGAAAATGAACGAGTTTAGGTTTTAGGTATCTGATTGAACAACACACACACACACACACATATATATATATATATATATATATATATATATATAAAAAGTCATTTATAAAATAATTATAAGAAAAATAAGCTTTTCTAGTCTGAAAGTAACGGTAAAGTTATTTCCGTGTGGCCTATAAGTCACGAGTTTGAGACGTGAAAGCAACCATTAATTCTTACATTAGTGTAAACTATCTACATCACACCCCTTGTGATACGATCGTTAATTTCCGAGCCTCACGTGATATGGAATATCTTGTGCACCGACCTTTTAAATCCTTCTATTTAAAGGTGCTTTTGTCGAACCAGATTTCCAGTTACCAAAATTGAGAGAGGAACTCGACAAGGCAAGTACAAAAAGACCGTCGTTTGCAAGTTAAGAATATTTTCTTGTCTTCAAACTTTTTTAAAAAGCCACAATAAACATAGCTGTTGTTTGTTATTATGAATAATTAATTAGTAACTGTCTTCTTATAAATGAACACATGCAAATTCCGAGAGCTCATTCAATCTAAATAATTAAAATATGAATAATGACTACGTCAGGGGCGTAGCTAGAAGGTCATACACGAGTTCCACTAAATTCAATAGTTTTAGTTTAAACTTTGATTTATATTAAGATTTCCATTAAATATGTATAAAAATAGTGTCCAAAACTCATTATTAATACTTGGTATTATCAATGGCAGATGCAAGATTTCCGTTAAGCGGGTTCAAAAAAATTGAAAGAGATTGTGGCCAGTGAAAATTGAGCCAATGACATCACAAATGTTTAGAACCCTTCGATCACTGAGCTACACTTTCGGACAATGTAAAAGGGATTCAAAATATAATATGTAGAGGTAAAAAACAACTTTTTCCTTATATATATAATATAATTTTTCGACAAAGGAGTTCGAATAAACCTCTTCCGCGCCTCTAAATCTGCGGGTGTTGCTATTTTAAATATAGAACTTATAAAGTTTAAAACTTTGCTCCGCCTCTACACAATGTATTCTTATCAAAGCTAACTTTTCCTTTACCGCTATAGTAATAAAATTTGAATATATTTTGTTACGTTCTTCAGTAAACATTACCGTTTAAAAAAAAAGGTGATATGAAACATGTGTGTTAAATTAAAAAGAATATGTATGTAACAGATTTAAGACAAGAGGGGTTGCTCTGATGGTAAGCAACCCCCACTTTCAATCGAGAGGTTGTGAGTTCGAGTCTCCCCAAGAGCAAGGTGAAAAGTTCTTGGAGGGAAGGATGCCGGGGGTCTATTTGGAAACAGCCTCTCTATCCAAGGGTAGGGATAAGGTCTGTGTACATACTGCCCTTCTCAGACCCCACTAAGTGAGATTATACTGGGTTGTTGTTATGTAACATATTCAAACTCTTATTTGCTAATGAAATAGGCATGTTTCCCTATTATTAAAAAACAAAATCTCGACATCTATTGATGGAAAATTTCCACTTACCTTGGCTGTATTATATTCAATAATTCATAATCAATAATTATGAGAAACAGAAAGACTGGCTCCGTTCTCCAGTCCAAAAGAAGAAAATGATTAGAAAAGGAAAGATAAAGAAAAAAAGTTGATCATATAAGACAAATATTTAAGTCTTAATCAGATAGGATGAGATAAGATGGAGTGTCAATGACTTTAATTTCCATGAAAAATCTGTCAATAAAGTAAAGATTGAGGTTTTAGTGTGAATGAAAAACCAAAGTAGAATAAACGGAACAGGTTAGTACACGAAACATCTCACATTTACTTAAAATTCAAAATAAAATTATATCCGAAGAAATATAATGTGAGCAATCTATTCTTTTACATCAATAATTGATTTCAACGTTTACTTAGGATTCGAAATAAAATCATATCCCAAGAGACATAATGTGAACAATCTATTCTTATACATTAATAATTGATTTCACGGCTCGACCCCAGTGGCCAAGAACTAATGTAGAATGGAAAGGATTTGGTCAATCCAATGATTATGGTGGGATATGGATACGATTCTATCACCCCTTAATTAGAGGTTTTGGATTCAAGCCATAAGCTTATGAAAAATTCCCGTAAAGAGTACTTTCCTTTTTAGTCAATAACGGATGCACATGGGAGGGAATGAATTTACGTGAATTCATCCTCCTCTCCCTAAATCATATATAGTATCAGTGAAATTCAGCTCAAATAACACTTAAATTGACATGGATAAATGCAAGCTCAAATGAGTACTTTTGTGAATTAATCAGGGTTCGATCCTGTACTCTTCCTTCTTTTAAATTATATTTTAATTAATAAATACAGTTAAATCCTTATTCTTTGTCGTTTTTCTAATTAAACACACTTTCTTGTTCATTTTTACCCATTTTAATCCTTTTTTTTATTGGTTTTATTTTTTTTTTCTTGTCTCTTAAGATGACTCGAACTCACAACCTCTTGATCGAAAGTCGAAGGTGCTCATCATTTCATCACTGAAGCAACCTACTCTTCCTCTTCTTTAGTCTTTGTTTTGACTATTAAAATTCCTAAACAAAAAATATATTTCTTAGACATCCTCTCGGAAACTTTGGTCTGCAGCGCTCCTGATACATTTATGCTTTTAAGATACCCCTCTATTTTTGGTGAGTTTTATACGGCGTCAATCTGAATTAACCGAGGCTCAATGTAAATACAAAACACAGATGAAACCAAAAAATTTAAATTAAAAAAAAAATCTCTAGCATAAATAGAGTGTTGAACAATAAGGCCATTTTATGGGGAACTACCAAAGTTTGTGCATCCTCGCTGTTTTGCCTGTTGGTTTGAACTCTTGAATTCCTTTCGGCCGTCCGTCTCTTTGTAACTCGTATACTATGAATATTCAATTAATGAAAAATAAAAAAAAATTAAGTCATACAGTACACTAATCGTTGGTTATTTGTAACTACACAAAAATTATATATATATTGAAATATCGTTTGTCTTTTTTACCCTATAAAAATATAGGAATAATTTATAAAATTCACTCCATCCTATTACCCATTTACCAACTACACACCTTTTCTTTTCGGGAGCCCTATTATCCCCTTGAACTTATTTTTACCATAATTGATTTAACATTATATGCTCAATTAAACCAACCCCCATCTATAAGACTATCGGTGTATACACGCACTAATGGGCCTTACCCAATTCCCTTTTATTCTAAACTAAATTAAACCCATTCATTAATTAAACCCAACCCTATTTCATTATTTCCTTTCATACTCTCCCATTTTCGATGGTCCAAACCAAATTCTCAATCCCCCTCTTCGGTTCCTTCCATAAAATCACTCCAACCATAATTTTCTCTTTATTCTGTTGCATAGTCAGCTCTAGCATAATGTAAAGAAGTATGTAATCTCTGTTGTTATAGTTTGGTTTGTTCAATTTCAGTAGGGAGTTACAATCTAGGGTTTAATTTGATACTGTGGTATTACAATCAAGGTCAACGCAGAGCTATTATCTATTTAGTCATCACAAACCAAGATTAAAGGTTAGTTCTTTACCGACTTTAAATGATTTTTGGTAGTTTACGATTTTGTAAAAAAATCGATCATTGTACAAAATTATGAGATTTTGATTTTGAAACTGAGGGGTTTACATGTTGATTATGATACTAATATTTTGATTTTTCGTGTTTTTACACTGTTTTGTTCTTGGTAATAAGTTTCTTAGTGTTGTCCTATTTTCGGCATAATAATTTTGTTGTTGGGGATTTATTTGAATTTATTTGTTTCCCTTTTATTTGTATTCAGGCATAGGCGTGTTTATATTTGTGATTTTGAGATTGTTTAATGGTGGGTTCTTAGAGGTTGAAAGTGAAAAAACCAAGATATGTGGGTAGGGTAATGATAGAATATGTGAATGTTGATGTGGATACTTTATCTTACTTTGAGTTGGTGGACTATTTTAAAGAATTGGGGTACAACAGCAGTTGCACATTTAGTGTTAGGCCACCTAACTGTGGCATTATATAAAATATAAATAATGACACGGAGCTTTCAAGAATTGCACAATTCTTGCAAAATAGAGCTATTTGAAAATATATGTCCAGCACATGTGGGTAGAGTAATCTGGTTTAGCCTTTAATAAAGGGGATGAAACCATTTAAGCAAGTGATAGTCAAAATATTGAGGTTGGTGAGGAGGCCTTAAATGATGCAACAACTGCTTCACCTACACCTATTGATCCAACAGCTCCTCCAGCAGATCCAGATTCATCCTCAACTAAAGAGAAATCTGATAACTCAATTGAAGATAGTTCAAGCGATGAAGACAGTGACTTTTTTGGTGATGGCATATAGAATTATAGTAGTGATATACATGAAGAGTTCATAGAGTTCAGGGCTGAGAGAAAGTCTTTGCAGAGAAGAAAAAGAAAGGAAATAGCTCCTACTGACCTTGAAAATGTTCCATGTGGTGTAGCTGAACCAGATTTGGGGTTTGATGAAATTGAAACAGGTAAACAAGTATAGAAGGTAGGATAGGAGGTGATGAACCATATTATCCAAGTTCTGATGCTTGTAGCTTTGAAAAAGATGAAGATGAATGTCGGATTGACGATGGGGAAGAAGTTAGGGTAAATCTACCAAGAAGAAGATCTTCTACCAAGAAGGCGGTTTATCATCCTATAGCTAAAAAAGTTGTGTGACAATTGCTTATGATTTTGTAGATGTTGAAGAATTTCGAGATGCAGTAACCAAGTATGCTGTTCAAAGGAGGGTTCAGGTGGAAAAGTATGTGAATGATCCCACAAGAGTTAAGGTGAGGTGCAAAGATAGTTGTTCATGGCTATTGTATGCAAGTCTTGACATTCAAGTAATAATTTTGTGCATAGGACTTATAATCCAGCTCATAAATGTAATAGGGCCACCAGAAATTACATGCGCAATTATAAATACCTGACTAAAATGTTTAAAGATAAAATAGCTGAACAACCAAACATAAGAGTGTTCAAGTTACAAGAGTTAATAAGGAAGAAATTTAAAGTGCATGTTGGAAAGACCACAACTAGGAAAGCAAGAGCCAAAGTATTGACAAAAATTATGGGTGACGATATACTTGAGTTTGGAAGAATTCTTGACTATAGGGATGTATTGTTAAGAACTAACCCTGAGAGTACTTGTGTGGTAAAACTTGATGAAGCCAATGAATCTGGCAAGGTAGTATTTCAAAGTTTCTATGCCTGTTTTGGTGCATTGAAGAATGAATTCATGGGGTGCAGGAAATGTATAGGTTTAGATGGTTGTTTCTTGAAGGGAGTTAGTATAGGGAAGTTATTAGTTTCTATATCTAAGGATGCCAACAACCAAATGCTTCCACTTGCTTAGGTAGTAGTGGAATATGAGAACAAAAGTACCTGGACATGGTTTGTATCTTTGCTTAAAGATTATTTAGGATTAGGAGATGGCAGGGGTTTCACCTTGATTACAGACATGCAAAGGTATATCATTCCAGCATGTTTGATATATTTTTTTTGTGTTTTCATGCTTGATTAAAAACTAATTTCCTCTTTTTTAGAGACTTCTAGTAGCAATTCAAGATATTATTCTAGCATGTGAGCACAGGATGTGTGCCAGACATATCATTGCAAATTGGTCAAAGAATTGGAGAGGGATTCAGAGGAGGATGCTGTTCTGGAAGTGTGCTAGAAGTACATATAAGGCTGAACTCAAGAAAAACTTTAAGCACTCAGTATGCTTGGTAAGAACATAGTTGATGATCTTTTGTACTATAACAAAGAGACTTGGTGTAAGGTGTATTTTAATGTGGAAGTCAAGTGTCATGTAGTAGATAATAATATGGCTGAAAATTTTAATGCATGGATCGTAACTGCAAAGCATAAGACCATTATTATCATGCTTGAAGAAATAAGAGTCAAAATAATGACTAGAATAATTAATTTAAGGGAATTTGCAAATAATTGGTCATGCAACATTTCTGCAATGACATTAAAGGTCTTAGAGGAAAATATTGAAAAGTCAATGAGGTGTACAATTCTTTTTCATGGAGATACATGATATCAGGTTAAGCAACAAATCAACATAAAGTTTGCCTAAGAAATAATACTTATAGTTGTAGGGCTTGTAAGTTGAAGGGGATACCATGTTCACATGTCATACCTGCAATGTACTATATATGGTATGAACTACCTGACTACGTTGATAACTACTACATCAATGAGACATATTTGATGACATATTCCCACTTCCTTCAACTACTCAATAATATGGAAATGTGGCCCGCATCTACTAATCCTTATGTTGCACCACCAACAGTGAAAAGTATGCCTGGCATGCCCAAGAAGGTTAGGAGAAAAGAGGCAACCGAAATAAAAAAAATGTGAAAAGTTGCCTAAAACTGGATTTGTCATGAAGTGTAGCATCTGCAAGGGTGTTGGTCACAATAAGAGGGGATATCATAAAAGTGCTACAGATCCATAAGGTTCAAGAACTGTTGTTGCACCATCAATTGTAACTTCTACTGCTGCAGAAGCATCATGTTCAGGAAGAAATAAAGGCAAACCAAAGGTAATATAGTTTAACTAAGTGTATCATGTTTCTTTTAAATTCAAACACTATATCTTAGTGTTTATTATTTGTTAGAAACCAAGAAATGTAGAAGATGAACCTGCAGCAAAAAGAGGGAGAGGAAGACCTAGAAAATCAACATCTACTGGACCTAATGAATCTATTGCTGCTGAATTTTCAAGTTCTGTAACATCTACTGTTGCCACTACATCAACTACATCTATTGCAATAGATAGTACAGGAAGGGGAAGAGGAGGATCTAATGCAACATCTGATGCACCTATAGCTTATTTGGCACTACACGTGGCGATTGAATAACAGATGAGCCTTTTAAAATTAGGCCTCACGCGCTTGGAAGAGGTATAGTCACGATTGGGTTTAATTAAGCATATAATATTAAATCAAATATGGCAAAAATAAGTTCGGGGGAGGGGGGAGGGGGGGGGGGGGGATAATAGGACCTCCAAAAAAAAGATGTGTAGTTGGTAATTGGGTCATAGGATGAGGTGAATTTTATGCATTATCCCAAAAATATATTATATATTGGACACAATTGTAATTTATGTTAGTAATCTATATTCGAAAATATATTCAAGAATAAAGAAGGGATGTTTACACAAATAGTCAACCATATTCACTGTTTGTATATTTATAATACACGATTATAGATATATAGTACAAAAACTATGCATATCTTATACATCAATTAGCTATTTTAGTTTACACGCTCGTTAGGGGTGTCAAAGGTTTAGTTTGGCCGGTTATTTTATAAATTTTTATCATACCGATTTTTTGGGTTATTATATTGTGTATAACCAAAATTACACTTTTCGAAATCGTCTCAATCATGTCAGTTTCACTTCGGTATCGCTACATTCGGTTAATTTTTGGTATTTTTAAAATGTCATGTAAAATTCGCCAGTAAAAATAGAATACAATAACATATGTTGTTTTATAGGATTTAGAAAAACCCTCTAGATATTTTTACAGTTAAATGATAATGAATTTAAAAACATGAAAGATGGCTAGAGTATAGATACACAACTAGACGATAGCAACGCAAAAGAAACCAAGTAAAAGAAAAGAAATATAAATCACACATAGTGGAAATGTCACGACCCAATTTCACTACCGGTCGTGATGGCGTCCAACGTTATCAGGCAAGCCAATGCGAAAATATTAATAAGTTCTAGTTTTACCATTCCAAAGTAGTAAGAGAATTTTCAAAATGTGAACTTAAAATAGGTGATAATTAGCAATGTACAAAATAATTATACAATCCCAAAAGAATAGTCTACTAATGTGTGTACAAAGACCTGGTGTCACAAGTATATGGGCATCTAGTAGAATATACAAAAGAGTAAATCTACCCTACTGTCTGAACTAGAATAGACAGCCAAAAGTATAGAGAGACTCCATTACGTTGTTGAACGACATAGGAAAGGAGCAGCTCACTATGGAATCTTGTACTACGATCAAGTATGCGCATCCGACTAGTAACCAGATGTACCTACCTCTGATTATGTACAATTAAGTATAGAAGTGTAGTATGAGTACATAAACAATATGTACCCAATACGTATCACGTCTAATCTCGAAGAAGTACAGATAAGAGGTCGACTTGAAACTTACTAGAGTCAATTAATATAAGAAGGTGTTATAGTAAATATGGATGTCACAATTAAATAACAATTTATAGCAAGAAGTGATAGGTCATTCCCTACATAATATCACAGTTAGCCATTTACATTTTAGGGCATTTAGCAAGGCAAGCCATAAATAAGAGAAGGAATAGTAAATTATAACGAAGATTGTTATAATACGACTCAATTACAAATAACTTTATTTCTATGAATTTGAAAACAAATAGAAATTCTATTGTTGAAAGGATGATAGCATTCAAGTAAAAAACAAGAATATTTTGCTAAGACCAATATATGACGTGCAATTTTTGTTGAAAAAGAATACTTGGCAGTAGAAAATGAAGATTCATTTTGGTTGGGCGGGCCTGAATGGTGATTAGGCCCATATCTGTAGCCCAAAAATAAATTTGGGCTTGTTAAAATTGCAAATTCATGAAATATTTTTCTACCTCTTTAGAAAGGAAATTGTAGGATTAAGGTATATAGCCGTCCAACAACTTAAATTAAAAACAACAGACGAATGTATAATATATATATATATATATATATATATATATATATATATATATATATATATATATATATATATATATATATATATAACCGTATTTAATTAGCGCAATTATATATACTGGCTAAAAAAAATTTTACGACTACTTATGCAAAGATCTCTTAAAAATATTTGTCTTTTACTCTAGATTTTAACAATATGTTACATAAATAAAATGAATGCTTCATATTGAAGATTTTTCCTATATACAAGTATAATATTCAGTAAAGGTGGTTAATTTCCATTTACCACTGGCTTACTTTTTGAGAAATAAAAGAGAAAAATTGTTAGGAGAAATTACCCATTGCAAAAACCAAGTATGTTCCATGGCAAAATCTCTTATTTTATTACTGGAAATTTTATTTTTATTTTATTTGAAGATATTCTAACAAAGCTGATGCATACAAGTCTGATATGATACCTTAAAATAAATAATAGTTTGCTGTAGTCTGTTAAATCGTATTGATTACATAAAAATATGAGAAAATCTTATAAAACACTATTTTTTTAGTAATAATTAGCTATCTATTAATATTCTTTAATATGTTACGGATTATAGATACATTTTCTGTGGTTATATGATGTATTTGATGTATTTAAGCTATTGTATTCATGAATAATGTAGCAAAAATAGGCATTAATTAGGAAAGTCCAACTAATCAGTTGTTGTATTCGACTGTATTCACGGCGTGAAACATGGAATTACGGCTGGACAGATTACTGTATTCGACTGTATTTACGGCGTGAAACGAGGGATTACACTGTTTTTAAACTAAAAGTGTATCAATTAACATAATAGACTAATAATATAACTCAACAAACTCAATTATAACACAGAAAATTTGTATTTCTGGTTATAAAAAAGATTCTCAACTGGAAAAAACTCCAAAAACATAGCAATCTTCAAAGAAATTATATAATACATCTGAATCCATAAATTATATTAATTGAAAAAATATATGAATACATAGAATACAACGGGATACATTGAAATATAATGGAAAAAAGGACATTGAAAACAATGAAGTACACGGAATACAGCGAGATACATTGAATTATAATGAAAAAAAAAGACAATGAAATACATGAAAATACGACATGATACGTTGAAAATATATTGAGATATATTAAGAAAATCAAATTGCTCAACAACAAACCTTAATTTCTGCCTTGTAGCCAAATAGTCCTTCCATCTTCAAAGATCTTGCACCCTCAAACCTGGAGGAAGTGACTGCTTCAACTTTTCGGCCTTCTCAAAGTCAGACACACAGAGTGTGTAGAGGTACTTGGAGCAGTGAACCTTGAATTTGACCATATCCATATTCTTCTTGATCTTAACAGATCGTGCATCCTTACATTGAAGACTAACCATTTTAATATCCACGCATTGAAGATTTTGATTGAATAATAATGTTGACTTCTACTGGTCTATGCCGGAATAGAAGGTAGAACTATTAACACATTCTATGATGATGCGCTTCATATGGGATAGGGTTTGTCGTTGATGTGCGTTAGGAGGAGGAGGAGAGCGGAAATATTCATGGGATGAGGAAAGAGAATGGGATGTATCAAAGTATAGAGAGAAAGAAAAAAGTATAATTGATTAGCGTATTTAGTGGCTTAGAGCTAGGAGGTAACAAAAATTGAATACTTTGTTATAAATCTTAAAAGTTAGGGAAATTACAAAAGTTGCCACTCGATCTATGGTCTAAATCCCGCTTACACACTTTTTGTGGACTGTAATAACCTTACACGCGCAACCTTTCTAAAGTATGCCTAGTACACACCTCTTTTGACCATGTCTAAGCGTGTGTAATACAAACTTGGCCAAGCGCATGGACAATATTTCAAGACAATTTCTGTCTTTACTAAACGGTCAAAAACACATTCCAATGACCCTTTTTAAAAGATTAAAAGGGCCTTAACCCATTTCTATTACCATAGGACCCGATTTTCATCTTCTTCTTCCTCCATGAAAGTTATAAATTGAGGATAATTTTATCTTCTTGAAGCCAAAATGTATTCCTCTACTTGAAGCTGGAAGCCAATATTACAATCTTCTTCTATTTCTTCCTTCTCTTTTGTGACATAAGGGTTAAATTTCTAAGGTTTGGGAAAATGCATAATTTAAAAAAATTTTGCTATTGTTGTGAAGAAGCTGTGGTGATACAGTTATGGAGTGTTGATAATCCGGGTTGTCGATTTTACGGATGTCCATTTTAGTCTTTTTTTAAAAGGTTTAAGTTGGAAAAGTCAACCGGATATTAACTTATGAGTTAGAGGGATCGGATGTGAATTCTGATGGTTCGATTAGCTTTGAGAGGTAATTTATAACTTAGGAGTGTGATCGAAATTGGTTTTGGAGGTCCGGTGTAGAATTAGGCTTGAATTGGAGAAGTTAGCATTTTGGCGATTTCCATTTGATAGGTGAGATTTTGATCCGAGGTTCGGAATGAAATTCGGAAAGTTTTTGTAGCTTCGTTATGAGATTTGAGATGTGTTTGTAAAATTCCAAGTCATTCAGAGGTGTTTTGGTTGGGTTTTTGATCAAATGCGTGTTTCGGAAGTTTTAGAAGAACTTAGGCTTGAATTCGATGTAATTCGATGGTTTTGGCATTATTTGAGGTGTTTTGATGATTGGAGCAAGTTCGAATGATGCTTTAGGATGCGTTGGTGAATTTGGTTGAGGTCCCGAGGGCCTCGGGTGATTTCGGATGGCTAACGGGAAGTTTTGAGACTTTGGATGTTTCAGAAAAATGAGTAGCAGTTGCAGCAGATGTTAAGCCTTCGCGTAGGGTCTCTTGCGATCGCGTAGAAGAAAATTTGAAGGTAGGTGTCTTACCCTTCGCTTTCGCGGTTGAGGGTCCGCATTCGCAGAAGGTTATTTTCTGGTGCTTCGCCTTCGCGTATAAAGATTTGGGACCCAGTGGATTTACTCACCGCGTTCGCATTAGGTAAGTCGCATTCGCATAGGTCAGGGGGATAAGGCATCACGTTTGCAGTAAGGACAACATGTTCGCGTAGAGCTAAGTTTTGACAAGGTAAAGATGTACTTCACGTTTGCGAGGCTTAGGTCGCGAACACGATGAAGGAATTTCAGGCCTAGGTCGAAGGGTTATAAACATTTTATCCGCGGTTGGAGCACATTTTCACTCCATTATAGGAAATTTTTGAGAGCTTTTGAAGTAAATTAAAAAGGGATTCGAGAGCAATCGATTGGAGGTAAGACTTATGTACCTAAAACTCAATTATGTTGTGAAATCCACCTAGAAAATCATTGAGTTATTGCTAAAAATGGAAGAATAGGGCTTGGAATTTTGAAATTCTAATTGAGGATTATTTGGGGTCGGATTTGAGAACTTTTGGTATGTACGAGCTCGTAGGAAGATAAGGAACCCGTTGATGTAAAAATTTCTGAATTTCGAGAACCATGTCTGGGGCTCGGGTTTTTGCCAATTTCAGGATTTTTGATATTTTTCGATGTTTCCGATTCGGTATTGTTTCCTTGGCATATTGTGACATATTCGTTGTGATTTTTAATAGATTCGATGCGTGTGGAGGCTTCTTTGAGGGGCAAAGGCGTCGCGAGCTAAAGTTGTAGTTGGTTAGAGGTGAGTAGTGATTGTAATGATGTCCTGAGGGTTTGAAACCCCAGATTGCACAACATAGTGCTATGTTGAGGTGAGACACGCGCTTGATGATGAGCATGGGTCATTTACTACTGGAGATTGTGGCTTGGTCCGTCCCGATTGATGGTTTTTATCGTATATTTGATTGAAACTTATTTGTTATTATCATAATTTGGGTTGATTGCCATATTCTGGCTTCGTGTCGATTATTTGAACCCTTCGAGGATTTTATTACTATTTCCTCACTGTTTTGATTTATTACTTGAACTCAGTGATGTTTTTATTCACTCTTTTACAAACTCGGCCACTTTTACTTGGATTTGAAACTTGATGATATTTCTAAATGATGTTTTGGGATGAGAACTACTAATGCCCGAGGGGCCTGTGATGATTTTTCGGACTTAGTGAGGCCGATGGCCATATGTGAGGATATGCTGAGTGATATAAGGCCGAGGGCCTGAGATACATTTATATGCCATGAGGTGGCTTGAGTGATGTGAGGCCGAGTGCGGAGTGATGATGCCACGAGGTGGCTTGATATAACGCTTGGGCCGTAAGGGGCCCCTTCGGAGTCTACATATCCACGTGAGCGTGAGTACCCATCATGTTCTGAGTGATTGATGCTGAGCCCGAGGGGCCGATACTTCTGAGTGACTGATATTGTGCCCAAGAGGCCGATATTGTACTGAAAGTGAACCCAATAGGCTGGTACTACTGAGTGATTGATACTATGCCCGAGGGGAGATTTCTACTTGTTACTTATATGTTAAATTACTTGTTTTACTTGCTTTAAAGGAATATCATTTGACTTCTTCATTGATTTACCCTTTTTAAGTGATTTTTCTGCTTGATATAGAATTGCTTTGTGCCTTTGCGTATTTTCTTGCTTTCAGTCATTATTTATGATTATTACTCACTGGGTCGGAGTACTCACATTACTCCCTGCACTATGTGTGCAGATTCAGGCATAGCATATTTCACCCCTGAGTATTAATCCTCCCAGTCCAGGCATCGTCTAGGAGACTACGAGGTAGCTGTTGATGTCCGAAGCCTCGTGCCTCCCTTATCTTATTATTCTATGTCTTTCATACTTTTATATCAGATTTTGTATTTAGTAGACTTGTTTCAGGATTCATTAGTTGCTCATGACTTGTGACACCCCGATTTGGGCTGTGTCAGGATATTCCGCCTCTTTTGTTATCGCTATGTTCCGCAAATTTGGCTATCATATCATGTTTAGAACTGCTATCTATCATTTAGCTACTTATCAGAGGTGTTCGATTTTGGTCTGGCTGGCCTTGTCTTCACGAGAGGTTCCATTACGACTGGGTTCAGGAAATAGGTCATGACATATATATATATATATATATATATATATATATATATATATATATATATATATATATATATATATATATATATATATATATATATATATATATATATATATATATATATATATATATAAGCAATTAAAGCAATTAATATACTATATTATAAGCAATTAATGCACTTAACTTTTGAATAATTATTAGCTAATAAAAGCTAAGTATAATATATCGAATAAAGCTTTTATGATATTTCCAAATAATCCTTAACCTTTGAAATACAGAGCAAGTGTGTATGGGAACACCGCTATAGCGCGGATGTAGCTGCAAATTTTTATCTCAAAGCTCGAAAGCGGTTGTTCCATTGTTTCTCTAAAGCTAGAAAGTTGAACCACAAGCCTAGCTGGTTGCTTTTGAATTTATGGGAGGATTTGCAAAGGCAATGGCTTATCGCAGAGTTCTTACATAAGAACGAAAAAGGAAAGAACGCTCGTGCATCTGAGAAGGGAGGATCATTGCACACCAGAGGTGCAATCAGCCTAGGGACGATAAAAAGAAGAATGATACGTAATTGCTTAATTTATTTTAATTTTCAAAGAATATCTATTATGTTTATTAAACAAAATGCATGAGTTTTCATGAAAAGAAGTTAGGGCCTCCGATGAACCAAGATGAGCTCTTCAAGGAGACTCATATTGTAATGAAGAAGAAAGAGACGGATCAAGAAAGGCGGGTCGAGGTCTGAGCCGCGACTGTAATGTAAGTTTTCACTTTTAATTTCATTAAGAATTTTGATTTTACTTTTATATAAATTTTGAAATACTAATTCAATGTAATTTTTTGTATGGGGTCGCTTCACAACTGAAGTGGAGCAATTCATACGCAGTCGGCCACCTAATGTGTCGGGCGTGCCCATCTAACTATCGTACAAGGATGCTGAAAGAATGTGGACGCAGGCAGCTGGCGGTCCAAAATGGGGGAAGGTATACGGGTTTCTTAATAAGAAATTTCATCGCTATAAGTGTGGAATGCAAGGAATAGGGACTTCTTCACAAGCCGAGTAACTTTATGGGGAGAGCTTCTCCTCTATGCGGTAGACTGTGGCAAAGCTCACATCCGAGCTAGAAGCTGCCAAGGAAAGAGAAAATGTTAGAGATATTGGCATGCAAGAGCAGATAAAATCTCTCCTAGCTTCTGGCAGTTTTTCGATTCCCCGATCTCGTGAGTCATCGCCAGAGGCTCGCCTTCCCCGTGCTCGTTCCTCTCGTCTTCCCCGTGATCATTCTTCCCATCCTCGACAAATACACCCTTCTGGATACCGTCTTGGTGATGAAAGTTCATCAGACGATGATGATAATTATATATAGAACAATCCTTGACTTTGATACACTTTGAAATATAAAAATACAATCGGTTTTCGAATAGTTTTGTAATAACAGTTAACTTAGTTTGGTTAGCTTAAACTATAAAGTTCTAATGAACTCTATACTTTGTTGGTTATAATGTTGTTGTTGTTGTTGTTGTTGTGTTGTTGTTGATTTTTATTGTTGTTGTTGTTGTTGTTGTTGTTGTTGTTGTTGTTGTTTATTATTGTTGTTGGCATAAAATGCTTGTTTAGGAATTTTGGTAAGTTGGCAGGTGGTGTAGCTGCCAAAACAGGCAGATTCTGCCAATAATATACCAAGAAAAGTGACCAAGTTTGGTCGCTAGTTGGTCGTTTTTCCCTTAAAAAACATTTTTGGGAAATAGCGACCAAGATTGGTTGCATTTAACCCAGATTTCTCAAATAAGCGACCAACTTTGGCCGCTATTCCACTAAAAAATAGCAATTTCAGGAAATATAGCGACCAAATTTGGTCGCTTATGATTAAAAAAAATTAATTTTTGAATTTATCGACCAACTTTGGTGCTAATCTTTAAAAAAAATTAAAAATTTTTATAGTAAAACGACCAACATTGGTCTTGTTTTCCATTATTTATAATCTAATATTTTATATGCATACCACGGTTGGTCGTTTTTTTATGATTAATAAAAATAAAAATAAAACGTATTTACAGTTTGAGACCAACTTTAGTTGCAAAAATTATAATATTAAAATAATGTATCGACCAAAGTTGGTCGCTATTTTCTTTACCCGCAAAAGTTGGTCGCTAATTAGCGATCAACTTTGGTCCCTAAGGTAAAGGAACCAGCTTAATATCGACCAGACATGTTTGGTCGCTTTTTGGCCAATGAGTGACTCACTTTGGTCGATTTTCTTGGTCGCTAAAACCCGAATTTCTAGTAGTGTTAAATAAACTACGAACAAACTGATCTCAACATTACGGTTATCCAAAAATATTAGCTATAAATTTGAGACAGACTAAAAGAGCAGCATGATACACAAAACATTGCACGTTTATGCAGGGTTTAAGGAAGGATTGCACCACAACGCTCCCTTCATATTTGAGACAGACCGAATGGATTTTTTTAGTGGTACTTGCATCGGATTCGAAACTTTTCTAATGATTTTTTGGACAAAAAATACGTTTTTACTACTAATAGAAAGTTACGTAACTACCTAATTTGCAGTACAATACTGCGAATTACTTTAACGAAAATTTAGCCGTTAAAGTAATTCGTAGTATAGTATAGCGTATTATTAAAACAAATTTAACTAATTGCAGTACAAAACTGCGAATTGAGTAGACTCCTATTTTTGGGCCCAGTAATTCGCAGTATTATACTGCGGATTAGTGGTTTTCAGTGTAGTACTGCGAGTTGCTTTAATAAATAAATGCCCTTCTTCTTTCCCAAGATAATTCGCAGACTCCCCCGGTTAAAAAACAATCTGCTCCCCACCAGCGGTCCCCCCTCGTAAAATAAAAAAATTTGGGCCCCACCCGTCACCTAAAAAGCAAAGAGTGTAGGTCCCACACACAAGACAAGCTTTGGATTTCTTCTTTCGGGTGCAAAAATTCGATTTCAATCAAATTCAAAAAATATAAATCGAGGTATTTCGATTTTGTTTATGTCGAAACTCGTATAGTACGTGCATATTTGTATTGTGTAATGAATTTTTATGTTAATTTGTATTATGTTTGTATTTAAAGTTGTATCTTAGTTATACCCGGATTGATTTATTAGCTTTGAGACAAAAAAATATTAAAATTTGATAAATAGTTTGTATTGTTAATGTTATGTTTTTATTTGGTTAAATAATAAATAAATATTATTTATTTAGTTTGTTGTTCATATTTGTATGTTATGTTTGTTGTTTTTATATGTAATAGTGACCTTTTAGCGTAGTAAAATAAAGAGCCTTTTAGTGTTGTAAAATATAGAGCATTTTAGCGTAGTAAAATATAGATCCTTTTAGTTTAGTAAAGCATAGAGCCTTTTAGTGTATAATGCAAAATATAGAGCCTTAAGTATGTAATAACTGCAAACTCTATCCAATAACACTTTACAAAAATTACTTATTTAATTTATAAAAATAAACTTACAAAAGTAACAAATTAATATATGTTGTCAAATAACTCAAATATCGAGTTTGGAACTCATAGATAATTACTCAGTCCAATTTAATAATTAATTATTTAATTTATTAAATTAAAAAAATTATAAAAATGCTGAAATTGACACGCATAATAATTATGGATAAGTTGGTACCGGGCCTCAAATATTGATCTGGGAAGGCGATACATAATTATTAAGTCTAATTCAAGAATTTTTAATTTAATTTATTAAACAAACAAATTTCTAAAAAATATTGAAAATGACACACATAATAATTAAGTATAGCTTGATGCTACTGGGCCTCAAATATCGAGCATGGAAACCATTCATAATTATTAAGTCCAATTCAAGAATTTTTAATTTTAATTAATTAAACTAACAAATTTCTAAAAAATATTTAAAATGACACATGTAATAATTAAGTATAGCTTGGTGCTACCTGGCTTGAAATATCGAGCCTGGAAGGTCATACACAATTATTAAATCCAATTCAAAAAATTTAAATTTAATTTATTAAATAAAAACATTTCTAAAAAATGTTGAAAATGACACACATAATAATTAAGGATAGCTTGGTGCTACCAAGCAACATTATTGGGAACGTCTGCCACTTTGACGGGAATCTCTTTCATAAGCAATCTGCCCGACAAAAACGGCTCCAGAATAACCACCCGATGACTAAGGGTTATCCCTACTATGCACAAGCTCATTATTGGGAACGTCTTCCACCTTGACGTATATTTTCAATAATGTTGTTACAATAAATTCCTTGTATTCATCCTGTTTCATCATCCTCGATGTTAAACTCAGAATAATAACAAATTCCTGGGGAGTTACTGAATAGGGAAACCTACTCGTTACTTTAAGGTTAACCGAACGCTTCCTCACACTCATTTTTTTACATAATAACGAAACTAATTTATCATACTTCATAGTAAGCGGTAATTTAACATGACACTGTGGAGGTGAACTATACCTCACAGAATTATTCTCCCGCACAACCTCATCCCCCCTCCCCCATTATAATGGAACCCTTTTTTTTGGCTCTTCAGATATTGTACAAAAATGATTGATCAGAAGAAGAGAGAAGCATGAACAAAATTTTGAAGTTTGTATTGAATGAATTTTCATAAAATTGAAACGCCTTTAAATAAGGCAAGTCCGAGCTTGGGGTGCAGAAATTTTTTAAGGAATTCGCAGTACAATACTACGTTTTATGTGTTTGAATTATTGTTATATCAGCTAATTATTGGTGGGGCCAAATTAATAAAGAAATCACAGTACAGTACTGCGATTAAATAATTCACAGCATTATAATGCGAATTAGTAGTAAAAAAATGTTTTTTTTGTCAAAAAAAAACCATTAGAAAAGCTTTTTAGCCTAATTACATTGCCGCTCTTTGACGGCACGTAAACAAAAAAGGCCTATAGTCAACCACGTTCTCTCAACTGTTAACTATGTTTCACCAACCTTTAATTAATAGAATTAAAGAAATGGCTCATTCATGTCATTATTGACTAACAACTCAATTTTTATTTGGCCCATCTATGCCACTACCGTTAGTCAATAATCGCATGGATGAGCCATTTCTTTAACGGTAGTAGCATGAAATAAGCATTTTTTTAACGGATTGCATGGATAGACCATTTCTGAAAGTTGAGTGATGTTTTTAAGCCTTTTCCCTATATATATAGAGATATTTTTCCCTCGTGGTCCAACACATTTTATATTACTAATTCCACATTAACAACATTCCTTATATTAATAGAAAGAAAATATAGTTGTATTAAAATTACAATGATTTATACTTTATACAAAACTACAACGAAATTGTGTTTGTGTATTAACTTTAAAAATATACAAAAAAAAAAAAAAAGGAAGGATCCCGCAGTCAGCAAACATCACAACAATATGCACTTTAAATACAAAAGTACATAGTAAAAAAATCGTAATTCTGCATTAATTGTAGAAATATTAGACATATATAAATAAAAAAAGGATCTGACAATTCGCAAATATTTAGGTAGCAAACTGTTTTAACTGCTAATGAATCTTAATTTCTCTTCCTGTGTAGTACTGAAAATTTTTTATCCTCAACAACAGTCTTGCCTATGTCAAAGAAATTAGAAGATGAGTGCCGAATTTTGGTCAATATTCTGCAATTCAAATTCATAAACTCATCTTAATCTTGTTATCACGGCATTTCAATAAAACTTCTTGCATGATCTTCAAGATTTCAGAAAGAATTTTTTTTATTTTAAAAAATGATAGTAATATTCATAAGATTTATCTGAATTGAGAACTTTAAATATATGAATGCATTCATCAAGATCCGCTTTAGCGTCACATACCTTCCTTGATATAGCATCAAAATAAGCTTCCGCTAAAAGAAACTCTATTAATTCTTGAATAGGCATTATTTTTCTCACCAAATTTTGATTTGTGTTTGTTGATCTAGCTAGTGAATTTATATAGACATATATAAGAGAATATAAAATGGTGTCATAAATTAACACACTAAATAATATTTGAGAGTTATGGTTATGCATATCAAGATGTCCAATAAAGAAACAATCATGGGAGGAAAAGGTTGACTTTGTATTTAAAGAATAATTTTGAACTATTAAATAAAAATAAGATAAATCAAATAGCCAAAAAAAGAGAGAAAAAAGATAAATGAGTTTCTTGGCCAAAGTCATTGTCACGATCCGGAATTTCCACCATCGGGAATCGTGATGGTGCCTACTAATGAGAGGTAGACAAGCCAACCTTTAACTACCTTTTTCATAACTGACTTACTCCTTTTAGCAATTATCGATAACATCATAAAACAACAGAAAAAAATAAATAAGCGAAAGTCTTAAATAAAAGAATCTGAACAATAATGAGGAAAAATCAACATAATCTCTACCCAAGAACTGGTGTCACATACTCATGAACCAATAAGAGTACTACACACAATCATTTGAAAAGAATATAACATTATTTGTCTTGGAATACATGAGATAATAAAATAAAAAGCAAGATGGAGGAGACTCCGGGTCTGCGGACGTCTGCAAGGCTACCTCGGTGTCTCGGTGGACTGAAGGCTGGCTTCCAGTCAAATATTGCTGCTCAAATGCTACTCTGGCACCTGGATCTATGCAAAAGAGCACAGAGTGTAGCATCAGCACAACCGACCCCATGTGCTGTAAGTGTCTGACCTAACCCCGGCGAAATAGTGATGAGGCTAGGACCAGACTCCAGATAAGCTGGTGCAATTATATTGTGGAAAAGTAAACAAGTAATAAGCACTTGAAGCTGGGGAAGGGGAAACATGCTGTGGGGATGACAAATAAAACGAATATCAAGAACAATAAGAAAAAACTGTAATTTAACTTCTAACGCAGGTAATGAGAAGTAAAGACAGCTTTCACTTTCAGTTTTAATCTTATTGCAGGCGTGCAGCCCCCGATCCCATTTCTCATATCTCGTGGTAGGCATACCACCCGCTACCATTTCATCAAGTCTCGTGGTAGGCATACCACCCGATCACATTTTATTATATCTCGTGGAAGGCGTACCACCCGATCCTATTTTATCATATCTCGTGGTAGGCGTACCACCAGCTCCCATTTCAATATCTTGTAGTAGGCGTACCACCCACTCCCATTTCAATATATATTTTGCGGTACGCGTGCTACACGCCTACCCGCTTCCATTTCATGTTATCACATAATCACAAGAAATCTCGGCAAGGGAACAAAGTAACATAATAACTTTCCGGCAAGGGAACAACAATATAGAAACAATCATCCCGGCAAGGGAGGATCAGCTATAACCAATCCTAACTCGGTTTGATTAATGGAGATGCTCAATCATAAATAGGATCTACAAGTAAAAATAAAACTTTGCCCGATACGGTAAATCATTGATTAAGGCATATATGATGTCATTTAAGAATACAACAACTCCCAACTTAGGACTCATGGTCATGCTTGATACCAACGTATAGATACTCGTCACCATGCCTATAGTCATAATCAACAAAGAGAATTAGCACATAAGACTCAACCCCTAATCCCTCAAGCTAAGGTTAGACCGAATTCTTACCTCAATGCTTTGAGTTCAACTCAAGCCTCAATTATAGCTTTACCCTTTTGTTCCACCACCAATCTGCTCGAATCTAGTTATAAGTTGCTTAATCACATTAATAAATGCTAAAAGAATCAACAACCCCAATGAATGAAAATACGTTTTACAAGGTTTTACCCCAAAAGGTCAAAAATTCTCTCGGGCCCACATGCTCGAAACTTGAGATTCAAACCAAAACCCGGATATCTATTCCCTTACGAATCCAAATATATGATTTGTTTTGAAATCGGACCTCTAATTGAGGTCAACTCCCCAATTTTTTTGAAAACCTAAGTTCTACCCAAATCATCCAATTTTCCCATGAAAATCTTTGATTTGAAGTTAAAATCATGTTAAAAGATGTTAAGAAGTGAAGAAAATAAGCAGAGTTGTTTGAAAAATTGCCTCTTATGTTTTGGGGTTTTAAAAAGTGTAAAATAACTAAAATTCACGGGTATTTATACCCCTCTGAAGTTCCCTATGCGGACCGCGTAAAAAGGACTGCAGTCGCACAGGCTCGCTGAAGGCCTGTGGATCATTGCCAAGTGTAGACTGCGCCAAGCTAACCGCGGCCGCACAACACCCATCGCGGACCGTGCAAAGACGACCGGGACTGCGCTGGCCCCTTCACGGCCGCACGCAATTTTTCTCGTGCTGCGCAAGAGGGTTCGGAGACCTGTTAATTTCTTGACCTGCAACATCTGATCTTTTTAGGCCTAAGGCATCCCGGAACCTACTCGAAGCTCACCCGAGCCCTCAAAACTCTAATCCAAGTATACACACAATCTCAAAAATATCTTATGAACATATTCGTATGATCAAATCACCAATATAATATCATGAACATCGAATTGAACCTCAATATCAATGAAATTTCTCAAAACTCCCTTTTAAGCATAAATTTCCCAATTAGGGTCCGGATCGCATCAAACGACGTCCGTTTTTAACCAAACTTTACAGGAGTGAGTCAAAACATATATGAGACTTGTACGAGGCTCCATAACCAAAATACGGGCCTGATACCATTACTTTCAAATTAGATTTCACTTCAATTCTCTTTAAATATTTTCCGAAAGCAATTTTACTTAAAAATTTATATATCAGGCTTGGGACCTCGGAATTCGATTTTGGGCATACGCCGAGGTACCATATTTTCCTACAAATCCTCTGGGACCTTCAAATCACGGGTTCCAGTCCGTTTATCCAAAATATTGACAGAGGTCAAATTTATTCATTTTAATATCAAAACTTAGCATTTTTCATAGAATTTCACATATACGCTTTCCGGCTACACGCCCGGACTGAGCATGCAAATTAAGGCAACCCAAAGTGAGATTTTCAACACCTCACAGACACAAATTTTAATTACAAACAGGTGATGACCCCCTTTGGGTCGTCACAGTCATCTTCTATTTTCTCTCAATCCATTCATAAACTAATGTTGCCTAATAAATTTACTCGTGATAATAGTCACAAATTTTTATTTATATATAAGGCATACATGCAAAAACAAATTACAAAGATATGTATAAGAGAAAAAAAATATATGAAACAAAGACACAAAAATATAATGAGATAATTATAGTTTTATAATGTCAGAATATATTTAGAATGTTTAACGTAAGACCTCTTACCTAACTTTCTTGTTTAAATGTTCTACATAAAAATTTGCCCGCACTTTGTGGTTGCATGAAGAATTGAAGTATGATTAAATGATTAGTCTCATAATTTTTATATAAAATGAAAAAACGGCTTAATATATAGTTTACCACCTAAACTTTGGCCCAAATCCTCCTTACACATTTTCTGTGGACGATAATAACCTTACACAAGAAATTTTCTTAGTACACACCTTCTTTGACTAGATCATGTTAATAAGACATCCGTGTATATCACACGTTTGACTATACTTAATTTTAACCCATTACCTTATAATAAATAACCCGACCCTACCCGACCCACAAGCTAAAACGCATTTTAACCAAACTTACCCCAGTCACTACTCAAAATCCGATACACCTAAAAGGAGCGACTGTATAGGCGATTCAGGCGACCATCTCAAGCTACGGATTCATCGTAGATTTCCGGTGGATTTATACGTTTAATAGGTTAGAAATTTTGTTCTCTTTATATTACCCGTTTACTTTAGTAGTGGATGAGTTGAACCTAGGGTATTTTTGAAATTTCTTGTATTTTTCTTAGGGTTATCGGACTTTTTAAAGTGGAATCTTGTTGTGAAGTTGTCGTCTTGTTTCCTTTACAGATAGTTTTCTATAAAAATAAATTGTCATATGTTTGGAACCGTGTGTAAAGTTAAGGTTTAACTGATTATTGTAATAGCATTGCTTTGAACAATGTGATATGCTCTTGTCTTTGTCTCCATATCTGTATTTCATTTGTACTCATTTATTTAAATTGTTGCATGTGAAAGCCCATTTAGTTGTCATTTATTTGTCCTTTTTTTGCAGATAATGTCTTTTAAAATCATTACCCTCAGGTGGTACCATGATGTGGTATTAGTTACTGGTAACTTTGCTCATTATATGGGTGGTAGTCAAACATTAACTTTAGATGTAGATGTGGATTTACTGTCTTATTGAATTGATGAACTGCGCTAGGATCTATAACTGGAAAAATATGGCTGAGTTGTATATGGGGATACCTTAGATATTTATGTGACTCATGCTTCCCCTTAATGTGTTGTTGAATTAAATGAGGCTAATAAAGGGGTTGGTGGGTCTAATAGTGGAGCTTTGAAGAGAACAACAGTCTTAGAAGAAGAGGAAGATAGTGAATCTGATTCTGAATCAGAATCTGCCCCTGCTCATGAACATACCCCTTCCCCTTCCCCTTCTCATTCTCCTGAATCTGTCCCTACTCATGAAAATTCCCCTTCCCCTTCTCATTCTCCTGAACCTGCTCCTGCCCAGGCAACTTCAAGAGAACAAGAGAGTGGAGTAGATAGTGAATTAGACTTTGATAATAGTGAAGGTGAGGATGACAATGAGAATGATTCAGATTTTAAAAATAGTGATAGTGACGAGAGTGATAGTGTAGATTTACATGTTCCTGATGATTTGGATTATGGATCTGATGTTCATGAAGAATTTATAGAGTGTAGGGATGAACTGAGGAAGTATAGGAGGAAAGGAGTGAAAGGCTAAAAGATACATGTGATATTAACCTAGGTGATGCAAGAGTTGATATTGATTTTGATGAATTAAGAAATGGTAGCAAGCAAAATAGGTACACAGGATTAGTAGGGACAGATGAGCCTTACTTTGGGTCTTCAGATGCTGAAAGTTTTCCTTCAGATGCTGAAGATAAATTTGATGAAGAACATAAGGAGAAAATGGCTGCCAAGAGGAGAAAAAAAGCCATGATATTTGATCCAACTGTCAAGAAAATCACCTGGGAGTTGGGGTTGATTTTTGAGAGTGTTGAACTAGTTAGGTTTGTTGTTAGTAAGTATGCAATTCATAAATGAGTTCAAATTGAATAGTATATTAATGAACCTGGTAGGGTGAGGGTAAGATGCATGCATCCAAAATGTCCATGGATCTTGGATGCAAGCAAAGATGGCATATCTAATAATTTTAAGGTAAAAAAGTATTGTGCTGTCCACAAGTGTTACAAAATAAATAAAAACAAGCTTTGCAACTCTAGATACCTAGCAAATCATTACAGGGATAAGATTGTGTGTCAACTAAATATGAAAGTTTGGGAGCTAAAGAAACTCATAAAGGATGAACTGGAGATGTATGTTGGTAGGTCTACTGTACATAGAGCTAGAGCAAAAATTCTAAAGGAGATAAGAGGTGATGTTCATGATGAGTTCAAGAGACTCTATGATTATAGAGATATTCTGTTACAAACAAATCCAGGTACAACTTGTGTTGTCAAGGTAGAAGATCAAGGTGAAGGCAAGCTTGTCTTCAATTCATTTTATGTTTGCTTCTATGCTATGAAAAAGGGGTAGTATGAAGGTTGTAGAAGGATAATTGGCCTTGATGGTTGTTTTCTGAAAGGCATTTGTAAAGGTCAACTTCTTGTAGCAGTTTCAAAGGATGGAAATAATCAGATGTTTCCTATAGCTTGGGCCATTGTAGAGGTTGAGAACAGCTTCACTTGGACATGGTTTTTGAAGTATGTGACTGATGACTTAGAGCTTCAAGATGGAAGGGATATTACTATCATGTATGATATGCAAAAGGTGAATATATTCTTCTGTTTATGTTTTTTGTCAATATTTATTTTTTAAAATTTTTGTTTCTGTTTGCAACTAATTCAATTCTTTTTTTGCTTAAGGGATTGCTTAAAGTTGTATCAGAAGTGTTGCCTGAAAGTGAACATAGGTGGTGCGCCCGACATATATTAGCAAATTGGTCCAAATATCGGAGAGGGTTAGAGAGGAGAAACAACTTGTGCTAGAGCATCATGTGTGGTAGAACTGAATTTTCACCTGGACAGATTGAATAAGCTTGGGAATGGGATATGTGAGAGCCTCGTAAAGTATTACAAGGAAGCCTGGTACAGAGAATACTTCAACTGTGACACGAAATGTGATATAATTGACAATAATATGTGTGAGACATTTAATGCTGGGATACTTGCTGCTCGGCACAAGACAATTATCATAATATTGGAGGAAATTAGAGTGAAGATGATGGAGAGAATAGGGAAGTTGAGGGAGTTTGAAAATACTTGGATATGTGATATATCCTCAATTGCTATGAAAGTGAATCAAGATAACATGGCTCAATCTATGAGGTGTACAATAAAGTGGAATGGTGAGTATGGCTATGATGTTGAGGATACCTCATTAGCAGTTGTGCTGAAGCATTTTGTGAATATGCAAGCTCAAACTTGTACATGCAGGTCATGGATGCTAAAGGGTATCCCATATGCTCATGCCATTTGCTGCTATGCATTTCAAAAAACTTGACCCAACTAATTACATATCTCATTGGTATCACAAATCCACCTATCTAATGGCATATTCAACATTCATCCAGCCTGTGTCAAACATGCAGATATGGCTAACATATACCAATTGTTAGAATATACGCTTAACGCTAGAGGGGGGGTGAATAGCATTTTAATAAAAAACAAGATAAATTTGCGGAATTAAAATTGCAGGAGTAAAGTAAGTACAGTATTTAAAGTAGTAAGGAGAGGACATACCGAATTTATACTGGTTCACCATAACGTGTTGTTAGTCCAGTTTCCCGAGAGACTCTCTCGAGTTTCAACTAACTCCGTTAAGCTTACGGGTGCTTAACAAACCGTTACAAACTGAGAACTTGAATCACACAAGTCTCAACGATGCTTGCTCGAAGATACCGCACTTCAAGACTTCAAGTCAAGGAACTAAACTTTCCTTCTTACAACAACAAGGGATTAGAACTTCCCTTCAAGTGTATGAAAATACTTAGCACTCAAGACAAGACTCTCTTATAGAGTAGACATGAGTAAAATTAATACGCTCAAGAACACAACAACTTCTTCAAGAATTTGGCTCTCAAAAACTATGAAATAAATATGAAATGATTGAGATGAGAGTATGTAAGCTTATGTAAGAATTGTATTCAGTTGTTGTACTTAAAATAGAGGTTTTGAGGTGTATTTATAGCCCTCAAAGTCCCAAAGACCGTTGCTCAATTGCTAATCACTGATTGCTGATTTTATGCTCGAATAATCGATTATCTGATTTACATAATCAATTATCTGCTTAAGGTTCAAAAGTCAGACGCTGATTTTATGCTAGAATAATCGATTATCTGATTTACATAATCGATTACCTGCTTAACGTTCAAAAATCAGACGCTAATTTTATGCTAGCATAATCGATTATTGCCTTGTGCATAATCGATTATCTTTCCAGCGTTCAAAAACTTTGGCAACGGTCAGTGAATAATCGATTATGCTAAATCTCATAATCGATTATTTAACCTCTCGGTAATTCCAGTTTTAGCTGAAACTCAACATAATCGATTATCACATTTAGATAGTCGATTATCTTGCTGTTCTGTAACTTCCGGTTTTAGCTGAAGCTTAACATAATCGATTATCATGATTTAGATAATCGATTATCTGGCAGTTCTGTCCAGATTTGAAAAACACGTTTAAAAATCATTTTGGCTAAAATGAAAACGTTTGAAAATCATTTTGTTTTAAATTAAAGATGCATGGTTTGATGAAAAATGATTTTTCGAGAGAAGCCAAGACTTGAATCTATTGTTGGATCAAGATCACAATATAAAACGACTCATGTATAAATTCGTTGCTTTTCTTGATTTTGTTCTTTTTTCTTTTGTGCTTGGACTTCGGCTTTGGTCCGCTAGTTAATCATGCGTTGCTTTGCGTCATTCAACACACCTACAAGAGTGAGCACAACTTAGTTTAATGATAATGAAAGTGCGTTTCAATAATACCTCACGACGTTTTAACATAAGTCAATTTTCCATGCGCGTCGGTTTGTCATTTATCAAAACCTACAAAGATGAACACACTTTTAGTTTTAGCGACTTGAGAGCGTGTTTCAACAATTTTCCCCTTTTTGATAATGGAAAACCGATATAGGGATATGCATAGGTTATTTTAAATAATTGATATGCCAAATATATAAATATGTTAATGAGTTCCCCCTCAATTTATGCCAAATATATTAATGTGCATAGCCCTTTTTCTTCCCCCTTTTGACATTAGCAAAAAAATTTATTGAGGTAAAGAAACATTGAAAATACATAATGTAAGCAAGAAAAACATTGACAAAAAAAGTATTCAAGCGATGGGACCGTCGGCATCGTCGGCATCATCATCCGGCTCGTTATTCGGCACTTCTTCCGGAAAGGCAACTTGGGCATAGGGATAGTGGACGTGGTCAAAATACCCATGAAGCTCATGAGTCAATCTTTGCACATGACGTTCCGTGCGAGCGACATTCTTATCTATACGAGTCATGGAGGTAGACAAAGAGGCAAGTTGCTCCGAAATTGTTTGGAGGGTAGCAACAGAAGGGGCCTGAGGACGACGTCTTTGAGTAGGAGATGGAGCCGGTTGTTCACCGATATTAGGAAATGAAGATTCTTGAATTTCCCAATGTTTTGTTGTCTTTTTGCGAGGACGACGGTGGTGTCGATATCGGAGGCTTCAAGAAGAGCCATTATGGCAAAGGCATAAGGGAGTGGTCTATCATCCCCGATGGCATCATACATGTGGGTCATTACGAACTTGTACCAATTGATGCGAGCCCCGGTGATTATTGCATGCATGAGTTTGGCATCCTCATGAGAGAGAGTGGTATGATTGAATTTTCGGGGTTTGAGAACACGGGTTATGAAATAGAAGATTAAACGATATTCCGAGAGCATGTGCGTAATGGTTGGGCAACGTTGCTCCGGACGTGCAGTAAATTCTCCAATGCCAATTTGGTTGAAGAGGAGTTGCTCATCAAATAAAGCTCCTTCTTCCCTAGTGTAGAGTGTGATATCTTTCCCATTTCGTGGAAGTTTAGTGAGGATTTGCATGTTTTCCTCATTTAAAAGAATTGGAACTCCATTGAGACTTGAGACAATTTCACCATCGTCGTACTTCCGTAGATTGGAATAGAAGGCACGAATTAGAGAAGGGTGAATGTAAGGGGATTGAAGATATATGAAGTCAATAAGTTGGCTTTGCATGAGAATGTTTGCCGTTGATGAGGGGGCACTGTTGCCAAGATATCGAATAGTTGAGAAACGAGGAGGAAGGATTTCTCGATTCTCAAATTTTTCGACGTATCGAAGGAGTTCGGCTTCACTGTCGAACCGCAAAAAAGATCCGTCTTTATAGCAGTAAACGGGTGGAGGAGCGACGGAAGAAGAGGCAATATGTTTGCCGGAACGAGCTCGTTTAGAATTCTTGCCCGCCATTTATATAAAAAATAAGAGCCTTTGCAAGAATTTTTGGAGACTTTTTGAAGGGTGTTAGGAGCTAAGAGTGATGTTGAAGTGAAGAGTTTGAAGGGTGGAAGCACCTATTTATAGAGTGGAAGAAATGAAGGCATATAATTGAACAAAATCTGCAGATTTACTGTGCCAAACGGTCAGAAAACGGTAACAAATTTGAAAGACTGACCGTTGATAATCGATTTTGGAATCTGATAATCGATTATCGCTACGCAGTTTGAATTACCGATTCAGGGAATAATCGATTATCGTTTTGAGATAGTCGATTATTTCAGGAAGTGCAATAACAGACGGAAAACAGAAACGGTAAAAAGTGGATTACGCGTTTGTCGAAAATCGATTATTTTATCTTTGGCTTAAAAACCTGAGACAGAAATGTTAGATAGTCGATTATTGTTTTTCAGTAATTGATTATTCCTTTCGTTTATTAACAGATGGTTAAAACAGAACCTCAACATAATCGATTATGTAATGTGGATAATCGATTATTACATATGGTCGCCCAAGTCCTGCAAAATAGAATTGTTAGATAATTGATTATTGTATTTTAAAAATCGATTATTGCATTTTGTCAGCAAATGTGAAAACCGAATCATAAAATAATCGATTATAGTATTCGAGTAATCGATTGTGTAATTTGTCCGCCATTTTCCTGCAAAATAGATACTTATTATAATCGAGTTTGTCAGTTTGATAATCGATTATTTTATTTTTCAGCAGAATTTTCGTAAAACAGAAAGAAGTAATAATCGATTATTGAATAGAAAAAATCCATTATTCACCAATGCCCGAGAATTCCCCCTGACTTTGGGGCGATACCTGCAAAAAAGAATTAGGCGCCTCCGACGCTCAAGTCAGTAATCGTTCAAAGAAAAATGCAATGCATGAATTAGATCATCGTGGAGTCAAGTATTCCGAGTTCACTACGAATGCGGAAAAATGACTCTTTCTCTAAAGGCTTTGTGAAGATGTCGACCAATTGATATTTGGTTTCAACAAACTCAATTTCGACATCACCTTTGAGAACGTGATCTCTTATGAAGTGGTGCCCAATTTCTATGTGTTTCGTTCTTGAGTGAAGAACAGGGTTCTTCATCAAGCTTATGGCGCTAGTATTATCACATCGAAGAGGGATATGATCAATACTAAGACCATAATCCGATAGTTGTTGCTTCATCCAAAGGATTTGAGCACAACAACTCCTCGCGGCTATATATTCAGCCTCGGTTGTGGATAACGCAACACTTACTTGTTTCTTGCTAAACCAAGAAACTAGAGAGCTACCGAGGAAATGGCAAGTGCCACTAGTGCTCTTGCGGTCCAATTTGCAACCCGCAAAATCGGAATCGGAATAGCCAATAAGTTGGCATGAAGAGCCTTTGGGATACCATAATCCCACATTTATAGTTCCAACAAGGTACTTCATTATTCGTTTTACCGCAGTTACGTGTGACTCCTTCGGACATGATTGATATCGAGCGCATAAACAAACGCTAAACATAATGTCCGGTCTACTTGCAGTAAGATACAGAAGGGATCCGATCATACCTCGATACTTCTTTGTGTTGTCTACTTCCTTACCTTTCTCGTCTTTGTCAAGATGGTCGGATGTACTCATTGGAGTAGCCATTGCTTTGGCGTTGCTCATTTCAAAACAATTTAGCAACTCCTTGCAATACTTAGATTGACAAATGAAAGTTCCTTCTTTCATTTGTTTCACTTGCAACCCCAAGAAGAAATTTAGCTCACCCAGCATTGACATTTCAAATTCACTAGTCATTAATTTTGAAAATTCCTTGCACAAAGAATCGTTAGTGGCACCAAAAATAATGTCATCTACAAATATTTGAACTAATAAGATGTCATTGTTTTTATTCTTTATAAAAAGTGTAGTGTCAACTTTCCCCCTTTCGAACTCATTGTCCAAAAGAAATTTGCTTAAGCGTTCGTACCAAGCTCGGGGAGCTTGTTTAAGACCATATAGTGCTTTCTTAAGCTTGAAGACATGATCGGGAGATTTAAAGTCTTCAAAACCCGGGGGTTGTTCAACATACACTTCCTCTTGAATAAACCCATTGAGGAAGGCACTCTTGACATCCATTTGAAATAATTTAAAATTCATGAATGATGAAAAAGCAAGTAATAAACGAATAGCCTCTAGACGTGCAATGGGTGCATAAGTTTCTTCAAAATCAATGCCTTCTTCTTGATTATATCCTTTAGCGACAAGCCTAGCTTTGTTTCTAGTGATTATACCGTTTTCATCTAATTTATTTCGAAAAACACATTTCGTACCAATTATGGTGTGATTATTGGGTCTTGGCACCAATTCCCAAACATCATTTCGTTTGAATTGGATAAGCTCCTCTTGCATTGCCAAGGTCCAATGCTCATCCCCAATTGCTTCGGAAATGGTTGTAGGTTCTATTTGTGAAACAAAAGCCATGTATCCTACAGTGTCTTTGAGAAGGTTTCGAGTACTTACCCCTTGTTCGATGTTGCCGATTACCTTGTCGAGAGGATGGTTTTTGGATGTCCTCCAGGCATTGGGCAGCATCGTTTCTTCCTCCTCTGGTTGTGTCTCATCCGAGGGTTGTTCCACGACTTCGTCTTGGACTTCCTTTGGGCTCTCCTTTTCCTCATTGTCTTGAAGACTGATTTTGTCCAGTGAATCTGCAAGATCATCACAAAAATCCTTTCTCGCCAAGCGAGCATCATTTTCGGAAACACAACGTGAGGGGACTCCTCGACTGTTAAAGTTCGTTTGTTATAAACTCTATATGCCTTACTACGCAATGAGTATCCAAGAAATATACCTTCATCAGATTTCGCGTCAAATTTTCCTAAGTTATCCTTTCCGTTATTATGAACAAAGCACTTACAACCAAAGACTCGAAGATGAGAAAGGTTAGGTTTCCTTCCCTTGTAGAGTTCATAGGGAGTTTTCGTGAGTATTGGTCTTATGATAGCTCTGTTCAACACATAGCTTGCGGTACTCACGGCATCCGCCCAAAAGTATTTGGAATCTTTGCCTCATCGAGCATGGTCCTAGCCATCTCTTCGAGACACCAATTTTTCCGTTCCACCACTCCATTTTGTTGTGGTGTACGTGGAGCAGAGAAGGTATGCTCAATACCGAGTTCGTCACAAAAATACCCAAAGAGATTTTGATCGAACTCTCCCCCATGATCACTTCTTATGGAAATGATTGTTGTGTTCTTTTCATTTTGAACACGTTTAAGGAAAGTTTAAAATACTTGAAAAACCTCATTTTTGTGAGTAAGAAATAATGTCCATGTAAATCTAGAGTAGCAATGCATAGTAGTTTCCACCAAGACTCTTAGTTCTAGATGGTCCGAAGAGGTCCATATGTAAAATTTGTAAAGGTCTTGTAGTTGAAACAACATTTTTCGATTTAAAAGAGGTTTTTACTTGTTTCCCTCGTTGACATGAATCACAAATAGAGTCATTTTCAAATTTTAGATTTGGAAGACCAACTACAAGATTTTGTGAAACTAATTTATTCAAAAGATTCATATTGATATGAGCTACTCTACGATGCCATAACCACATGTCGTCTTCTTTACTCATAAGGCATTTCGCAAAACTTGATGAAGAACTTCCAAGGTCAACCATATAAATATTGTTAATTCTAATACCATGTAAAATTACCTTATTATCACTACGGCGTATAACTAAGCATTCTTCTGAATCAAACATTACACGATTTCCTTTGTCACATAATTGACTTATGCTCAAAAGATTGTGTTTAAGACCTTTAACTAATACTATTAAATCAATGGAGGAGGGTTTGTCCTTACCAACCGAGCCAATGCCGATTATTTTTCCTTTGTTGTTATCTCCAAAGACTACGCTTCCTCCTTTGGTTGGTCTTAGTTGTAGGAATTTTGATTCATCTCCGGTCATGTGCTTGGAGCATCCGCTATCAAGGTACCAAAGTTCACTTGATGCCCTCAAGCATACCTACAAGGCAAATTAATGAGTTTTTGGTACCCAAGCTGTTTTGGGTCCTTGTGTGTTAGGTGCAAAATAGTGGTTTGATTGACATGTAGTGAGATGTCTATGTCTAGTGAAACAAACAGGAGCTATATGTCCTATTCGATTGCAATAATGGCAAATGACGTTGGGTTATGCATTCTTCTAGGATGATAATAGTTAGAGGGTCTAAATTCATTAACTCTATTTGTAGAAGTATAATTTTGATGCACTTTTTGAAAATCTTTTCTAGGTGTTCTAAATTGCCCAACATTTCTTCTAGAGCTTATTCTAGGATGTATAGCGATCCTAGGATTATTATTTCTAGGTTGAATATTTCTAGGTTGCAATTTTTGAAAATCTTTTCTAGGTGTTCTAAATTGCTCTACATTTCTTCTAGTGCTCATTCTAGGATGTATAGCGGTCCTAGGATTATTATTTCTAGGTTGTTTAGGATTGGTCTCAACTTTTTCGTTAGACTCATTTTTGAAACCTATCCCATGTTTAGTAGATTTCAAGTTTACAAGAACCTCATTGAGATTTTTGTGAGAGGAATTGAATTTATTCAAGGTGCCTCTAAGATTTTCTACTTCATCTTTTAGAGATTTGCAAGATGTACAACCTTTGTTTGAATTTTCGGGTTTATCAGCGCTTCTTTTGCCATAAAATTTATTTTCATCTTTTAGCTTCTCATTATCAAGAGTCAATTTCTCCAAATCATTTTCTTTCAAAGAGAGTTGTTTCTTTAGTTCTTTTATGGTTTTGGAAGCTCTGATAAATTCACCATATAATTCATCAAAGCCATTTTGCATTTCTTCAAGAGAGAAAAATTTCTTATAAGAAGTTTCACATACCTCTTCTTGAGTTTCCTCATGTGCCATGAGACATAAGTTTGCAGTTTCATGTTTTTCTCCGTCACTTGATTCATCCCCGGAGTCACCTCCCCAAGAGATGTAGGCTCTTTGTTTCTTGGCGAATTTCTTTTCTGTTTTGATATTGCACAGTTGGATTTGATATGCCCAGCTTCTCCACATCCATAGCATTTGAGTTGTCCTCCTTGCCGCTTTCCTTTATACTCTTTCCGCATGAACTTTTGGAATTTCTTAATCACGAGTCCGAACTCGATATCTTCATCACTTGATTCCTCATTGTTTTGAGGTTGAGTCGTGGATGCTTTGAGTGCAATCCTTCTTTTCCTTTGATCATCCAAAGGAGGGTTAAGAATAGTAGATTCATAAGTTTTGAGATTACCTCGAAGCCCGTCTATGGTGACATTTGTGATGCCGATTGATTCTTGAATAGCGTCGGCTTTGCAACGCCATCCCGGAGTGAGGCTTCGTAGAATTTTCCGAACGAGCTCCTTATCCGTGAATGTCTTTTTGAGAGCATGAAGGTCATTTACGATTTTTGAAAATCGCTCAAACATATCATCTATTTTCTCATTCTCCTTCATGTGAAACAACTCATATTCATGGGTTAGGAAATCAATTTTAGCTTCTCGGACTTGGTCCGTACCTTCGTAAGTGATCTCCAGTTTGTACCACATTTGCTTGGCCGTGGTGCAACATGAGATTTTTCGATAATCATTGGGATTTACAGCACAATACATCATGTTGATGGCCTTTGCATTATTTTCCACCTTTTTGATGTCGTCCGCATCATATTTGTCTTCCGACTTTGGGACGAGTTCATCTCCAACCTTTTTGGTGGGTAGTTGTTCTCCATTCTTTATAATTTTTCACAATTGGAAATTGTTTGGTTGGATGAAGATTCTCATCCTCTCCTTCCAATAAGTGTAACTGGTGCCATCAAAGAGTGGTGGCCTTGTGAAGCATTGTCCTTCACCTAGTCCTGCATAAACATTACGAGTAAAAGCCATGGATTGTTTCTCTCAAACTGTTATGTCTTTCAGAGAGTTAGGCTCTGATACCAATTGTTAGAATATACGCTTAACGCTAGAGGGGGGGGGGTGAATAGCGTTTTAATAAAAATCAAGATAAATTTGCAGAATTAAAATTGCAGGAGTAAAGTAAGTACAGTAATTAAAGTAGTAAGGAGAGGACACACCGAATTTATACTGGTTCACCACAACGTGTTGTTAGTCCAGTTTCCGAGAGACTCTCTCGAGTTTCAACTAACTCCGTTAAGCTTACGGGTGCTTAACAAGCCGTTACAAACTGAGAACTTGAATCACACAAGTCTCAACGATGCTTGCTCGAAGATACCGCACTTCAAGACTTCAAGTCAATGAACTAAAGTTTCCTTCTTACAACAACAAGGGATTAGAACTTCCCTTCAAGTGTATGCAAACACTTAGCACTCAAGACAAGACTCTCTTATAGAGTAGATATGAGTAAAATTAATACGCTCAAGAACACAACAACTTCTTCAAGAATTTGGCTCTCAAAAACTATGAAATAAATATGAAATGATTGAGATGAGAGTATGTAAGTGTTGGAAACACGTTCTCAAAGCATTATACTAAAACGTGTGTTCATATGTGTAGGTTTTGATGAATGACAAACAAGCGCAAATTGACATATGACGAAGCTCAAGTAAAAGCGCACAATTGATATATATAATGAGATTCAAGCACAAGACCAAGTTTTATAGTTTTACATGAGTCGTTCTTAATTGTGATCTTGATCCGACAACTTGACTCATGACATGGCTTCTCTCGTAAAACTATTTTTACAAAATCATGCATATTTAATTTAATGCTAAATGATTTTAAATCATGCATATTTACTTTAGTCAAAATGATTTTTAAACGTGCCTCTAAAATCTGGACTAAGATAATCGATTATGTACTTATGATAATCGATTATGTTAAGCCAAGACTGCATGACAATCGATTGTGAACTAATGACAATCGATTGTGTTAAGGCAGTGAGCATCAGGTTTTTCAAACCTGCATGACAATCGATTGTGAACCTTATGACAACCGATTGTGATGAGGCAGTGTACATCAAAGTTATTCAACGCTCAAAATAATCGATTGTGAAGTTAATGACAATCGATTGTGATGAGGCAGTGTCCATCAAAGTTTTTCAAAACTCGGAATAATCGATTGTGAAGCTAATGACAATCGATTGTGAAGAGACAGTGTCCTTCAGATTTTTCAAAGTCATAAAATAATCGATTATGAACATATGATAATCGATTGTTTTGAGACAGTGTCTTCCAAACTTTTCAAAGTTATTAAATAATCGATTGTTATCTTTGTGCAATCGATTGTCAAGAGGCAGTGTCTAAAATGTTTTTCAAAAACTAATAAATAATCGATTGTTAACTTTGTACAATCGATTGTGAAGCTGACCGTTGTCATAAAGTTTTCAAATACCGTCAGGTAATCGATTATTGATTTTGTATAATCGATTGTTTTAATTAAAATCTTGAAAAGATTTTTTTAACGTTGCTGAGTAATCGATTGTTGATTCTGGACAATCGATTGTTTTTGATAAAATCTGGAAAGGATTTTTTGAACGTTGCCAGTAATCGATTATGGATTCTAAATAATCGATTGTCAAGCGTAAAATCTGGGATTGAATTTTGGAATGACTGGCAGACAATCGATTGTGGCTCTTTGACAATCGATTGTCACTCAGTAAAATCAGCAACTCTTAATTGGCATAGGCAACGGTAATGCCAAGTTTTTCAACTATAAATACAGCTTCATTTCAGTGTTTTAAACACAACAACTGATCATACTATTGCTATAAGCTTGCATACTATTGTTAATCATTTTATATTCATTTCATAAAGCTTTTGAGAGCCAAAGTCTTGTCCATAGTTGTTGTGATCTTGAGCTTACTTCTTTTACTCATATCTACTCATAAAGGAGTGTATTGTTTGAGTGTTTAGTGTTTTGTACACTTGAAGAGAATTGTGATTCTCTTGTTGTAAGGAACTTGTGTTTCCTTGGTCGAAGTCTTGGAGTGTTGTATCTCCGAGCAAGATTGTTGAGGCTTGTGTCCTCAGATTGTAAAGGTTGGTTAGGCACCTGTAAGCTTAACAGTGAAGTCTTGGAGTGTTGTATCTCCGAGCAAAGGTGTTAAGGCTTGTGTCCTTAAGTTGTAAAGGTTGGTTAGGCACCCGTAAGCTTAACAGTGAAGTCTTGGAGTGTTGTATCTCCGAGCAAAGGTGTTAAGGCTTGTGTCCTTAAGTTGTAAAGGTTTGTTGAGCACCCGTAAGCTTGACAAGTTAGTGGAAAATCTCGAGAGAGTCTCTCGGGGACTGGACTAGCCACTTGTTGTGGTGAACCAGAATACATCGGTGCGTTTGTTCTTTATTGCATTTAATTTCCGCACTTATTTTTCCTGCAAGTTTTTAAATTCCGCAAGTTTACGCTAATTTTTATTATAACGCTATTCACCCCCCCCCCCTCTAGCGTTAAGCGTATTATCTAACAATTGGTATCAGAGCCCAACTCTCTGAAGACTTAACAGTTTGAGAGAACCATCCATGGCTTCTACTCGTGACTCTTTTGCAGGAATAGGTGAAGGTGATTTTAACATGTTGCCCCCAATATTTGATGGAAATAATTACTTATATTGGAAAGATCGGATGAGAATTTTCATCACAGCCAACAACTTTTATCTATGGCAAATCATCAAGCATGGTGATCAAATGACAAGAAAAGTTGGGAAAGCCAAGGTAAGTGAATACAACACTAATGCAATAAATATGTTGTATAGCGCCTTGAATCAGGAAGACTATCAGAAAATTTCCCACTACAAAACCGCCAAAGAGATGTGGGATAAGCTGGAGGAAATGTATGAAAGCATGCCTCAAAAAGCGGACAGCTCATATGATGAATCAACTGGCCAATGTCTCATGGCAAACGAAGAAGAAGAGGTAAGTACGTCCAACTCTCACTCGCTTGAAGAAATGCAAAATGCTTATAATAAATTACATAGTGAGTTTGTTGATGCTTCCAAGACTATTAAAGATTTGCAGAAAACTCTGTCGTTGCAAGAAAAAGATTTTCAAAAACAACTCTCTCTAAAAGAAATAGATTTTGAAAAACTGATTTTAAAAAATGAGAAGTTGAAAGAGGAAAACAAGTTTTTCGGAAAAAGAAGCGCCGATAAGCCCGAAAGCTCTATTAGAAAGTGTACTTCTTGCTTGCATCTCAAAAATGAAGTAGAAAGGCTTAAAGGCACATTAAATAAGTTTAATTCTTCGCACAAAAATTTGAATAATGTTCTTGATAATTTGAAGTCAACCAAGCATGGCATAGGGTTTACGAATGAGCCTAAAGAAAAGGTTGAAGCTAAACCCCAACAACCTAAGGCTCAACCTAGGACTAATAATAAAAATGCTTATCCTAGAAATAGCAATCCTAGAACCAATATGCATGCTAGACTAAATGTTGAACAATTTAGAAGACCCAGCAATGACTTACCACCTAGAAATAACTACCCTAGAAATGATGCATATTATAGGCCAAATACTAGAAGGAATTTTGAACCCTTTAGAGCACCTAGAAATGATTTCCAACGTAGAAATAATTATTCTAGAAATGCTGCTCATAGTAGGAGAAATGATGTTCATAAAACGCGCAATAGTCATAATGCTGAAAATAGAGTAAACCATTTTCGTCCATCAAGTTACTATGAACCTAGAAGGATGCATAACCCCAACGTGACTTGTCATTATTGTAGACGTATTGGTCATATTGCTCCTACATGTTTTACACGACATAGACATATCACTCAATTGCATCATTATGATATGCCTAACCCCCAAGGACCCAAAATGGCATGGGTACCAAAAGATCATTAATCTGTTTTGCAGGTGTGCTTGAAAGGCTACAGTATTGTAGTAGATGCACCGAGCACGACACTTCATTGCATCAAGAGGAAATTTCGGTTAGTTATCCTTTTTGACAAAAATCGAATTGTTGATATGTGCTAGCAACCAATATTAACTTATTTGTTGTTAATTTGGTTCCCCTATTGTTGAATCTTTGATAAGCTTAGTCGTAATAGTTGATGTGCGTTAACAATTGAGATATCCTTGTCAACAATCAATATCAGTTAGCTTTGTTGATTCATGTGTTGAAAACGTGTTGTTAAATGAAAATTGGTGTCAATTAGTTTACTTGTTAGTTATCTGCTTTTAAAAGATCAAAACTGTTGATATGTATTAACAGTTAGCTTAATAAAATCATTTCATTCATGATTTGATAATTGCTATCTGTGGTTTAAATAACTGTTAGTATACTGTGTGGTGTGTATTACCTATTAGCATATTCTTCAAAAAGTTTTCACTCACGTTTTTGATGAATGCTATCCTCAGTTTTGAAAAATAATTGAGATGTCTCATGTTTCTAACAATTGACAAAAATCCTTCTGTTAAAAATCGTCTCTTGATGAACACATCCTTTGGTCTGGATAATGGTTGGTATGTTCTTCAAAATTCGATGTATGGTTGATCTGTTAACAGTCAACACTCGTTTGTAATATGCTTTACTAAAAATAACAATTTGTATCACTGTTAATAAAATAACTTTTGGTACACTTGTTATGTCATCCAACAAATGGGTTTATCATTGTTTTATAACAATTGGTATATCTATGTCTTGTTGGTATGTCTTGATAAATTTCTGATTAAGGGGAAATAGATTGCATGAAGTTTACTATCTTTTTGATGACAGAATCTCAAAACAACTCTCTATATTGGCAATGTTATTTTCTTTAAACTCTCATGCCACTAATATCTTGCATTCCAAATCTTGTGGAAAATGATATCTTAGAAAATATTTGTATTACTTTGGAGCAACTAATAAGTGTCATGCAAGGAATCTGTAAATTGCATTTGAGATATCATTGATAGAAAAGCTAAATTTCTTCTTGGAGCTGCAAATTAAGCAAATGAAAGAGGGAACTTTCATTTGTCCATCTAAATGTCGCAAGGAGTTGCCAAATCAATTCGAAAAGAGCAACACCAAACCAATGGTCACTTCAATGAATTTAGATGACCATCTTGACAGAAATGTGAAAGGTAAGACGAGCAATACCAAGAACTATACAGGTATGATCGTTCCTCACTTTACCTTATTGCTAGTAGACTTGATAAAATATTTAGCGTTTAATGTTGTGCTAAATATAAATCATGTCCAAATGAAGTATTGAATACGGGTAAACGTTGATCTAAATGCATACATTTTAGGTTGCATTTATATTTTAATTACTGACTTGAGAGTCGGAGACGTTTAATTCTATTTTGCAAGTATCACCCTAAAGGTAGGGGGAATTATTACGTTTTGGCACAGAACAATCGATTGTTCCAAGCAAATAATCGATTATCTTACTGTGCAGAAAATCGATTAGCAGTATCACTAATCGATTGTTTATGGTTTATGTTTATTATGCAGTTTTGTTAAATAATTGATTCTTTAACAGCAAAATCGATTTCCGTCTCAGCCATTCAGCAATGCTTTTCCAAAACAATCGATTGTTTCAAAATATAATCGATTATTCTCAAAATCAGAAAATTTCTGTGCTCACTGTAACATAACAATCGATTACCATATTTTGACAATCGATTATTTCATGTCAGTAATTCAAATTTTTTTTTACCGTTTGGTTCTGCAATCGATTTGTGTCAGTTCCGAGATTCAGTCAAATCTTAATGACAATCGATTATCTCATTACAACAATCGATTGTCAAACGGTCAGTGCAATTTATTCTTTACCGTTTCTGGCCGTTTTAGCTTTCAATTTTCAGCAGAATTCTTCCATTAATGAAATGCCTTTCTCCCCTCTATAAATAGGCTTCATATATGTTCATTTTTATTCACTCAAGCATCAATTTTAGCTCTCAAACTATCAAAACTCTTTCAAGTCTCTTGCAAATTCCAGCAATACTTAGTAAAAATGTCGGGCCGTCACTCCAAACGTTCCCATTCTGCTAGGCATGGTGCATCCTCCTCTACTGCTCCAAACTATCCCTATCAAGATGTTTCCGTTCTATACTTTAATTTTGACATCGAGCTTACTCGATTTTTAACAAAATTTGAAAAGCGCGACATTCTTCCTCCCCGCTTTTCAACCAACAAGTATCTTGAATCTTATGGCCCTGCTGCAAATATGCTCAAAAATTATCAACTTCTTGACTTCTTACTTCTTACCCATCCTTACATCAATACTACATTGATTCAAGCATTTTACTCCAACCTTCATGAGGATGATGACGGTGAGCTTGTGACAAATATAAATGGTGTTCAAATTCTTCTTTCCGATGAAAACCTTCATACCATTGCCCGTCTTCCTCATAATGGTGAAGAAATTTTTCGGTACATCGGATAGGCCGGAGCCCTTTTTGATGAAATAGTCCTCCTACATCAAACCGGACTTACTTCTTATGATCCAAATCTTCTTCCCGTCGTCCTACAATTACGGGAATGGATCCCAATTATAGGTTGATTTTCTATTTCATCACCCGAGTCCTCAAGCCTCGTAAGCATAACCATACCACCATTTCCCAAGAGGACACCAAGCTCATGCATGCCATAATAACCGGAGCTAATATCAATTGGTGTCGGTTCGTCAAGATTCACATGCGTGACGCTATCGGAGATGATAGGCCTCTTCCTTATGCTCTCCTCATCATGAATTTTCTTGAAGCCTCCGGATTCATCACTTCCAACGGTCCTCTCAAAAAGAGTACCAAGAAGTGGGAAATTTCAGAATCCTCCTTTCATCATGACGGTGATCATGCAGCGCCTGCTCCTCCTCCAACCCGTCGAACTCATCCGCCTCAAGAGCCCACTCCTCAATCCATTTCCGACCAAATTGCTTCCTTGACCACCTCTGTTGGTCAATTGATGAGATCCATGGATATTTTGACCATGTTCATTATCCATATGCGGGTCTTGTTCCCTTCGAAGCAGTACCGGATGATGAGGCGGGAAATGATGATGAATGATTTCTTTGTTTGTTTTGGTTCTATTGTGATATGTTTTATTGTCCCCTCCTTATGTAATTGTTTTCTCTTTCCAATAAATAAACATGTTTTATTTACATCTTTGGCATCTTCTTATATTATTTTTGCTAATGGCAAAAGGGGGAAGATAACGGGTATGCACTCTCAATATTTATAAGCTTAAATTGAGGGGGAATTCATATATTTAGGGGGAACAAATTGCATACTTGTTGATGCATATATATACTTGTCTTGAATCGTCATTATAAATTATTTAATTTGCATAACCCGCTTAAAGTTTGCCATTATCAAAAAGGGGGAAATTGTTGGAAACACGTTCTCAAAGCATTATACTAAAACGTGTGTTCATATGTGTAGGTTTTGATGAATGACAAACAAGCGCAAATTGACATATGACGAAGCTCAAGTACAAGCGCACAATTGATATATATAACGAGATTCAAGCACAAGACCAAGTTTAATAGTTTTACATGAGTCGTTCTTAATTGTGATCTTGATCCGACAACTTGACTCATGACATGGCTTCTCTCGTAAAGCTATTTTTACAAAATCATGCATATTTAATTTAATGCTAAATGATTTTAAATCATGCATATTTACTTTAGTCAAAATAATTTTTAAACATGCCTCTAAAATCTGGACTAAGATAATCGATTATGTTAAGCCAAGACTGCATGACAATCGATAGTGAACTAATGACAATCGATTGTGTTAAGGCAGTGAGCATCAGGTTTTTCAAACCTGCATGACAATCGATTGTGAACCTTATGACAACCGATTGTGATGAGGCAGTGTACATCAAAGTTATTCAACGCTCAAAATAATCGATTGTGAAGTTAATGACAATCGATTGTGATGAGGCAGTGTCCATCAAAGTTTTTCAAAACTCGGAATAATCGATTGTGAAGCTAATGACAATCGATTGTGAAGAGACAGTGTCCTTCAGATTTTTCAAAGTCATAAAATAATCGATTATGAACATATGATAATCGATTGTTTTGAGACAGTGTCTTCCATACTTTTCAAAGTTATTAAATAATCGATTGTTATCTTTGTGCAATCGATTGTCAAGAGGCAGTGTCTAAAATGTTTTTCAAAAACTAATAAATAATCGATTGTTAACTTTGTACAATCGATTGTGAAGCTGACCGTTGTCGTAAAGTTTTCAAATACCGTCAGGTAATCGATTATTGATTTTGTGTAATAGATTGTTTTAATTAAAATCTTGAAAAGATTTTTTGAACGTTGCTGAGTAATCGATTGTTGATTCTAGACAATCGATTGTTTTTGGTAAAATCTGGAAAGGATTTTTTGAACGTTGCTAGTAATCGATTATGGATTCTAAATAATCGATTGTCAAGCGTAAAATCTGGGATTGAATTTTGGAATGACTGGCAGACAATCGATTGTGGCTCTTTGACAATCGATTGTCACTCAGTAAAATCAGCAACTCTTAATTGGCAATTAGGCAACGGTAATGCCAAGTTTTTCAACTATAAATACAGCTTCATTTCAGTGTTTTAAACACAACAACTGATCATACTATTGCTATAAGCTTGCATACTATAGATAATCATTTTATATTCATTTCATAAAGCTTTTGAGAGCCAAAGTCTTGTCCATAGTTGTTGTGATCTTGAGCTTACTTCTTTTACTCATATCTACTCATAAAGGAGTGTATTGTTTGAGTGTTTAGTGTTTTGTACACTTGAAGAGAATTGTGATTCTCTTGTTGTAAGGAACTTGTGTTTACTTGGTCGAAGTCTTGGAGTGTTATATCTCCGAGCAAGATTTTTGAGGCTTGTGTCCTCAGATTGTAAAGGTTGGTTAGGCACCCATAAGCTTAACAGTGAAGTCTTGGAGTGTTGTATCTCCGAGCAAAGGTGTTAAGGCTTGTGTCCTTAAGTTGTAAAGGTTGGTTAGGCACCCGTAAGCTTAACAGTGAAGTCTTGGAGTGTTGTATCTCCGAGCAAAGGTGTTAAGGCTTGTGTCCTTAAGTTGTAAAGGTTTGTTGAGCACCCGTAAGCTTGACAAGTTAGTGGAAAATCTTGAGAGAGTCTCTCGGGGACTGGACTAGCCACTTGTTGTGGTGAACCAGAATACATCGGTGCGTTTGTTCTTTATTGCATTTAATTTCCGCACTTATTTTTCCTGCAAGTTTTTAAATTCTGCAAGTTTATGCTAATTTTTATTATAACGCTATTCACCCCTTCCTCTAGCGTTAAGCGTATTATCTAACAGTAAGCTTATGTAAGAATTGTATTCAGTTGTTGTACTTAAAAGAGAGGTTTTGAGGTGTATTTATAGCCCTCAAAGTCCCAAAGACCGTTGCTCAATTGCTAATCACTGATTGCTGATTTTATGCTCGAATAATCGATTATTTGATTTACATAATCGATTATCTGCTTATGGTTCAAAAGTCAGACGCTGATTTTGTGCTAGAATAATCGATTATCTGATTTACATAATCGATTACCTGCTTAACGTTCAGAAATCAGACGCTGATTTTATGCTAGCATAATCGATTATTGCCTTGTGCATATTCGATTATCTTTTCAGCGTTCAAAAACTTTGGCAACGGTCAGTGAATAATCGATTATGCTAAATCTCATAATTGATTATTTAACCTCTCGGTAATTCCAGTTTTAGCTGAAACTCAACATAATCGATTATCACATTTAGATAGTCGATTATCTTGCTGTTCTGTAACTTCCGGTTTTAGCTGAAGCTTAACATAATCGATTATCATGATTTAGATAATTGATTATCTGGCAGTTCTGTCCAGATTTGAAAAACACGTTTAAAAACCATTTTGGCTAAAATGAAAACGTTTGAAAATCATTTTGTTTTAAATTAAAGATGCATGGTTTGATGAAAAATGATTTTTCGAGAGAAGCCAAGACTTGAATCTATTGTCGGATCAAGATCACAATATAAAACGACTCATGTATAAATTCGTTGCTTTTCTTGATCTTGTTCTTGTTTCTTTTGTGCTTGGACTTCGGCTTTGGTCCGCTAGTTAATCATGCGTTGCTTTGCGTCATTCAACACACCTACAAGAGTGAGCACAACTTAGTTTAATGATAATGGAAGTGCGTTTCAATAATACCTCACGACGTTTTAACATAAGTCAATTTTCCATGCGCGCCGGTTTGTCATTTATCAAAACCTACAAAGATGAACACACTTTTAGTTTTAGCGACTTGAGAGCGTGTTTCAACACAATCCACCAATTGAACCCCCACCAATTAAAAAGATGCTTGGAAAACCAAAGAAGAAGAGAAGAAGAGAAGAAACTGAACATCCTACTTCTGGAAAGCTTTCAAGTAGGGGTATGGAGATGACATGTTCAAACTATAGTGGATATGGACCCAACAAGAGGAGTTGCCCTAAGGAAGCAAGGCATGCAGGTTCTACTCCAGCAAATGCTTCATATGTACAAAGATGTGGAGGAAGAGGCAGACCAAGTAGAGGAAGAGGAACTTCTTCAACTCCAACTACTCTTGCCCGTGCTGCTGCTGGTAGAGGAAGAGGAACTGCTTCAACTCCATCTACTTCTGCCGCTGCTACTACTGGTAGTGGTAGGGAAAGTTCTGGGTTTGGACAATTTCAATCAAGCAGTGGGTTCACAACTGTTTCTGTAAGCAGTTCAAAGTTAATTTTATATCTTGTTTGTTTCAAGAACTTTACTGAATATTTTGTATTTTTGGCAGTCTGGTAGAGGTAAACCAAGAGTGGTCTCTCCTGGTGGTGAAAAGAGGTCATCGACAGATATTCTAGAGTGTGCATACAAGCCAGAAGTGGTGTCAAATGGAATGGTAGACCAGCCATTACTAGAAGACAACTTGAAAGAACTGCTAAAACTCGTTCAAGAACTGGACCATCTCAATCCAATTTACATCAAGCAAGTTCATCAGCCCAGCCATCCAAGAACAACCACTGGATTCTGTTATTGTCACTGTTACTTTATGTTGGAACTGCTATTATTTCCCTTTGGAACTGTAATTAATTCTGGAATAGTAGTTAGGTTAATTTGGAACTGCTTTTAGGTTTGCTCTTAGTGGTGTTATTTTGTTTATGCAGCCTGCTGTTATTTTGGTATGCTGTAAAACTAGGCAGGTTTTATTTTTGTTAATGCAGGCTGCTGCTATTAGGTCACTGTAATGAACACCTTTACTCTATGATGAAATATATAAAGGTATTGTTTGATAATTTCTGTGCAGATGTGTCTTTAGTGTTGTATTGAATGTTGTTATTTTGGTATGTTGTTAAGCATTCATGCTGTCATTTTTGTATGTTATTTCTGGAAAATTTCAGCATTTGAGCTGAATATCTACCACTACTTGACTATGTTTCAGTGTTTTATCAGTCACAATTTGAGGTGTGTTTTAGCAGCACTCAACAGCAACAAACTCAAATAAAGCCTTCAACTCACACAACAACACAACATTAACAATTACCAAAATATTTCATTCATTTCTAACAAAGGATACAAAATCTACCAAAAAACTTCGTTCATTTTCTTACATTATATAACAATCTTTATAATTACCTTACACAATCCTTCAACACAATTGCAATTAAAATCAGCACATACAATCTCCTCCAATTTCTATGGTTTTTATTTTCCTTCAACGATGCATCAAATGCCATCTTCTTCTTCAGTAGCCCCAAGATCACCACTTTCACGTGCTCTTGAGTTAGGGGTCAAACCACATAAAGAAATACATGCCGATCGATTGTCCCTCTGAAAAATAGAAGAGAAAAAATTATTAGAGACAATAAAATCGGTTACAAAAGTACAATTGATATTTACCTCACAAAATGGACATCCGTAAAATCGACAACCCGGATTATCAACACTCCATGACTGTATCACCATAGCTTCTTCACTACAATAACAAAATTTTCTTAGATTATGCATTTCCCCCAAACCTTAGAAATTTAACCCTTATGTCGCAAAAGAGAAGGAAGAAATAGAAGAAAATAGAAGAAGATTGTAATATTGGCTTCGAGCTTCAAGAAGAGGAATACATTTTGGCTTCAAGAAGATAAAATTATCCTCAATTTACAGCTTTCATGGAGGAAGAAGAAGATGAAAATCGGGTCCTATGGCAAATAGAAATGGGTTTAGGCCCTTTTAATCTTTTGAAAAGGGTCCTTGGAATGTATTTTTGACCGTTTAGTAAAGACAGAAATTGTATTGAAATACTGTTCACGCGCTTGGTCAAGTTTGTATTACACACGCTTAGACCTGGTCAAAGGATGGATGTCTTAGGCACACTTTAGAAAGGTTACGTGTGTAAGATTATTACAGTCCACAAAAAGTGCATAAGTGAAATTTGGACCATAGATCGGGTGCTAACTTATGTAATTTCCCAAAAAAAACTTTATTAAACAAATAAGACACAAAAATTACTCAACATGATTACAGGTGAGAGAACGGTTAGGAATAGAGAGAGACTAATTAAATGGATTAAAAAGTGAAACTTTTGGTTTATGCAATTAATACATGATATTTGCTTATTTAACCATGATAGTGAGAAAACCAATAAACTGAAATTTTGGACGTTAATTGGCGTCTTTTGTAACTGAAATAAATACTATAATGAGATGTAATTAACAGGATAGAGAATGATCAATTTCCAAATACTAAATAATTTTAACAAAAATTGAAAAGAATGGGTAAGGGAAAAGCCAGAAAAAAGGAGAAAAAAATAAATAGAATTTTTGGCCAAAGAAAGGTGCCAAGTCACTTTTTTTATTTCCACTTTATATATAGATATAAATTTGTAGCAATGGACGTTAAATAGGTTTTAAAAAATTATATATTACTTACAGAATTCATATCATTAGGGTGAAATGAATGGCGATAATTATGTAGCCAACTTCACATAATTTGAGATTAATGTGTAGTAATTAATGATTTTATATATATATATATATATATATATATATATATATATATATATATATATATAGATAATTTGAGTCGAAAACATTAAGTGTTTCGCTCGTTGCCGATATTGTAGATTCGCCTTATTCTGCTCCTCCAAAACGAAAATAACGAGATTCAATATTAGACAAATACAAATAATTAACCATATTCAAAAATATGTTCGAAAAAATTGTATGTAAAGAAAGTATTTGAAATAAAGAATGTGTTTGGTATGAAGGAAAATATTTTTATAATTTTTTTTAATTTTTTTTATGTTTAGTTGGCTTAAAGGTTTTGAAAAATATTTCCCTGTAAACTCATTTTTTCTACAATTAGAGAAAAATATTTTTCATATCAAAAGAAGAAAAAGTATTTTTCAAAACTCGTTTTTAACCTTCTACTTTTATTCCCCATCCCACCCCCATCCACCCCATTCCCAAGTCACCCAACCCCCTACCCTCCCATCACACCCTACCCATCCCAACCTGTCCGCCCTAAATAGAAATATTAATAAGAGTATTTTTTTTATGTCGTAAATAGAATACTTTTTTTTTATTTTAACAAGATGAGTATATATTTTTCGGTGTAATAAAAATATTTTCTTTCTTTTCAATAAAATCAATATATTTTTTCATGATGTAGAAAAAGTATTTTTTTTTCATTCAACAAAATGAGTAATTTCTTTTTTTTTAAATATTTTCTTTTAAATTACTGAGCTCAAATTTCAATGTAGTTCTTGTGTGAAAAAGTAAAGTAGCACATTAGTTCTTTTGAGTTTGTTTGAATTTTGAGAAAAATAATTAAATTCTTAAAGAAAATAAAGTCTGGAGAGAGGGAAGAGTACGTAAAAACATGAAAATTTTGGGGAAGGTAAGTTGAGGAGAGTAGCATAAAACCTATTTTCCTAAAAATATTTTATATACTATAACCAAACACTTGAAAACATTTTTTGAAATTTTTTTTTCACTTACCAACCAAACAAGAAAATTAAGTTATAAAACCTCTCATTTTTTAGGAAAATATTTTTCATAGAAAATATTTTCAAAGAGAGATATCTTTTTATATAAGAATTCCTAGACCATCCGTGAAGAATAATCAAAGCAAAATAGCTCGAAGCTTGTTTGGCCAAGATTCTATGAGGATAAAAGTACCTTTCTTCCCAGAAAAGTACTTTTTAAAAATTTTAAGTTATTTGGCAAAGACGGAAAAGTACTTTTAGCCAGCAACAAAAGCAATTTTTTTGCTTTTTTTGAAAAGAAGCACAAAATTCTAGCTTCTTTCAAGAAGCGGAAACAGAAAATTAATTTATCAAGACAAAGATATCCTCTCTATAAATTTATTTTTTTTAAATTATCCCTTATTGATTTAATTTTTTTTTTCATTTTTTCTTCTTTTGAACATTCTTTTAAACTTAAAGGTATCATGTACATGAAATATATTTTAACTTTCCAAATTCTTTATTGGCTTTTTTTGTTTTTGATTTTTTCTTTGTGTAATATTTTGTAACTTTTCAAATAATCTTCTTCTATTTTTCACACTAAAGAAAATTATACACATTCTTCTTTAGATTAACAATTCTCTTTTTACAAATAATTATTTATAATTTCTTCTCTTATCGGCTATCAATTTCCGAATCTTCAAGATAGTTATCAAATATAATTTGATAAATTTATCTAAAAATAGGTAATAAATATATAATTGCATCGCTTAATATATACATATACAATTAAAAGAAGAAGAAAAAGGCCTACATATTAAGCCAAGTGGCAGCCTCATAATAGGCCACTGGCAATTCTGGATAAAGTTAGTTAGATCAGGTAATAATTAGTTTCTTCTTAAATTTAAAATATTAACAAATTAATTATACATTATGTGATGTTAATAATTAGTTACTCTTCTTGAATTTGAATTTAAACACAGTTAACTTTTTTTTAACGAAAACATTAATTTTTTATATATTTACAATTATTTCTATTTTACTTTTCAAGTCTGACACACAAAATCATCTTGTTACAGCTACCATAGTGTCATGTCCCGGATTTCCCACCCTTAGGAGTCGTGATGGCGCCTACTCGTAGAAGCAAGGCAACCCGCAAACTCAGAATTTATTAACTCTTTTGTTGTAATCATTTTTATAAGTCATGTTAACAAGGGATAAACATTTAAATAACAATGAAATATGATTAATCGGAAGGCTTAGACAAAATAAACGAAAATGATAAGAAAATTCACATATGTCTCTATCTAGAAAATGGTGTCACATCATTCACGGACTACTAAGATTATTACATACAACTGTTTGAAAGAAAGTAACATTGTCTGTCTCAAATACAAGAGATAACAAAACAAAATGAAAGATAGAGGAGACGCCATGCTTGCGGACGCTTGCAGGGCTACTTCGGTATCTCGGTGGACTGAAAGCTGGCTCCCGAACTACTGTTGTTGTCCCATTGTTGCCTCGGTATCTGCACAGAGTGTAGAGTGTAGTATCAATACAACCGATCCATGTGCTAGTAAGTGTCTGTCCTAACCCTAGTGAGGTAGTGACGAGGCTAGGACCAGACTTCAGATAAACCAATGAACTTATATAATATATGGCGGAAAATAACAGGTAATACGCAGTTTTAAAGGGAGGGGGTACATGCTTCGGCGAAATATGTCAATCCAGCAGAAACTTAATAAAATATGAAAGGATAATTTAATATCTATAACAATACAATATCAATACTGATGTGGCGTGCAACCCAATCCATCATCATTTATATGATTGCGGCGTGCAACCCAATCTATATATATAACTATTAAGGCGTGCAACCCGATCCACATATACAACTGTTGCGGCATGCAATCCGATTGACATATAGATAACAGTTGCGGCGTGCAACGTGATCCAATATAATATTTGTTGCCGCGTGCAACCGATCCAAATATTGATAACTGTTGCAGCGTACAACCCGATCCAATATAATATTTTTTGCGGCGTGCAACCCGATCCACATATATATAATAATATTGCGGCACGCAACCCTATCCATATATAATATTAACAGTGATCATAATAACAATCCTGACAAGGGATCAACAATAAACTACACTATCCCGGTAAGAGAATTCAACAGCACAAGTATATACGTCCCCGCAAGGGAGAATCAGCTATAACCAATCTTAACCCAACTCCTACTCATCTCAGTTATCACTATGTCTCAATCATAAGTAACTTCCACGAAAGTAAACCAAGTCTTTAATCATTATCAAGAATTCACCCACTAAAGCATTCGTGGAATCATTTAAGAATACAACAAGTATCAATTTCGGACTCACGGTCATGCTCAACACCAACGTATAGATACTCGTCACCATGGCTATACGTCGTACTCAAAAAGAAGCAAATAGAAAATAGGACTCAACTCCTAATCCCTCAAGCTAAGGTTAGACCGAACACTTACCTCAAACTTTCACAGCCAACTTAATCCTAAAAAATTGCCTTTCTTTTCGAATTTGGCTCCACACAATCGCATCTACGCATAATCTATTTAATAACATCAATAAATGCTAAATATTCCAATTCCAATGCTAATTTATAGCTTTTTAATTATTCTTTCCAAAAATCCAAAAATTGACCCCGGGCTCGCTTGGTTAAAACACGAGGTTCGGACCAAAATTAAATCACACATTCACCCACGAGCACAAATATATAATTATTTCCAAAATTCATCTTCAAAACGAGGTCTAAATTACAATTAATTAAAAAGCCCTAACTCTACCTAAATTCCTAATTTTCTACTATTATTCACATGATTTAAGCCTAGATATCTAATGGGTGTTAATGAAAATTGAAGAAAATGAGTCTAAGATTACACACCTATGAATTTGTGGTGAAATTTCTTTCACAAAATCTCCCAATTTGGAGTTAAGATGAAGAAGTTATGAAGTTTTGAATAAAATCCCAAAATGCCACTGTTTCTGGGTATTTAAAATAGATAGGCGAAATTGCCCTTCGCGATCGCGACAAACTTCGCGTTCGCAATGGGTAAGATTGGTTAAACCTTCGTGTTCGCATGAGCGTGATCGCGTTCGCGGAGAAAGATCCCCTCAAGCCTTCGTGTTCGCGTCCAATGGGTCACGTTCGCGTAGGGTAATTACCCCACCTCCTGCCCAGGCCCGTTTGACACTCAAAAGTACTTTTTAGAAAGATCGGCGAAATGTAATATTTTTTACCAAACATTACAAAAATTACTTCTTAAATGGAGTGGCCAAACAGAAATTATTTTTTCCTAAAAGTACTTTTTGATAAAGCACTTTTGAAAAAAGTGCTTTTCAAAATAAACAGTTTTTGGTTACTTGGCCAAACGGGCTCTCAACCTGCTCAAACTAAGAGGGGGATCTCCCACGATAATCAAGTATTGGAGTTCCTTCTAATAAGTTGTTGAGAGTTAGAAAATGACCTTGCCTATTGGCAGGAGGTTCTTTGTCTTCCTATTTTTTTTCGACTGCAGCACGATAGGTGAACTCGGAGTTACTACAGTCAGACGTCTCTACAAAATCATCTCTATATAACAACACTTCACTATAAAATCCAAAATTTTCTAGAACTAATTTTTATATTATGTTATAATATATGTCGCAACCCTAAATACCTAGGTCATGATGGCGCCTATCACAGTATTAGGCCAGCTAGAAACAACACGAACAATGCAGAGATCATTTATAAATTCATTTTTCTATACAGATTAAGTCTCAAAGCTTTCATTTTTAAAATATTAAGGAAATACGCGAAATAAGTGTGAAAATACATCAATGCAGCCCGATTCTGGTGTCACTAGTCAGGAGCCACTAAATACACTCAACACTGTCTACTCAATACAAAACAAGTCTGAAACATAAAGTACTAGAATATAAAGGAGAAAGGCAGGTCTGCAAATGTCGTGCAGCTACCTTGCGATCTCTGGATAAGACTCTGAGAGTGCCGGAAGCTCTCACTCTAATGCTCGGACACCTGGATCTGCACACAAGGTGCAGGGAGTATCAAGAGTACACCAACTCAACAAGTAACTAAAGTAAATAATGTTCGAGTGCAGTAACAAGCATTTTAAATCACATGCATACTTATCAAGAAAATCTCAACAAAATATCAAGTCAAATATTTGCCGTTCAATAGACAATTATCTCGTAAAACTCTAGTTTTGATTAAAAATCCTTTAAAACACCTGTTCAACATTTTTTAAAAGAATCTCACTATAAAAGAAGAGTGAAAGAAGAAAAATATCATAAACAAGCCCCTCGGGAAAGGTATCACTCATAAGTATAGCCTCTCGGGCAAGCCTATCAGTCACTCGTGACTCAGCTCTATTGATCAGTACTCACACTCAACACTCTGACTCGATAGATATCTCATAATAATAATAATAACCGCCGCGACGTGCACCCCGATCCATAATATGTAGTCGACTGCGCTCACTAGGGGTGTAGAGACTCCGGAGGGGCTCCTACAGCCCAAGTGTCATATCGTTGCGGCGCACAGCCCTATCCAAATACATATTGTTGCGGCGTGCATCCCGATCCATATAAATATTATTGTAGAATGCAGCCCGATATATATATATATATATCTATCAGTCACTCGTGACTCAGCTCTGTTGATCAGTACTCACACTCAACACTCTGACTCGATAGATATCTCATAATAATAATAATAACCGCCGCGATGTGCACCCCGATCCATAATATGTAGTCGACTGCGCTCACTAGGGGTGTAGAGACTCCGGAGGGGCTCCTACAGCCCAAGTGTCATATCGTTGCGGCGCACAGCCCTATCCAAATACATATTGTTGCGGCGTGCATCCCGATCCATATAAATATTATTGTAGAATGCAGCCCGATATATATATATATATATATATATATATATATATATATATATATATATATATATATATATATATATATATATATATATATATATATATATATATATATATATATATATATCCTCAAACTCTCTTAGTCATTAACCTCACGGCTACTCGGGCATATCAGTGAAAATCAGGGAAGTTTAGCTCATACAGTTAGGGGTGTGCAATCGATTTATCGATTCGATTTTGACCCTTATCGATAATTACTTATCAATTATCGATTTGTACATATGCTTATCGTTATCGTTTCAATAAGGTTTCGATTTTTTCGATTTCGATTTATTGATTTTGGGGGCTTATCGATTCGATTTATCGATTTTCAGTAAGGTAGATTATACCAGTCATTAATAGTAGTTGCCCATCTGGGATTCACATTCAAATTCAGTGAAGTTTGATTCCTATTTAATCGTACAACCAAAATCAGTTAAAAATCAGTTCAGCTACAGGACTGAGGTAAAGCTACTCACCTGTTACATATGTAGATGGCAAAAGAACAGAGCCACTTAGTTTGACTCTTCCGCTCTCATCTTCCAGAACTAAATTATCATCTGGGTGCGTAAAGTTATGACGTTGTACAAGCGGTGCATCAGATCTCTGTACAACCAAGTTCAATTATTAGTGACTTAAAGAGGGAGATATTTATACAAGTACAAGGCATATACAAGAAAGGTCCTCAAATAAACTATTAGACAGGAAAATCAGCATGTTGTGTCATCAACGTTTTATACCTCTTTAGAGTACTCATCAAGAACAGAAGGTTTTAGCTTCATGTGCTTGTAGAGTGTCCCAACTATAATGCATTCTTTGCCTTCCTCTAATCCAAGAACAGTACAGACTACAATCAAGATGCAAGATAGTAGTTAAGAAACAAAACACAAGGAAAATGTAACAATTGAGCGATCAGAGATAAAACTTTCAAGAGTCATAGAGCAACAACAACAACAACAACAACTACCCAGTATACTCCCACCAGGTGGGGTCTGGGGATGGTATATGTAGACAAGCCTTACCCCTACCCGAAAGGGCAGAGAGACTGTTTCCAATCGACCCCCGGCTCATAGGATCAATCAACTACAAAAGTAATCAGAAAATCGATGTGACTTCACAACTTGCATTTGTCTAGATTTACCTGCTCAAAGTAATATTTAAGACATACTGTGCCAGAAGATTACAGCTTGAGTTTGAGAAAACACAGACAGTAAGCCAGTGTCCTATATCCTAGCCTATCTCAGCATGACTTATCTGATAATAAAACGGCTAAGATCATATCTGTCTTTATTAGATTTTCATAAGATCACAAACAAACTATATGGGAGTCTCATCATATTGCAACATATCGACTTTACAAGCTTAAACATGTTTTACTCTTAACCTAAAACCTGTTAAAAACTTGGAGAAAGAACAATTTTCATAAGACTGCTGACAAAGCATGCCAAAGTGCAAATTGAGGAGACTGCTTGTTATATAGCTCTACAAATCAGCAACAACTAAACATTAGTGCAAAAGAATCAAATCATACCAAGCCACCACATGGTCACAAGGGTACACAACCCTATGTAACCGAACAATTTTTGCATATCTACTTCTTTTCCTTCCTCACCAGCAAACTTTTTAAGAAGCACAGTGAACAGCCAATAGAGTCATAGAGCGCATTTGGAATTTGAAGCCTTTAGTAATGATCGCCTTTGCATTTGTACGTTGAATCATATAATTCTTCACCTTACAAAAGAATCAAAAGTTCCAATTCTCTTTTATTAGTTTACCAAGGAAATAAACGGATGAACAATTCTACAACTCACTTTTCCACCATAATTTCCAATTTAACGAATTAAAAGAAGGTGAAATGAATAGTTCAGTACTTTAATTCTTTGCGTAGTGGTCAAATTCCATCCTCCCATTCCTCAATTCAAGAAAAACTGTAGAATTTTCAATAATAACGCACACGAAATTGCAAAATCGGCACAAATACAAACGTCAGAACCCTTAAATATAGCTATTTAGTTAATTTTTTAAACTATTTTCCGAGCTATAACTAAAATGTCACTTAAATTGAGATAGATAGGGTAATATTTACTTTGCTAGGAGAAGGGAAGAAGGGGTAAGTTTAGTTACCAGGCAAATGGGGTTTCCAATTGGGAACGAGAGAGTAAAGGAGAGTACGCATCAAATGGAGCCTAACATAATATGTTTGACTGTACTGCTGTCCCCTGTATACCTCCTTCCCTATCTCAAAACTCTCATCCTGTTAAAGCAATGAAAACCTAGAAATTAAGGAATAGAAATAAAATAAAAAGGAAGATTTTTTTTGCAAATTGACTGCAGTAGCTTTGAATTGAAGGCCAAACAATAAGGTAGGAACAAGAGAATTGATGACAAAAAGCTACCAGAGAATGGTAAAGGGACTGCTTTCGCTGGAGAAGGTTGCTCTCTCTTCCATTGCTACGACCATGGCGGGAAAATTACTCTCCTGCGTCTGCGCTACTGCTATTCTATCATGGAACAACAGTGACAGTGACGATGAGCTTCAGAGCTTGGTGACCGAACTTAAGAGTTAAGAGTGAAGAGTAGCGGCGATGCTGGAACCTGAAAATTGGAAAATAGAGTTAGCACTTAGCAGACTTGTTAAGCTCATATATGCGAAGGGATAGGCCTTGGGTAGTAATTAGTATTATAAAATAAGGGCATATTTGTCTTTTTAATATATCTTATCGATTTATCGATAAACCGATAAACCGAATGGCCAAAATCGAAATCGAATCGATAAACCGATAAGGAAAATTTTTGAAATCGAAATCGAATCGATAAACCGATAAACCGATATCAATAAACCGATAACAAATAATCGATTTGATTTATCGATAAACCGATTCGAATGCACACCCCTACATACAGTTTTCATATTTAAGAAGTAGAGTGATGAAACGGGATTAAACAAATAATAAGTAAAAAATGACTGATGTTATGATTTCAAATCAAAATAGCGTGAGAAAAGTATCAAAATACCCTCGCGGGTCTAAATAGTTCGGCACAAGGCCCCAAACAAGGCATTCAGCCCAAGTTAACAAATACATTTCTCAAACACCTGGATATGTGTAGTATATCAAAATATGCAGCTATACAGTCACCACGGGAAGGACCAAGTCACGATCCCTACTGGTGCATATTCACACGCCCGTCATAGCATGTGCGTCACCATATTTATCAAAACGGTACGAAATTTTGGGGTTTCATACCCTTAGGTCTAGATTTACAATCGTACTTACCTCAACCGGTTGAAATACTACTCCGCAACGTCCTTGCCTCTCGACTCAGCCTCAACTCGCGTCGAATCTATCCAAAATCAGAATCATAACATCAATATATGCTAAGGAAACGAAGCCCATGCAAAATAATCAAATAACATCAACAATCCCAAAATTGGCCAAACCTGACCCCAGGGTCCACATATCGGAATTTGATAAATATCACATCAATAGAATCCTTATCCTCCCACGAGTTCATGCATACAAAATACATCAAAATCCGATCACAAACGACCCCTCAAATCCCTAAATCAAAGTCTCCAATTTTAACCACTAATTTCCATATATTCCATGTCTTATCAGTAAAATATTACCATAGAAATGAGTTTTAGTTCCAAGAATCTTACCTCCACGAAGTTCCCTTGAATTTCCTCTTCAAAATCTCCCAAAAATCTCTCAATCCGACATAAAATAGTGAAACAAAGCTGAAAATCACGAAGGAAGCCTTTTATAGGTTCTGAGGAATTCTGCACCTATTACCTAAATCACACTTCTACGGATCGCACCTACAGTCAAGAAAACCGCATATGAGATTCTTCATTAATTCCCCTAGGGCCGCATCTGCATCCTGGAAGAGCACTTGCGGTCCCGCAGATGCGCCCAACGCACCACATCTTCGGCTAAGCTCTAGCTGACCCTAATCTGCTTTTGCGGCCTCCTCTACGCATCTGAGCGTCGCACCTGCGGTCCCCAATTCGCAGGTGCAGAAATAACATAAGTAGAAAATCTGCAACACAACTCCAAAAAATCCAAAGTCTCCATCAACCATCCAAATCCATCCCGAGGCCCTCGGGACCTCAACTAAACACGCCAATAAGTCACATAACACTATTCAAACTTTTGTCAACCCTAGGAACACTCAAAACAACACCGGAACACCAAATTACCCTCGGATTCAAGCCTAAGGATTCCATAATTTCCAAATTTTGCAATCACTCAAAAAGTCTACCAAACCTTATCCGAGTGACCTGAAATTTTACACACATATCACAAATAACCGCACAAACCTACTCTAATTTTTGAAATTCCATTCCGACCCCTATGTCAAAATTTCCACTATCAATCAAAAAATACCAAAATTCGATTTTCACCAATTCAAACCTAAATCTACTCCGGACCTCCAAAAATATATTCCGATCACGCTCCTAAATCTGAATTCACCTAACAAAGCTATCTGAACCATCAAAATTCACATCTGTGAACCTTTTTCACATAAGTAACCATTTGGTTGACTTTTCCCAACTTAAGCTCACTCAAAAGAGACTAAGTGTCTCATACCTCTCCAGAACTATTTCGAACTCGAACCAACGAACCAGATACCACATAACACATCTGAAGAAGACATAAAGAAGCAGTAATGGGGAAAATAGAGAGGTAAATCATGAAAAGAACGGCCGGTTCATTACATCCTCCCCCTCTTAAACAAACGTTCGTCCTCGAACGAGTCAAGAAATATACTTGAAGCCTCAAATAGGTGACGATAACTTCTCTGCATCTCCGACTCGGTCTCCCAGGTAGCCTTCTTCACGGGCTGACCTCTCCACTGCATTTTTATTGAAGCTATATCTTTTGATCTCAACTTTCAAACCTGACACTCCAAAATAGCCATTGGCTCCACATCATAAATTAAATCTCCATCTAACTGAATTGTGTTGAAGTCCAGAACATGAGACTGATCGCTAATATACTGCCGGAGCATAGAAACATGAAATACTGGATGCACACTCAACAAGCTAGGTGATAAAGCAAGCTCATAAGCCACCTCCCCAATCCTCCGAAGTACCTCAAAAGGCCCAATGAACAGAGGACTCAATTGAACCTTCTTCCCAAATCTCATAACACCCTTCATGGGTAAAACCTTCAGTAGAACCTTCTCCCCAACCATGTAAGACACATCACAGACCTTTCTGTCGACATAACTCTTTTGTCTCGATTGTGTTGTACGAAGCTGCTCCTGAATCACATTCACCTTGTCTAAAGCATCATGTACCAAGTCAGTACCCAAAAGCCTAGCCTTGGCAGGATCAAGCCAACCAACCGGAGATCTACACTATCTCCCATATAAAGCCTCATATGGAGCCATCTAAATGATAGACTGATAATTGTTTTTATATGCAAACTCCGCGAGCGATAGAAACTGATCCCATGTCCCTCCAAAATCAATGACACAAGAGCGCAACATGTCCTCCAATATCTGAATAGTGCGCTTGGATTGCCTGTCCGTCTGAGGGTACAAAGTTGTGCTCAACTCAACCTGGGTACCAAACAGTCGCTGCACGGCCTCCAAAACTATGAAGTAAAGAGAGTAACCCTATCTGAAATGATGGAAACTGGAACCCCATGCAGGCAAACAACCTCTCGAATATAAATCTTTGCTAACTGTGAGCACGTGATTTTTGCCTCGCTTGAAACGTTCCTATAAATTCGTGGACCAGGATTCTCTTTTATTATTTGCATTTTTATGAGTTAATTATGTGATTTGTGTTTATTTGCATTTTAGGAATTAATTATGTGATTTTTGTTTATTTGCATTCTTAGGAATTATTTATGTGATTTGTATTTATTTGCATTTTAGTAATTAATTGTGTGATTTTGTGTTTATTTGCGTCTTTCCTTTACTATTTGAATTTTTGGGAATTTAATTGCGTTTAAGTGCAATTTAATTCATAAAAAATATAAATATAGCATTTTTATATTTAGGATACCAGTTTCAACATTTTTAGGTTCAGTGATTAATAGCATGGAAAAACAAATAATAACAAAATCATTTCTTTTGCATTTTTACTTTTGAAGTTTAATTTTTTTTCTTAAATTAGGGCTTAGTTGATTTTAGAAAAGTAATTAGTTTATTTGTAGAATTAAATCAAGTCCTTGTTTTTGATTTTGTATTAAACAAAAATTGAAAAAAAAAAGATAAAAGGAATTAGGAATTAAAATGGATAAAAGAAGAAGAAGGAAAAAGATTTTTGGGCTAGACCTGGCATATACCTCCAGGCCCAAGCCACACACCTTCAACCGGCCCAATTGCTTCCCAAAACGGTCCAGCCTGTGACCAAAACAACGTCGTTTGGTGATGTTCGATCCTGGGCGTCCATGTCTTTAATCCAACGGCTCACGTGGAGCCTCACACTTTAAATAGAAATGTACAAAGCCTTTTGATAGATTCAGAGACCAAATGTATCTTTCTCGTACAGTTCAACCAACAATGTAACAATACCACCGGACCACCATAAGACCACCGTCTGCCACCAGTGGTGTAATGCCAATAGCTCCCAAATTTACACCCTAGAATCCCCATCGTTCCCTCTTCCCAACCCCGTGGACTACACCCTTCGAAACCCTTCCCATCCCGTCGAATATTCGTTTAAAGCATGGCAGCTCCTCCATCCACGGAGGCAGCCGGTGATCAACGACCTCCAAATCGACACCATACGACCCCCTCACCCTCCTCTTCCTAACCTTGCCATTGTCGACCCTCGAATGTTATTAAAACTCTTCAAATATGTGTTTGAAGAGGGCAGCTCCGCCATGCACGACGGTGGCTGCCATCCAACATCTCTCAAACACCACACCCACTCCCCTCTAGCCTTCATCTACCTAATAGCACACCCAAACCCTCTCAAACAGTCCCAAAATCCCTCCAAAGTCAGCACCAGCCACAGTTGAAGCTTAAGTCCAAATTTCAAAATCATTCGAGGGCCATTTAGGGATTCAGATTGATTCTAACAAGTGGTAAATTGAAGAAACTCAGTAAGTCCACCTTTCTCACTTTTGTTTTTTTTTTATTTTTATTTTTCTGCCTATTTTAGTAATTAGGTTGAGTTTATTTTAGTTAATTTAAAATTTAAATGGCATCTTAATAGATTTCAATCTTGTTACTTCTATTCTGGTTGCATGAATGGTTGTTAGTTTCATTTGTGAAATTGGACGATAGGTTTTATTTGATCTCAATAGTTTCCCTGATTCCAGCAATATCATTCTTGACCTCTGAATCTGAACATTGGTTTAAATTCACATGCAATTAGGAAAGGGTCTTGACTGTTCTGATTCCCATGGTTGTTCATTAGTGTCAGTAATCTCTTGATTATTTTAAGTTTAAAATGCATGTTTTGAAGTATCAATTACTGAGTTTGAATGATAACTTTCCATGTATTGGGCATGATTTCTAATTTGATTGCTGAAGTCGGATTGTTATTTGTCCTTGAGTAGTGTTATTTGGATTGGTTATAGCTGTTAGGATTAGGAAATTAGTCTTAGGAGTTAGCTTTGACACCATAACTTGAGGGTAGTACGGGATTTTCCCATTTAATTGTTATAATTTAGGACAAATAAGGCTAATATAGAGTTTTCAGATTGGTTTTGGTAATATTGGGAACAAATAAGGGTAGTATATATAGTATACAAAGGGTAGAAAATGGTATAAGCCTTTAGACCCTTCTAGAAGGGGTCTTTAATACATAATCAGCAAGACTATTGCAGTAACTTGAGAAACAAGTCAAGAATGAGAGTCCAAATAGGTAAAGTTTGAAAAATTGAAGAGGGAATTGAGGTTAAAACAAAGTAGAAGTGATGCCCTAGCCTTTAGCTATATAAAGGGGGCTAAAAAATCACTCGAAAAGGGAGGACAATCTGAAGAAAAAAAAAACCCTTAATTCTCTCAGAATTTTGAAGCTAAAATTTCGCAATAACTACGAAAAGACCAATAAATTTACTGTTCCATTGCCTATCTTCAGTAGACTTTGGTCAATTCATATTTTGAGATCATTTGGAGTCAATTAATATAGAAATGTTTGAGTTTGGCTCTTATAAAGTTTGGTTATTAAGTTGTCATATTCCCAGCTTGTTTAGAGTTTCATTATTTCATTGTCTTCCTGGGTTTGAAAGTAGAAATCTGAAGTTGTTGTGGTTCTATTGGGCTTTGGGTATACGTCCGGGTTATAAAGTTGTATCTATTTTTGGATGCTGTGGTTGAATTTGCTGACCTCCCTTCCTTCTATTTTACATTCAATTTCCAGGTACATATCCTAACTTTTCCAGATGTAAAAGATGGATCTAAAGATGGAATGAAAAGCCTATTTTCTCAACTTTTGTTCATTATCTTCAATAATTTAGCATGTTCTCTTTGAGTTGTATATTTGGATATTGAACATTTAATTCGAATAAGGTAGAGTAGTACAATGTGTGGATGTGAGGTGTAAAAATATTGTTTAATATGTTGATAGTATGAGGTGAACTTGCTAAGTTAATTTTATTTAAGTAGATGTGCAGTGTAGGAGTATTGTCTATATATGCATGCTGGTTTAAAACTGGGCTTGCAATCGAACTTAGGTGGTGTAATTAATTGACGAGTACCTTGCCATATGCAAGGATGCCACCTCACATGGCACGTTTAGCTCTTTGGATCAGTGTAGAGATCCACATCCGTGTTAAGCGACTTTTACTTTTGAATTTGCGATCAATCAGCTACGAATCAAGGAATCAGTTCTCATCTGATTTGTTACTCGCTCAGGTTGGTCCAGTATCCACGAATATCGCCCTTAAGGAGGCCACTAGCCCAAATATAAGGGCTGTCTCAAGCATCAAAGGCTGGACTGCCAGGTTGGGCTTCACTTGATGCCCAAATGTTACGCTGATTAAACCCATTTTGATGTAACATAGATACAACTGACAATGCCCATTAGTAGTAAGCTGTTAGGGTCGTGTAAAACACAAATTATGATCGCCTTCTTTTAATTATGTCTTTTAAATACTTAGAATTTGAGATGAGTCGTTTAGCAAATTTTCACAGTCTGTCGCAAAGATAACAATGCGCTAGTCGCTTCAGGACGCGTCTTTAATAATTTTATCTCCTTAAACATGGGTGTGCATTTATGTGACCCAAATCTGAATCCCAATAAAGTGAGGATGTGTTAAAAGACATGGGTGCAGTTGTGTGACGTGGTTTGCGGTACGTTCTGACGGTGTTGCAATTTTCCTTAAAAAATATAATAATAAAAGTAGTTAACAGATCAAAAATGCACGTAGGTTCATAGTTGTAAAAATTAGATAATTTAAGCCGAATATAACAGTTGAGCGACCGTGCTAGAACCACAGAACCCGGAAATGCCTAACACCTTTTCTCGGGTTAACAAAATTCCTTACTCGGATTTCTGGTTCGCGGACTGTTAAACAGAGTCATTCTTTCCTCGATTCGGGATTCTAACCGGTGACTTGGGACACCATAAATATCCCGAGTGTCGACTCTGAAATCTCTTATAAAATTGAATCTCGTTTCGATTGTCCTTTAATTGGAAAAACTCTGTTATCTACGCCCTTCAAGGGGTCGTTGTAGCCAAACAGGAGGTGTGATAGCTCTGGCGACTCCGCTGGGGAACAAACCCAGAATCTCTGGTTCAGGGTTCAAGAATACGAGCTTAAAATAATTGTTGTATTTGTCTTTGTTTGTTATTTGATTGTACATGACTTAATGTGCAAAATGATGTTTTTACTGTTTTGATTATTTGAATTGTATATAAACTGTTACGAAACCCTTCTCTCTTTATCTCTTGAGATGTGCTCGTTGGTCGAGACTCTCTATTCTGTTAGTGTCACACCTTAGAATAAGAAAGAGGCTCTGACAAGTTACAAAGACACACAATCTTACGGGTCCCCGGTACATAGCCCCCTCCTCAACTCGAGCTGTCTGCTCGGGTACACAGTCTAGAACAAATACTAAGGCTTAAATTTAGCATTACAAAACCTCATGCCGGATCCCTAGTAAGAACGCTTATTTGCATCACATGCATTTGACTTAGGGGGATCAACACAGGGGTTGGGTCCGTCTAGGACAGGTAACCTGAAATGCAAAGACCATCCTGATGCATATTATGTGCTATTTGTGCATTTAGTTGTTTTGGATTCGCATGCTGATCGTCTTGTGAATAAAGAAAGAAGTATAAGAACTTAATTTTTACTGAGATTAATCATTTGTCTTGCTCAAATAGCGCCGAAATGCTGTCGAATTTTTGAAAAAAAAAAAAAAGGAAAAGGGAAAAACAAAAGAAAAGTTTTTCAAAAGACTTTTGGTTTTGATAAATTGCTTTGCCTGAACTACGCCGGTTTGATTCTCACCGAGTGTGGTACGTAGGCAACCCCTATGTGGTCCAACCTCCCTAGTGAAAAATAGCCAAAATAATTTTCAAATTTTCATTCGCTGTCCTAAATAAATCGGGCGACGTTGTTATTGTCAAAAATGGCCAAAGGCTCCTGAAAGGGACACTAGAAGGCTACTTTTGCACAAACGGCCGCCTTTGGGTCTTTATTGTATTTTTGGCCGACTAGCGGACACAGCCTCGAAAGCTTCCTCCGGACGTGCTAAAAGGTCGTATTCGCAAAACTGGGCTTTTGGTTTTAGAAAATAAATTTCAAAAGAAAATTCTTTTTGATTTTGAAGTCAAACAAGAATAAAATTACAAGTCACTAATTCACCTTAACAAATGTGCAGGATGAGCACAGTCCAAACCAGATCTTTTTCCTTTGTAAGCCGAATCCCTTTGGAGCTACGGTCGTGGTGGACTGATTTAGGCAGGGAAGGGCAAGATGAGATAAAGAGGTATATGGGGGGACTCCCCGGTTATTGGAGGTTGTACCCCAAGGAGACATCATAAGAGCATTAGTTACGTGCTCGGACCCGGCACACAATGTGTTCCACTTCTCAGACTTTGAACTTACCCCAACGTTGGAAGAAATAGCGTGATACATTGGCAATGCTGAACTTCCTTTGAGACACATGTATTTGGTTGCTCCAAGAGTGATAACAGTGCATAAATTCTTAGATACCTTGAAAATTAGTAGAGTGGTGTACATGATTCGAACTTGGCGGCAGGGTTTTGCACGTTTTCATTCCTGTATACCAGATACGGTCACATAGGGGGGTTCAACAATCCAGAAAAAAAATCTGCAGCAAGGGAAACCGTGTCAAATGGGAAGAACACAGACGCTTTGCTTTTATGGTAGCTTTTCTAGGGATTCTGGTATTTCCAAGAAAGGATGGGAACATTGACATAAAGATAGCAGAGGTTGTCAGCACTTTATGCACGTAGGCCAAGTGCACACTCGCGCCCATGATAGTAGCCGAGATCTTCGCGCTCTCACAGCTTGCAAGGCAGGAAACGATTTCTTTGAGGGATGTAATCTATTATTGCATATATGGATGACTGAGCATCTATTCCATCGTTCTCAATTCATGAGTTATGGGTCTACCGGAAAAACTTGCATAGAGGAGTTTCAACGAGAATTGAAAGGCTCAGCTTACCCGAAGGTGTAGCAAGATGGACTTCTTACTTCTAGTCCCTCACTGCCAATCAAATAGAATGAACATTAGGATGGTTGTTTGTGGATGAGATTGTGTACATGCCAGCAACAGAACCTCATTTCCTCTTGATGGGTCTCAGGAGTATCCAGCCTTATGCCCCGCATCGGGTCTTGAGACAACTCGGAAGATGCCAAATAGTGCCAAAAGATGAAGATCTCAGTATCCGGGTAGTCGATATTAGGCCTGATGGACAATTCCCCGAAGCAATGGTCCGCAAGATTTGGAATGAATGCCAATACCTAACCGCAAACACTTGTGTACATGATCGGGCTAGAGGCGAAGTGTCACCAGGATACCTTGCTTGGTACAGGAGAGAAATTGAGCTTGAGAGACTACCCAAAAGGCCTCATCTCTAGGAAGTCATCAAAATGTCACAGGAACAATGGGACTCGATTGCCAAGGAAAATGAGTACAGGGACACCATAGGAAAATTAGAAAAACAGGTCAAAGAGCTTCAATTTGAAAATGATTTGCAAGCCGCCGCAGATGAGGGAGAAAAGAAAAGATTAACCAAAGAAAATGAAGTGTTAAAATGAAAGCAGCTGCACAAAATCCCCCCAGAAGCACGAAGGATGAAAAACTCATGGACAATTTGAGGTAAAAGTAACCGAGTATTGGTTTGACTTGAATGAAGCGGAAGGCGAGCTAACCAGGGTTCGGAGACAATTAGCTAAAAGTGCAGAGGAACGAAGTCGCATCATTGAGCAATAAAAGGACAAACATGACGATGAGGTTGCTGGGTTAAAACAGAAGGTCATCAAGCCAGGGATTTCAAAAGCTGAGAGAGAACATTGTTATGCCGCAATAGCAAGGTTTAAGATAGACTTGAGGCAATTCCAGGAACTAAATCAGGTAGCCAAGCAAACTCTAGAGGCAAGGGCTGAACAAATTGGGTGTTTGTTGCAAGAAAAGGGTGTTATTAGGGAGTACGGGCATCGCAGACTACATCACCACAAAGGGCAACCATTGAGAGGATATGACAAGATCCATGTTCTTTGACACTACCATGAGCTTTCTCCGGCAAGTGATGGAAGACCTCCACCCCCCCCCCCCCAAGGGAGTTTAGCACGCAAGCCACCGGTACGGCTGAATGATGCCCCGCGAGGCCCGGGAGCACTGGAAGCATTAATGTATTCATAATGATTGCATTGCATGTTGGCAAAATATATATTAAAGTCTATTAGGGTCTGTATTTCCTTTATACATAGTTAGTTGTTTTTCGAGTCTGTAGTTCATTTTTTCAAAGCTTGTTAGTTCCTTGTCACCTTTCGAGTCCTTGCAATTAAAGTCTGTTGTTATTAAATGGAAACCTTCCCAAATATGTTATGCTACGCTTTTTGCTTGTAAGAACTACGCTCGGTCTGATTCATGCGGGGACATGATACGTTGACAATCTACATGGGATTCGACCATAGTAGAATAAATAAAAAGAGAAAGTGAATAAATATGGGAGAGGGAGAGAATAAGGCTAAAACAAAAGGGGGCTTCGCAAGTAAAAGCCGGGATGACGCAAGCGGCCAATGCATGTAGGGACCGACTATCATTTATGTGCATTCATACCCAATATGTGGCCAATTATGTGTTAGAACCTAACCACTAATGAGTTTTTGGTGTTGTATTTCCAGTCTGAAATTAGACAGGTGATTAGTACTCGCGGCATTCTGGCAACCCACTCCTAGAACACGTGGTCGAAAAGAAAATAAGTCATGGCCAATCAAGAAGTTGATGTCAGCATTATTGACCCCTCGAAGGAGGTAGAGGAATTGGACATTAATGCTATGAAGGAGGAAATGTATAAGCTTAAGCACCAAATGGCCGAGATGTACCAGGCATGGGCCAGAGGACAGTCGCCCCTGATCTATCCTGCTAATCCAACCTTCATCCTGCCACTGGCCCAAGCACCTTACCAGTCCGCCACTGATCCACCCTCAAGTTTTCCTATTTATTCACAACATCAGGGCACCGCCTCTCAACCACCATCCCCACTACTCAAAATCACTTCTCACCCTCCTCGACCAGTCGACCCCATCTACGTGGAACCTCCACCTCCTACACCTCATAGGTCATCAAGTGAACAACTGCTTCAAGCTTATGACCCTCAATACTATCCACCAGAACCTGCTTACAAAACCTAGGAGCCCTACTCCTATGCTCCTCATCCTGAAATCCAAATGGGAGTTGAAAAACTAATAAAAAATTCTAAGCAGGAAGAGATGCTTAGAAAGGTCCGGAGTCTGGAACAATCCTTCAGGGACATGCAGGGATTAGGTGGCCAGGTGAGCATGGCATTCAAAGATCATTGCTTATTCCCGGACATGCAGTTTCCCCCAGGTTTCAAAATGCCTAAATTTGACTTATATTGGTCACAATGATCCAGTCGTGCATTTGAGAGGGTTTGCAGCAAAATGAGGAGAGAAGGGGGAAAATATGAATTGCTAATGGCGTATTTTAGCCAGAGTTTTAGTGGGTTGTCACTGGAGTGGTATACTTGACAGTATCCCAATCGATGCTATACCTGGGATGACTTGGAACAAGCATTTGCCTGCCACTTTCAATATAATCTCGATATTGTCCCGGATCGTCTATCTCTGACAAAGCTGGAGAAGAAACACAACGAGAGTTTCAGGGAGTATGGTTTCCGGTGGAGGGAACAAGCAGTTAGAGTTGATCCTCCCATGAAGGAGAGTGAGATGGTTGATTATTTTCTACAGGCTTTAGAACCTACCTACTTCGGGCATTTGGTATCAACAGTGGGGAAGTCTTTCAACGAAGTGGTCAAGATGGGAAATATGGTTGAGGAAGGCCTCAAATCCAATAAAATCATGAGCTACTCTGCAACTAAGACAACTACTCCGGCTATCCAGGGCAGAGCTGGGGGAGCCTTCGAGAAAAAGAAGAAAAAGGAAGTAACGACAGTGGAGGCGGAAACTTGGTTCAGGACTCGGGCACCATCTCACTACGCCCAGCCCCATCCTCATCCCCAAACATACCCACATACTCCATACGTCCCACCATAATAGTACTATCCACCACCAGAACCTCTCTTCTCAGTCCATCGCGCGCAAGCATATTCCAACCTCCCGCTCACGCACAATGGTGTGCGCCTCCCCCTCAAAAAACTTACCCAACTCCACAAAATCATTATCCACCTCCAAGACCTTACCAACAACCCCTGAGGCTCGCTTTCCGAGCCAATCCAGTCTTGAGAAATGAGAGGGTGCAAAAGAAGAAGAAGACTTTCACTCCACTGGGAGAATCTTACACTAGCTTATTCCACAAGCTCATCAACTGGATATGTTGAGGCCAATTGAAGCAAAAATGCCAAATCCTCCCCCGAAGAATTTAGATTATTCAGTCAGCAATGAATACTGTTCCGGCGCACTTGGGCATGACACCAAAAAGTGTTGGCATTTAAAGAATGCTATCTAGGAACTTATTGACTCCCACAAGATTGAGGTGCAGACACCGGAGGCGCCCAATAATAACAAAAAACCATTGTTGTCCCATCAGGAAACCAACATGATTGAAATTATGCAAAGAAGGGGAGAATCCAGAAGGCCTTCAAAAATGGTAATGATGATCAAAGCCAGTGAGCGTAAGCCGACTGAGGTAGAAATCAGTGAGAAGCTAGTAACCGAGGCAAAGAAGGCAGCAAACCTGTCATAGTTCAGGGAGCTCAGCATGAGCGGTTACGCCAAAGCGGGAACATGCAAAAGTAATGGTACATGGGGCAGCTAGATAACCTATCGTGGTTGTGGAAGGTGTTCGCATCGAGCCAGTTATTGTGAAATCGGTGATCCAGGCACCCATCAACAACAGCAAAACCGTTCCTTGGAGATATGAACAAGCAATAGTGATGTACAAAGGGAAAGAAGTGAGAGAGGAAGTGTGTAAAGCACGGGGTTTAACTCGTTCACGAAGGTACTTTGCCCTAGAAGAATTGAGGAAGGGAAGAATTGCAAAGGATAACCCAGAACCAGTGAAGAAGGCTGTGTAAGAAGAAGAGGCGGAAGAATTCTTGAAGAAAATGAAAATGCAGGACTACTCCATCATAGAGCAGTTGAGGAAGACACTGGCTCAGATTTCTTTGTTGTCCTAGCTAATCCACTCAGAAGAACACCGCCGGGCGTTGATGAATATTTTGAATGAGGCTCATGTCCTTGACAAGATACCGGTGAATCATTTCGAAAAGGTTGCAAACAAGATATTCGAGGTAAACCGGGTCATAGTCTTTGACGATGAGTTACCCATGGAGGGTACTGAGTATAACCGGGCTCTTTATCTGACTGTGAAAAGTGAAGACGCTGTGGTCACTCGAGTTTTGGTCGACAACGGGTCCAGTGCAAACATTTGTCCACTATCCACATTGACCAAGTTGAAGGTGGAAAATGAAAGAGTCCGCAAGAATAACATCTATGTTCGAGGCATCGATGGCGGAGGCAAAGACACTGTAGGAGATATAGTGCTGGAAGTAACTATAGGGCCTGTTGAGTTCACCATGGAATTCCAAGTGCTCGATGTAGCAGTCTCCTATAATCTGTTGTTGGGCAGGCCTGGATTCATACAACCAAAGCAGTGCCATCTACACTGTATCAGATGGTAAAATTTGAATGGGACAGGCAAGAGATTGTCGTGCATTGTGAATATAACGGTGTACTTTAGGTGACGCGATCGTACCTTTCATTAAATCTGAGGACAGCAAAGGGCCATGGGTCTACCAGGTGTCTGATACGGTGTCAGTACAGAAATTCCTAGAAGGTCAAGTCGTCATGACCCCAAAGTTAGCAACTGCATCCGTCATGGTGGCTTCAGAAATGTTGAAAAATGGTTTTATGCCCGGCAAGGGGTTGGGAGCTTATCTGCAAGGCATTGTACAACCAATGTCCCTTATTAAAAATCTAGACACTTTTGGCCTAGGGTTCAAGCCCACAGCCGCAGACATAACGCGAGCCATGAAGCTGAGACAGAAAGCTTGGGTTCTCCTAAAACCCATCCCAAGCTTGTCCAAATCATTTTTCAAAACCAGTGCTAGCAACTGCCCAGACCAAAGGTTTCCGGCCTGCTGATCGACACAGATGGAGATCTTGATAAAGGATTGGATAGACTGTTCAATGAGGATAATATGGTCGAGGCAGGAGAAGGATCAAACAGAGCGGATGTGCAATTTGTGGGAGCACGCACAAAAATCAATAACTGGGAAGCCACTCTCTCCCTATTCGGGGGGAGTCGTGGTAGTCAGCTTTGATTTTCCTTTCAGTCTAGTTTGGATTAGCGTCAGAGTTGTTAATTCAGTTGTTATTTCCGCCTGTTTGGATGTGTAAACTCTGTTATCTTTGATTCAAATGAAATGAAATTTCACTTTCAGCAATGCTGATAGTTTCCATTTCTCTTTACTTTTTTTCCTTTTCTCTTTTGTATAGTTATTCCAGTGATCTGACATGCATAAAGACTCCTCAGCCCAGTCTTCAAAACAGGTTTAGTTAAGAAATAATAATTCAGGAAATAGAACATAAGGATGAACTAGGGCATGATGAGAAAGGGGTATGGGACGAGATTAGTCAAGAGTTGACCCAATTCGAAGAGAAACGCAAACCAAACCTGACTGACACAGAGGTAGTTAATTTAGGAAGCCCGGATAATATCAGAGAAACAAAAATAAGTGTCCATCTGAAACCACAACTTAGGGAAGAAATAATTGAAGTGTTGCGTAAGTAAAAAGATGTATTTGCATGGTCCTACGATGACATGCCCGAATTGAGCACTGACTTAGTGGTCCACAAGTTACCCACCGACCCAGCCTGCCCGCCTGTCAAGCAAAAGTTGAGAAAATTCAAAACTGATGTAAGTGTGAAAATTAAAGAGGAAGTGATCAACCAGTTTGAGGCAAAAGTCATCTGAGTCACATGATACCCCACTTGGTTAGCTAATGTTGTGCATGTTCCAAAGAAGGACGGCAAAACCATGGTGTGTGTCGATTACCGCGACCTCAACAAAGCAAGTCTAAAAGACAACTTTCCCCAGCTGAACATCCATATATTTATTGACAATTGCGCAAAGCATGAAATTGGGTTGTTCGTGGACTGTTACGCCGGGTACCACCAGATTTTGATGAATGAAGAAGATGCGAAGAAAACAGCATTCATCACACCGTGGGGGACGTAGTGTTATAGAGTCATGCCTTTTGGTTTGAAAAACGCCGAGGCAACATACATTAGGGCTATGACAACCATTTTCCACGATATGATACATAAGAAAATAGAGGTCTATGTGGATGATGTAATAATCAAGTCCAAAAAGCAATCTGATCATGTCAAATACCTAAGGAAATTCTTCCAGAGGCTCCGTAGGTATTACCTCAAACTCAACTCGCCAAAATGTGCATTTGGGGTCCATTCGGGAAAGTTGTTAGGGTTCATAGTCAGCCGCCCCGGCATCGAACTAGACCCATCAAAAATAAGTTATACAGGTGCTGCCGCCACCAAAGAACAAAATAGAAGTGATGAATCTACTGGGAAGATTGAATTACATCAATCGGTTCATTTCTCAGCTCACAACCATCTACGAGCCCATCTATAAGTTGTTGAAAAAGGATGTTGCGGTAGAATGGATGGCAGAGTGTCAGCAGGTTTTTGACAAGATAAAGCGAACCCGCCGGTATTGGTCCCGCCCGAACCAAGAAGGCCTTTGATCTTATATTTGACAGTCCTGGACAACTCATTTGGGTGCATGTTGGGTCAGTGCGATGTTACCGGAATAAAAGAGCAAGCTGTATATTACCTCAATAAGAAAATTACATCTTACGAGGTTAAGTATACCCATCTTGAAAGGACATGCTGCACCTTGACGTGCGTAGCCCAAAAGTTGAAGCATTACTTGTCATCATATACCACTTTTCTTATCTCACGTCTGGACCCATTGAAATACAATTTCCAGAAGCCCATGCCCACAGGAAGGCTTCAAAATGGAAAATCTTGCTCACTGAGTTTGACATTATCTACGTGACTAGGACTGCCATGAAGGCACAATCATTAGCGGAGAACCCTATAGACAAAGAATATGAGCCCTTGAACACATATTTCCCTGACGAGGAAGTAATGCATATCAATGAGGCGGAGCGGGTTGAGAAGTTGGGATGGAAATTGTTCTTCGATGGGGCTGCCAACATCAAAGGCGTCGGGATAGGAGCAGTGCTCATTTCTGAAGAAGGGCGTCATTACCAGTCACAGCTCAACTCCGTTTCTATTTTACCAACAACATGGCGGAATATGAGGCATGCATTCTTGGTCTGATATTAGCAGCGGACATGGGTGTCTAGGAAGTCTTGGTCTTGGGAGACTCGGACCTCCTGGTACACCAGATTCAAGGGGAGTGGGAGACAAGAGATTTAAAACTCATTCCATACCGGCAATGCTTGCATGATATCTGTCAACGATTCTGGTCAATAGAATTCAGGCACATTCCCAGAATTCACAATGAAGTAGCTAACGCCCTGGCCACTTTGGCGTCAATGTTACATCACCCATACAAGGCTTATGTTAACCCGATATATATCCGGGTCCATGATCAACATGCTTATTTCAACATGGTGGAAAAAGAGCTTGACGGCGAGCCTTGGCTTCATGACATCAAGGAATATATCAGGAGAGGTTTGTACCTGGTACAAGCCTCGAGTGACCAGAAGAGAACAATCCGTCGTTTGTCAAGTGGGTTTTTCTTCAGTGGAGGAATATTATACAAAAGAACGCCAGATCTTGGTTTGCTAAGATACGTAGATGCTAAGCAAGCGACAGCCATCATGAATGAGGTGCATGCTGGCGTCTGTGGGCCACACATGAGCGAATAAGTTTTGGAAAAGAAGATTCTCCGGGCAGGATATTATTGGCTTACCATGGAGTGCGATTGTATCAGCTTTGTGCGCAATTGCAACCAGTGTCAAGTACACTGGGACCTAATTCACTCTCTTTTGTCTAAATTGGATACGATGTCGGCACTATGGCCTTTCGTTGCTTGGGGCATAGATGTCATCGGGCCCATTGAGCCAGCAGCTTCTAACGGACACAGATTTATCCTAGTTGCGATTGACTATTTCACCAAATGGGTTGAAGCCAAAACCTTCAAGGCAGTGACCAAGAAGGTTGTGGTCGATTTTGTGCACACAAATATCATTTTCCGGTTCGGGATCCCTAAGAAGCTCATCACTAATAATGGGGAAAACCTCAACAGTCACCTAATGAGGGAAGTATGCTAGCAGTTCAAAATCACACATCGAAATTCTACCCCGTACCGTCCCAAGGCGAACGGAGCGGTCGAGGTAGCCAATAAGAACATAAAGAAGATATTATGTAAAATGGTGGAAGGATCCATGCAGTGGCATGAGAAGCTGCCCTTTGCATTATTAGGATATCGTACTACTGTCCTCACTTCAGTAGAGACCACTCCGTACTTGTTGGTATATGGCACAGAGGCAGTAATACTGGCTGAAATCGAAATCCCCCCTCTTCGAATCGTGGCCGAAGCAGGAACCGACGACAAAGAAGGGGTCAAAGCTCGTTTGGAACAACTGAGTATGATTGACGAGAAAAGATTGGTGGCGGTCTGTCACGGCCAGTTGTATCAACAAAGAATGGCCAGGGTGCATAATAAGAAAGTGCGCCCCAGAAAGTTTGAAGTAGGTTAATTGGTACTAAGGCGCATCCACCCTCACCAAGCCGAGGCAAAAGGCAAGTTCGCTCCAAACTGGCAAGGATCATTCAACGTCTCAAGAGTGTTGTCCAATGGAGCGTTGTACCTGACCGATGTGGAGGGGAAATGTGGGGAAATGGCTATCAATTCGGATGTTGTCAAAAGATATTATGTATTATTTTCTTTAGATCATTGTCTATACTCGACATTTGTTTGTACTTGGCATATTTTGAAAATTGGAATGACGAAGCCATTTTATTCTGCTATCTTTATCCGTTCCTAACCCTTTTGAGCTTTAATTATTTTTTTTCATACCCCTCTTTCGGAATCAATAACTAAGTCAAAAATGCAAGTGTGAGAAGGCAGTAAAAGGAAAAGAACAGAAAGAATGAAAGGAATGAAAAAAAAGAAAAGAAAACAAGAAAAGAAAAGAGAAAATAGAAAAGGAAAAGAAAAGAAAAAGAAAAAAACAAAGAAAAGAAAAGGAAAAAAAACATAAAGAAAAGAGGAAAAAAGCCAACAGCAAAAGTAAAGAATCGGCATGAACTACGTTTGACCTGATTCCTTTTAAAAAGGATACGTAGGCAGCCTCAGGGTTTGGTCACATCAAATAAAATCCAAAGATCCACAAGCAAGAAACTGAGGCAGAAGTTGGGTTGGTATAAGAATTTGATTCAAGAAGTTGTAATTTTGAACCCATTTAAATTGTTTTGAGCCTTTGATACCCTTTCTTTCTAACCCTATCCAAAAGCCCACGTTACAGTCCAAAGAAAGACCTTCTGACCAGTCTTCAAACGATGCCGAGTTGAGCAAGGGACAACACTCCAATCCAGACAAGAGACATAATAAAATGAGAGAGTCTTGTCGGTGAAAATCCTCACGGGCACCATAAGGAGATGAGCGTCTGAGAGAGAATAAAATGAGAGAGACTTTTCGATGAAAACCCTAGGAGGCACCGTGAGGCAAAGGTAAGGCAAAAGCAAAACTCAGAAAGGGGCTATTGATGGATGAACATTACAGGGCAGGCCGAGCTAGGGTTTGGTTGAAAGAATTGGGTTAGAGGGGTCATAACAGCAAAACCGCGACAACAGAAGATAGGTCATCAAAACGGATTGTGTTAATTAGGTCAGAGTGCATGTCATGATCGTGAAAACCAGCGGTTCTTCTTCAGATAAGTCTTCTTTCTTGTCTTATCAACAGTCAGTAAGTCTGGAATTCTTCACCCTAAATACCGTTTAGAGTCTTTGCATTTCATTTTTCTTTCGAGTCTAAAATTTTTTGTTTAAGTAAACGAAAGGAATTTCAAAGACAATTATCACCACCCAAAGGGACAAAGTGCATGACGCCCAAAGGCGTAACAAAGATAACAAGTGCGGAACGACAAAAGGAAGGATTCATAAAATTACAATTGATTCTAGAGACAGGAGTGGGCAAAGTGAAGGAGCACCACATAGAAAAAGGCGTGCAAAGTAAAACCGCAAAGGTTCTGGGGTCCACCAAGCATCATACACTGGTCAGGCTATTTCAGAGGGGACACAAATTTGGTACAACACGAAGATAAGGAAGGGTCGCTAGGTCGCAAAGTTCGACCAAGCATAATACATCAGTCGTCAGGGAAAGACAAAAAGAATTCTGGTGAAGGATCGGAAATGTAACACAAAGATAGGAAGCTGAGTAAAGTCACAAGGCTCAGGGGTTAGTCGATGCATAATACGTTGACCGGGTAAGCTTAGAAAGGATGCAAAATTTCTGGAAAAAAGCCAGAAGCGCAACACAAATACGGGAAGGTCCACAAGGGTCAGCGAAGCATAATACATTGACTTGGTAATCACGGGAAAGGTGCAAGGATTCTGGCAAAAGGGGTAGAAATGTAACACAATAATGGGGAGCAAAGTAAAGCCATAAAGGTTCGGGGTTCAACCAACCAACTCAGGCAACTCATCATCAACATGGAAATTTGAACACAACGGAACATGACAGTGAGGAGGACAATTCCAACAAGAATGCCGCGAGCCAACCAACACTTTTCAAACTGATTAGTTTTCTTTGATTGACACAGGGGCAGAAATTCCAGAAGAGCCTAAGGGAGGCCGTCCATAGGAGAAGGCAGGCACACGGCAGGTATGATTGAAATATCAGGGCCCACCCAGAAGTGGGACATAATAAAAACTCAAAAGGGACACAATCCGTCATAAACACCCTCCCCAGCAAAGAGCACAACGGGACAAACGTTTGAGAGTTAAAAAGAAGCATGTAAGTTGATGGAACGCGGTTTGGAACTCAGACAGGTACGGGTAACATGGGAAAGCACCAACACCTTCCCTAGTAAGAGTAGCAGAAACCCTCCTGGACAACAATCACTAGCAGAAACAACCAAAAATCAGAATTGGCATTTAAGTTAGAATCCACGCGACCCTCATGGAAAATGGGACTCATTTTAAAGGTTAGAGATAATCATGGATAGTAAAGGGAATAAAATGACTTGCATGTTGAAGTAGGATTCAGTTAATAGTTGTCAGGACCCTCCTGGAAAATGGAACTTAGCTTAGAACACAAATAGTCGAGTGGCATGGTCAAACCCAAATACTTCCCCAACCAGAGTCAATAAGAGTCATCAGGACCCTCTTGAAAAATGGGACTTAGATTAGATATTTCCCCAAAAAGGGTCATCAGGACCCTCCTTAAAAATGGGACTTAGATTAGATATTTCCCCAACAAGGTCAACAAGAGTCATCATGACCCTTCTGAAAAATGGGACTTAGAGTATATATTTCCCCAACAAGAGTCAACAAGAGTCAGGACCCTCCTGAAAAATGGGAATTAGATTAGATATTTCCCCAACAAGAGTCATCAGGACCCTCCTGAAAAACGGGACTTAGATTAGATATTTCCCCAGCAAGAGTCAACAAGAGTTGTCAGGACCCCCTTGGATAATAGGACATAGCCCTAAATACTAACCCCCAGCAGACACATCTCGTCATCTAATTAAGAGTTGTCAAGACCTGCCTGGATAATGGGAAGTAGTTTCAATCATCAGTCACCAGCAGATCCTCAGTAGATATAACTCATAACAAGACATAGCGGAAAATAATACTTGTTGAGAAACAATACATAGTCCTAAAGTTGTCATCAGTTAAGAATTGTCAGGGCCCTCATGGATAATGGAACTTAGCTTAGGTTTAGAGATATTTGGTAAAAGGATTTGATTAGCACTCACGGATTCGCCGAGCATCAAATTGGGGCAGGAAGAATTTTTATGTTTTGTTTGTTTTGTTGTGATCAGGTACACATGCAGCAGTCTCAGGGAAGATTTTTCAGATTGCGAGATTTGGTATGGTAATCAGGCGCCCACATGTAGAATAAGGGAATAATTTTAAAATTTTCAAGTTTTTGTAATCAGGCGTCTACCTGTAAAACAAGGGAATATTTTTCAAAATTTCAAAGTTTTTTAAATCAGGCGCCCACCTGAAGAATAAGGGAATATTTTTCAAAATTCAAGCCTTGGCAATCAGGCGCCCACCTGGAGAACAAGGGAATGTTTTTCAAAATTTCAAGTTTTGGCAATCAAGATCCCCCACCTGTAGAACTAGGGAATATTTTTCAAAATTCAAGTTTTGGCAATCAGGCCCACCTGTAGAATAAGGGAATATTTTTCAAAATTTCAAGTTTTTGTAATCATGCGCCCACCTATAGAACAAGGGAATATTTTTCAAAATTTCAAGTTTTGTAATCAGGCGCCCACCTGTAGAACAAGGGAATATTTTTCAAAATTCAAGTTTTGATAATCAGGCGCCGCCCACCTGGAGAACAAGGCAATATCTTCCAAATTTTCGAGTTTGGTAATCAGACGTCCACCTGTAGAACAAGGGGATACTTTTCAAATTTTCAGTTTTTGATAATCAGGCGCCCACCTGTTGAACAAGGGGATATTTCAAAATTTCAGTTTTTGGCAATCAGGCGCCCACCTGTAGAACAAGGGTATATTTTTCAAAACTTTAAGTCTTGTATTCAGGCGACCACCTATAGAACAAGGGAATAATTTTCAAAATTTTAGGCTTTGGCAATCTGGCACCCACCTGGAGAACAAGTGCATATTCTTCAGAAGTCAAGTCTTGGCGATCAGGCGCCCACCTGTAGAACAAGGGAATATCTTTCAAATTTCACGTTCTAGTAGTCAGGCGCCCACCTGTAGAATGAGGAAATTCTTTCAACGGAATGCACGTCAAGTACAACAATTCAGCATCAGACATGAAGGAAGAAAAGGCAAGCAGTCAGCGAGGCCACAAGGAGTTCGCATGAAGAAATACAAGGCAACAAGGATCAAGATTGAAGAAGTAGATAGGCTTTCCTTTGTAATTCATAGCTTATACCTTAGTCCAGTTTTCTTTTCATTTTTCATATGGTGTAATAAGGAGGTCAGCAGGCAGTAACAACACCATCAGCAGTGCAATCACAACTTCTGGTAGTCCCAGCTACCAAACACTCCAGAACTATACTGACTAGATTACTCTTTAGCCGAGGATATGTAGGCAACCTTTGAAGCAGGGTTCGGTCAGATAGTTTTTAAAACGCTTCTCATGGAATGCAAAAAAGGAAATGATCTCCCAATCGCTCACTTATCTTTGCCCGGAAACGCTGCGTGTCTCCGAGCAAAGAGCGGCAACTATGAGCACGTGATTTTTGCCTCGCTTGAAACGTTCCTCTAAATTCGTAGACTAGGATTTTCTTTTATTATTTGCATTTAGGGCCATTTAGGGATTCAATTTGACTCTAACACTAGCCACAGTTGAAGCTTAAGTCCAAATTTCAAAATCATTCGAGGGCCATTTAGGGATTCAATTTGATTCTAACAAGTGATAAATTGAAGAAACTCAATAAGTCCACATTTCTCACTTTTGTTTTTTTATTATTTTTGTTTTTCTGCCTATTTTAGTATTTAGGTTTGAGTTTAATAGTTAATTTAATATTTAAATGGCATCTTAATAGATTTAGATCTTGTTACTTCTATTCTGGTTGCATGAATGGTTGTTAGTTTCATTTGTGAAATGGGACAATAGGTTTTATTTGATCTCAATAGTTTCCTTGATTCCAGCAATAGCATTCTTGACCTCTGAATCTGAACATTGGTTTAAATTCACATGCAATTAAGAAAGGGTCTTGACTGTTCTTATTCCCATGGTTGTTCATTAGTATCAGTAATCTGTTGATTATTTTCAGCTTAAAATGTCGATGAATGGCTCACATGTTTTGAAGTATCAATTGTTGAGTTTGAATGATAACTTTCCATGTATTGGGCTTGATTTATAATTTGATTGCTGAAGTCGGATTATTATTTGTCCTTGAGTAGTGTTATTTGGATTGGTTATAGCTGTTAGAATTAGGAAATTAGTCTTAGGAGTTAGCTTTGGCACCAAATAGATAACTTGATGGCAGTATAGGATTTTCCCATTTAATTTTGATAATTTAGGACAAATAAGGGTAATATTGAGATTTCACATTGGTTTTAGTAATATTGGGAACAAATAAGGGTAGTATAGGTAGAATACAAAGGGTAGAAAACGGTAGAATCCTTTAGACCCTTCTAGAAAGGTTCTTTAATACAAAATCAGCAGTACTATTGCAGTAACTTGGGAAATAAGTCAAGAAATGAGGGTCCAAATAGGTAAAGTCTGAAAAATTAAAGAGGGACTTGAGGTTAAAACAAAATAGAAGTGATGCCCTAGACGTTAGCTATATAAAGGGTACTAAAAAATCACTCAAAAAGGGAGGACAATCTGGAAAAAAAACACCCCTTAGTTCTCTCAGAATTTTGAAGCAAAAATTTCTCAATAACTACGGAAAGACCAATAATTTTACTGTTCCATTGCCTATCTTCAGTAGCCTTTGGTCAATTCATGTTTTGAGATCATTCGGAGTCAATTAATATAGAAATGTTTGAGTTTGGCTCTTAAAAAGTTTGGTTATTAAGTTGTCATATTCCCAGCTTGTTTGGAGTTTCATTATTTCATTGTCTTCCTGGGTTTGAAAGTAGAAATATGAAGTTGTTGTGGTTCTATTGGGCTTTGGGCATACGTCTAGGTTATAAAGTTGTATCTATTTCTGGCTGTTGTGGTTGAATTTGCTGACCTCCCTTCCTTCTATTTTACATTCAATTTCTAGGTACATATCCTAACTTTTCCAGATGTAAAAGGTGGATCTGAAGATGAAATGAAAAGCCTATTTGCTCAACTTTTGTTCATTATCTTCGGTAATTTAGCATGCTTTCTTTGAGGTGTATATTTGGATATTGAAATTTAATTCGAATAAGGTAGAGTAGTATAATGTGTGGATGTGAGCTGTAAAAATGTTGTTAAATATGCTGATAGTATGAGGTGAACTTGCTAAGTTAATTTATTTAAGTAGATGTGTAGTGTAGGAGTATTGTTTAAATATGCATGCTTCGCTTAAAAGTGGGCTTGCAATCGAACTCAGGTGGTGCAATTAATTGACGAGTACCTTGCCCATATGCAAGGATGCCACCTCACATGGCACGTTTATCTCTATGGATCATCGTAGAGATCCACATCCGTGTTAAGCGACTTTTACTTTTGAATTTGCAATCAATCAGCTACGAATCAAGGAATCAGTTCTCATCTGATTTGTTACTCGTTCACCTTGGTTCAATATCCACGAATATCGTCCTTAAGGAGGCCATTAGCCCAAATATAAGGGTTGTCTCAGGCATCAAAGGCTGGACTGGCAGGTTAGGCTTCACTTGAGGCCCAAATGTTACGCTGATTAAACCTATTTGGATGTAACATAGATACAACTGACAATGCACTTTAGTAGTAAGTTGTTAAGGTCGTGTAAAACACAAATTATGATCGCCTTCTTTTAATTATGTCTTTTAAAATACTTTGAATTTGAGATGAGTCGTTTAGCAAACTTTCACGGCCTCTCGCAAAGATAACAATGCGCTAGTCGCTTCAGGATGCATCTTTAATAATTTTATCTCCTTAAATACGGGTGTGCACTTATGTGACCCAAATCCGAATGCCAACAAAGTGAGGATGTGTTAAAAACCACGGGTGCATTTATGTGACGTGGTTTGCGGCACGTTCTGATGGTGTTGAAATTTTCCTTGAAAAATATAATAATAAAAGTGGTTAAAAGATAAAAAATGCACATAGGTTTTTAGTTAAAATATTAAATAATTTAAGCCGAATATAACAGTTGAGAGACCGTGCTAGAACCACGGAACCCAGTAATGCCTAACACTTCTCTCGGGTTAACAGAATTCCTTACTTAGATTTCTGGTTCGCGGACTGTCAAACAGAGTCATTCTTTCCTCGATTCGGGATTCTAACCGGCGACTTGGGACACTATTAATTTCCCGAGTGGCGACTCTGAAATCTCTTAAAAATTAAATCCTATTTCGATTGTCCTTTAATTGGAAAAACTCCCTTATCTACGCCCTTCACCGGGTCGTAGTAGCCCAAAAGGAGGTGTGACACTAACCACTCAGAGGAATAGGTTGTACACATAGGAATGATGTCCGCCGACTAGGTCAGCCGATCCACAATCACCCAAACAGCATCGAACTTCTTCAAAGTCCGCGGGAACCCAACCACAAAGTCCATGGTGATTCGCTCCCACTTCCACTCTGGAATATCCATCTGCTGAAGCAAGCCACCTGGTCTTTGATTCTCATATTGCACCTGCTGATAATTAAGACACCGAGCTATAAATCCCATAATATCTTTCTTCATTCTCCGCCACAAATAATTTTGTCTCAAAACCTGGTATATCTTCGCGTCACCTAGATGGATGAAATACCGCGAAGCTATGGGCCTCTTCGAGAATCAACTACCAAAGCCCATCCACATTGGGCACACATATCCGGCTTTACATCCTCAACAGCCCATCATCACCAATAACCACATCTATGGCATCATTGTGACGAACTCTATCTAAAAGTATAAGTAAATGAGGATCATCATATTGGCGCTCTATGATGCGATCAAATAAGGAAAATCGAGAAACCACACAAGCTAAGACTCGACTGGGCTTCAAAATCCAACCTTACAAACTGATTGGACAAGACCTGAACATCGACTGTAGGAGGTCTCTCCCTGATAGGAATATACGCCAAACTACCCATACTCACTGCCTTTCTACTCAAATTATCGGCCACTACATTGGCCTTCCCCGGATGATACAAGATAGTGATATCACAGTCCTTTAGCAGCTCCAACCATCTCCGTTGCCTCAAATTGAGATCCTTCTGCTTGAACAAGTGTTAGAGGTGACAATGATTAGTAAACACCTCACAAGACACACCATAGAGTTAATGCCTCCAAATTTTCAACGCGTTAACAATGGCGGGCAACTCCAAATCATGAACATGGTAGTTCTTCTCATGGGGCTTTAACTGACGAGAAGCATAAGCAATCACTCTACCCTCCTGCATTGCAACACACCCAATACCAACTCTCAAAGCATCACAATACACTGTATATGAACCTGAAGCTGATGGCAGAACTAGCATTGGAGCTGTGATCAAAGCAGTCTTGAGCTTCTGAAAACTCGCCTCACACTCATCTGACCACATGAAAGGAGCAACCTTTTGTGTTAGTTTGGTCAAGGGTGATGCATTAGATGAAAATCCATACACAAACTGACGGTAATAACCCACCAAACCAAGAAAGCTGCGGATCTCTTTGGCTAAGGACGGCCCGGTCTGAACCGCCTCTATTTTATTCGAATCAACCAGAATACCCTCACTAGACATCACGTACCCCAAGAAAGCCATTGAACTCAGCCAAAACTCATATTTGGAGAACTTTACATAATGTTTCTCCACCCTCAACCACTGAACACCTCTCAAATGCTCAGCGTGCTCATATTGGCTACGTGAGTACACTAGAATATCAGCAGCGAAAACAATTACAAACGAGTCAATATAAGACTGGAACACGTTGTTCATCAAATACATGAACGTTGCGAGGGAATTAGTCAACCCAAAGGACATCACAAGGAACTCATAATGACCATATCGGATCCTGAAAGATATCTTAAGAATATCTGAGCCCCTGATCTTCAACTGGTGATACCCCGAATGGAGATCAATCTTGGAGAACACTCTCGCTCCTGAAGATGGTCAAATAAATCATCAATACGAGGCAAATGATACTTGTTCTTGATTGTGACCTTATTCAACTTCCTGTAATTAATGCACATCTTTCATAGTGTCATCCTTCTTCTTCACAAATATAACAGGCGAACACGACGATATACTAGGCCAAATGAACCCCTTATTAATGAGTTCCAAAATCTGATCCTTCTACTTCGTTAGTGCCATACGATATGGAGGAATAGAAATTGGTTGATTGCCCGGCACCAAATTAGTACCAAAATCAATATCCCTATCCGGGGGCATGCCCGACAGGTCTGCAGGAAATACATTGGGAAAATCCCTCAATACACGAACAGAATCAATACTAGGAGTCTCTGTAGTGAGACCCTCACAAAGGCTAAGTATGAAAGACAACCCTTCCCAACCATCCATTGGGCCTTCAGAAATGAATCATTCTACTAGGGATAAAATCAGTCGAACCTTGCCACTCAATCTGTGGCACACCCATCATAGCCAAAGTCACTGTCTTAGCATGATATCCAATATAGCACGACATAGAGATAGCCAATCCATGCCTAATATCACATCAAAGTCCATCATACAAAGAAAGAAAAGGTCCACTCGGGTCTCCACACACCCAATAGTCACCATACACTACTAGCACACACAGTCTACAACTATAGTATTGCCCACCGGAGTAGATACACGAACAGGTGAAACAAGAGAGTCACAAGGCGTATCCAAATAATGAACAAAATATGATGACATATATGAAAAAGTAGAATCATGGTCAAATAATATAGGTATCTCTATGGCAGACTGAGACAATATCTGTAATCACAGCATCTGAAGCAATAACATCTAATATGGCTGAGAGTGCATAGAAATGGGCCTAACCACCACCTGATCGACCTCCCCTCTAGGGAAGCCCCTAGATGACCGACCACACCCCTAGCTACCTGAGCAGGTGGTGAAGTAACCGGAGCTGAAGTTGAGGGCTGACTCCTCTACTGAGACGGACCCTCAAGAAGATGAGGACATTGCCTCCTCATATATCCAAACTCTCCACACTTGTAACAACTCCCTAATACTGGGAACAGGACTGAAAGGAACCCCTTGCACCGAAATGACCAGTAGAAGGACATGGTATGGAAGAACCCTGAATCGATGGAGCACGGGATAAACTCTAGGTCTGTAGGGCACTGAGTAATGAATGGCCCTGATGTGAGCTGTGAGAACCATGGCCCGATGATGCCCCATGATGAATTGGGCGGGCTGACTAAGCATGCCTGAATAGGCGGCCTCTGTTGTTCTGAAACTGACCTCTCAAAGGAGCACCACCAAAACTACTAGATCTCTGAGGCCTCTGGCCTCCCGCTTATCTCTCTCCTGGAGACGAACTAACTCAACCACGCGAGAAATGTCAACACCCTCCTCAAAAGTAGAACCTGAAACCCTCTACCTGGTCAAGAGAATCTGAAGATGATATGTGAGGCCATCAACGAACCTCGTGATCCTCTCTCTATCCGTCGAAACCAACCAAACAGCATGATGAGTTAACTTCGAGAACCTCATCTCATACTGCGTCATAGTTATATCTCCTTGACGCAACTGCTCAAACTGCCTGCACAGCTCCTCCAAGTGAGACTGTGGTACATACTTCTCCAAAAAGAGAATAGAGAACTATTGCAAGGTAAGGAGCGCGACATCAACATGCATACGACTCTCATAAGCCTCCCACCAAGTAAAGGCAGCTCTAGAAAACTGAAAAGTAAGAAAATTGCAACCCCACTGGTCTCTAGAATACTCGATGTACGAAGAATCCTTTAATACTTATCCAAGAAAACTTGGGCATCCTTGCCCTATGTACCACTAAAAGTCGGAGGCTGAAGTCTACCAAACCTCTCTAATCGACGTTGCTCGTCGTCAAGCATAACTGGTACCACATAAACCTGAGTTGGTGAGATCGGCTAGGCTGGAGGTTCCTCCGGTAACTGAAGTCCTTGTACAACCTGCTCAGGTGTGCGAGCAACAGGAGTCTGACTGCCTCCCCCGGCCTAAGAAGTAGATGCAGCCGTAGTAACTAAGACCGCTTGAGCCAGACCAATGCATACTGACAAAATCTAAGCTAGAGCCTCCTAAAGGCCTGGAATAACAATCACCACAGCTGGTGCCTGAGCCGGACCTGCTGGAGTGTCTGTAAGTAGGACCTAATCATAAACTGGGGCAGCTGGTGGATCTGCAGGTGCTGCCCTAGCTGTTGTACGGGCTACACCCCTGACCCTACCACTACCTCGATCTCGGCCTCTAGTGGCCTTAACTGGTGGTATTGGTTGTCGTCCGTCCTGACCGATAGCACACGTCCATCTTTGAGAGAATAGAATAATAGAAGTTTTGAACCAGCATCAACAAATTCGCACGACAGGAATTTCAAGAATGTGAAGTTTTTCCGAAAGGTTCTACAGCCTCTCGAGGATAAGTATAGATATCTCCATACTGATCTGCAAGACTCTACTAAACTGGCTCATGACCCGTGGGACCTATGTATCATAGGCTCTGATACCAACTTGTCACGACCCCAAATACCCCTAACATGATGGCGTCTATTATAGTACTAGGCCAGCCAAAAACAACATGAGCAATGCGGAGATCATTTAATAATTCTCTTTTTCTAAAAAGATTAAATCTCAAAGCTTTCATTTTTAAAATATTAAAGAAATACGCCGAATAAGTGCGAAAATACATCAACACCGCCTGCTCAATACAAAACAAGTCTGAAATATAAAGTTGTAGGATAGGAAGGAGAAAGGCAGGGGTGCGAACGCCATGCAACTACCTTGCGATCTCCGGATAAGACACTGAGAGTGCTAGAAGCTCTCACTCTGATGCTTGGGCACCTAGATCTGCACACAAGGTGCAGGGAGTAACGTGAGTACGCCAACTCAGGAAGTAACTAAAGTAAATAAAGTCTGAATGCAGTGACGAGCATTTCAAATCATATGCATACTTATCAAGAAAATCTCAACATAAATATCAAGTCAAAAATCTGCAGTTCAATAGCCAATTATCTCGTAAAACTCCAGTTTCGATTAAAAATCCTTTACAGCACTTGTTCAACATTTTTAACAGAGGCTCAGTGTAAAAGAAGAGTGAAAGCAAAAAAATGTCATAAACAAGCCCCTCAGGCAAGGTATCACTCATCAGTATAACCTCTCGGGAAAGCTTCTCAATCACTCGTGACTCGGCTCTAGTTGATCAGTACTCACACTCATCACTCCTCTCAATAGATATCTCATAATAATAATAATAACTGTTGCGGCGTGCAAAGCGATCCATAATATATAGTTGACTACACTCACTGGGAGGTGTACAAACTCCGGAGGGGCTCCTACATCCCAAGCGTCATATCGCTACGGCACGCAGCCCGATCCAAATACATATCGTTGCAGCGTGTAGCCTGGTCCATATAAATATCGCTGCGGGTGCGTAGCCTGGTCCATATATATATGTATACACACACACACACATACACACACATGCAACCCGATCCATAACATATATACAATACTCACCATTAGGTCCTTAACCTCTCTCAGTCATTAACCTCACGGCCACTCAGGCATATTAGTAAAAATCAGGAAAGCTCAGCCCAAACAATATTAAGAAGTAGAGTGATGAAATCGGGTTAAACTAATAACAAGTAAAACATGACTGAGGTTATGCTTTCAAATCAAAACAATGTGAGAAAAGTAGTAAAATACCCCTGAGGGTCTAAACATTTCGCCATAAGGCCTCAAACAAGACATTCAGTCCAAGTTAACAAATTAATTTCTCAAACACCTGGATATCATATACAATACATCAAAATATGCAACTATACAATCGTCACGGGATAGACCAAGTCACAATCCCTACGGGTGTACACCCACACGCCCACAACCTAGCATGTGCTTCACCTTATTTATCAAAACTCTACGAAATTCTAGGGTTTCATACTCTCAGGTCTAGATTTACAATCGTTACATACCTCAACCGGATGAAATACTACTTCGCGACGCCCTTGCCTCTGAACTCGGCATCAACTCGTGTCGAATCTATCCAAATTCAGAATCATAACATCAATATATGCTAAGGGAATGAAGTCCATGCGAAAACAATCAAACTACATCAAAAACACCTAAATTGGCCAAATCCGACCCTGGGGCCCACATCTCGGAATTCAATAAAACATCAATAGAATCCTTATCCTCCCACGAGTTCATACATACCAAATTGATCAAAATCCGACCACAAACGACCCCTCAAATCCCTAAATTAAAGTCTCCAATTTCAAGCCATAAACCCCAATTTTAACCACTAATTTCCATAAATTCCATGTCTAATCAGTAAAATATTACCAAAGAAACGAGTTTTAGTTCCAAGAATCTTGCCTCCACGAAGTTCCCTTGAATTCCCTCTTAGAAATATCCCAAAAAGCTCTAAATCCGACTTAAAATGGTGAAACAAAGCTGAAAATCGCGAAGGAAGTCTTTTGTAGGTTCTGAAATTCCGCACCTGCGGCGTAAATCGTATTTCTACAGACCGCACCTGCAGTCAGGACAACCACATTTGTTGTTCTTAATTAATTCCCCCAGGGCCGCATCTACGACCAAGCTCCAGCTGACCCAAATATGCTTCTGCAACCTCCTCCTCGCATCTGCGGCATCGTACCTGTTGTCCCCGATCTGCAGGTGCGAAAATAACAGAAGCAGAAAATCTACAGCACAACTCCAAAAAATCCGAACTCTCCCTCAACCATCCAAATCAATCGCGAGGCCCTCGAGACCTCAACCAAACATGCCAACAAATGACATGATATTATTCAAACTTTTACCAACCCTCGAAATACTCAAAATATTACCGGAACACCAAATCACTCTCGGATTCAAGCCTAAGGATTCCAAAACTTCCAAATTACGCAATCAATCAAAAAGTCTATCAAACCTCATTCAAATGACCTGAAATTTTGCACATACATCACAAATGACACCATGGACCTACTCCAATTTCAGAAATTCCATTCTGAACCCTATATCAAAATTTTAACTATCAACTGAAAACGCCAAAATTTTACTTTCGGCAATTCAAGCCTAAATCTACTCCAGATCTCCAAAATACATTCCAATCACGCTTCTAAGTCCTAAATCACCTAACGAAGATATCCGAACAATCAACATTCACATCCAAGACCTTTTTTCTCATAAGCCAACACCCAATTGACTTTTCCCAACTTAAGCTCATTCAAAAGAGACTAAGTGCATCATACCTCTCCAGAACCATTCCGTACTCGAACCAACGGACCCGATGCCACATAACACAACTGAACAAGACATAAAGAAGCAAAAAATGAGAAAAACGGAGAGGTAATTCATGAAACGACCAGCCGGATCGTTACAACATATGTTCTATGTAACACACGTTGCTATAACATCAAAAAAAATTCGGAACAAATGAGACTATTATAGAAGGTTGACTATATTAGGAAATAATGTTAATAAAATAAATGGAATGGTTTTTACCTTTCATTAATTTACATTTACGAAAACCTGCATTCCAACTAGGGGTGTTCATAAAAAAACAAAAAATCGAACCAAACCGATCAAAAAAACCGATACTTTTTAGGTTTAGTTTGCTTTTGGTTTTGAATTTTAGAAACCAATCAAATTTGGTTTATTTTTGGTTTTAATAAAAAAATAACCGAAAAACTCCGAACCAAACCGACTATAAAAGTAGCTATTTAAATTTATTATTACACCTATATATGTGTATGTATTTATATAGAGTTTCAAAAAATTTATGGTACATATTAGTTATTTTTAGTCTAGTTCTTTGCTATTATAATAATCTATTCTTTACTTTACATTCTCGTTTGATTGTTAGTTTTCTTTTGCTAAGTACAAGAATTTATTTCATGTTAAAAATTATTAATTTTTAATTGAGTACTTAAATTATTCATCACTATTTAATTAAATTAACATCAATATATCTTGTAAATGATAGATTCTCAAAGAGAAATTGATTTGATAGTATTATGTTTAAATATAGTCATCGAATTATGTGTATGGTGGTATTTAAGAAAAACCCGATAAATAACTGGAAAAACTGAAAAATCGAAAAAAGACCCGACAAAAACTGAATTGATAGAAATAGTGCTTCTCCGACAGCCAGCCGTGCCATTGCTTTTGGATCCAAAAGACCTTTTATTAGCTGCTCCCCAATTGAGCACGCACCTCCAGTTAAGTATGGAGCGACCTGTGCGTAGGTTTGAATGACAGGGTTTGATTGTTTTCTCATTAATTCGGGATCCCTACCTCAGCGGTGCCGAAGTTTGGTTACGCCTCGGGCTCGGGGGTAGCGGCAGATCAAAGAAGAACTTGATGAGCGAAATCCGCTGACAAAAAAAAAGAGAACTTTTTGAATTCCGATGCCTAGCGTCCCCTGATAACCTAGGATTAGTGGTGATAGGGCTGATGTGGTATCTCGGAAACTGGGGTTTGATAGTATCTTACGGCGTAGATCCGGATGAATGATTGAAGAAACACATCCGACTTAATTGGTTTGGTTTGATTCTAATATTTAAAAAATTATTTACTTAATTTGATTTCTTTTTAGAGAAAAACTGACTCAAACCGAACCATGAACCCCTAATTCCAACTTCCATCCAAATATTCAAACCTCTTAATTCCTTAATTCTCTGGTCTTAATTATATTTCAGCTACTTCAACATACTAACATTAATAGGACCCAAATCTTACCTACTCAACTGCTGATTTTCTTAAGTATGTCTTGCATTTATTAATACAGAATGAGTACTATAAAAAAAGTTAACATGATGGGGTGGGTTATTTAGATGAGCTGGGTAAGATTTACTTGTCAAAATAGTAGGGGCTAGCCAGTTTTTCCATTGGTAACTTATAAATAGCCAATATTTGTAAAGTCATTAAAATAACTATTATTTTGTTATAACACAAAAAACTCCAGCATAATATACTGGAGATTGATGCACCTGTGTATGAATTTTCAACATATTTATGTCGGATTTCCAACACACATAAAGATTCAGCGTAATATACTGGAGATTAAACCACCTGTGTATGAACTTCCAACATATTATGTTGGACCAGTATATTATACTGGAATTCCAGTATAATATGCTAGAATAGTTTTCGAGTTTTGAATAGTATTTTCGTTCATATTTAGCTTAACATAAAAAATAGTTAAATTTTGATTATTTTTGAAGGCTATTTTTCAATTACCATTTGTTAAATCTGCTTTTTTAGTTTCTCTCGATTTGCTTAATACTTAGGGATTTTTACCTATACATCCCATATAGCAAACCTTATTACCATTATTGTGCCTTGTTTGGTTATTACCTTCATATCCCATGTTTTTGTTACATAATATATACCAAACGGAATATTTGCTGATTTTCCATCCTAAATTAACGCCAGATAATTAAGGCTCAAATCTATGTGAAATAAATTGTAGCCTAAAATAATGCCTATCTTTATGGCTTCTAATTAATCTTTGATTTTCTACCAAATAAATGCTAAATCAGTTAAGGTAACATATTAAATGCTGCTAATCTCGCCACAACCTCACTCGTCTCTTCAGTGCTATAATTTTTTTTATATCAAATATATCCACAAGAATTGAAAAGCTGGTGCTTTAGCAAGTCTTGATTTTTCTCTGTCGTGTAAAATTTATTAATCCATGTTTATGCTTGATCATTCTTGGGAAATTGAAAAAGCATAGCTTTAATCAGTTCGAATTTCTTCGGAGCCACATAGGTTTTTTCAAAAAAAAAAAATTGGGTTAGTGTCGTTTAGTTTCTTAATGATGATTTTATTATTCAGTTCGTATGGCTGTTGCATTGGAGAATGCTACATAGTACGAAAATGAAGCATTCTCTACATAGAAAAACCCAAAAGAATTAGACAAAGAAAATATAAAATAATTGTACTGTTAAAATATATACAAATCAAAGATTCCAATTTCGTCATCAAAGTCTAACACTTTTTATTTAATAATCGCATGACAAGATAAAAGTTATTTAACGAAAGTCTGTGAGTTTGATCAAGATTTGGCTTTTCTATTTTTTTAATCATGTCTTAAGCCATCTCCAACTAAAAAAACAAACCTATAGGAAGTTAGAAAGTGATTAATTATTAATATTTTGTAATCAACATCAATAACAAATCCAGTAAAATTTTATAGTTAAAAAGTGATTATTATATGCACTGTTTCCAGTGTGTTTTTAAAATGTAGTCAAATGTAGGTAAATGTAGTTAAGGTTATATGAAGTGTTTCCAGTGAGTTTTTAAAATGTTGTCAAATGTAGGTAAATGTAGTTAAGGTTATATGAAGTGTTTCCAGTGAGTTTCTAAAATGTAGTCAAATGTAGGTAAATGTAGTTAAGGTTATATGCAATGTTTCCAGTGTGTTTTTAAAATGTAGTTAAATTTTTGTAGTTATATGGACTTTGTAGTTACTTGTAGTTAATCGTCGTCAGTTGAAAAATATGTCTGAATAACGTATTTTTTTGTATCTACTGGATGGTATGAGTTGCTGAAAACTACAAATGGCATTTCTATGCAACGTCAATTCATTATTCTTCATTGTTCAAGACAAGAAGCTACAAAAAACTACAATTAACTACAAATTTGATTCAATATTATAATTTGCCAATCAAATTTGAGTCAACAGTGACAGTCCCAAATAAACATTACATTAAACTACATTAAAGTACAAAAAACTACAATTAACTACAAATTTAATTCAACAGTATAATTTGCCAATCAAATTTGAGTCAACTGTAACAGTTCCAAAAAAACATTAGATTAAACTACATTAAACTACAAATAAGCATACACATACTGTGTTAGATGGTTGCAGAGGGTTCGGAAATGGCGGATGAAATTGAAGCAGTGAGAGAGAAAATGGTTTTGTAGAGGGTTTGGGACTTTGACATCATTTTGACACATCTATTTAGTTAATTTTCCAATGAAACGGTGTTCCCTGACGCCGTTTCACTCAATATAGATCCGTCTCTGACTGACATAATCCATTGATTATTATACATAGTGTTACAACGCTTATCTCATAATCTGCATATAATAACGCTCACGAACTAAACTACCATGGACGAAAGGTGTATAGTTTTCTAAAAAGGGATTAGTTATAATAGTAAATTTGTTCTAAATTTTGTGATCTATCTCAGCCAGAACTTCAAAACTTGTTGGACAAATTCTGAAAACGAGGGGGAAAAAAATAAAGAACGTTAGAGACCGTATATCTGAGAAGAAGAAGGAGCAATGTAGTCAAATGTGAATATGTAAAACAACAAATATAAAAAGATTTTGTTCCACAAATCAAGTCTCTAATTAATAGTTTGAAAAGATTTTGTTCCACAAATCAAGCAAATAATTAATGAGTTGATCATTAACCTTAAATATAATTTTGGTATTTATCATAATAAGAACTCTCTTTCTTTGAATTGTTAAATTTCTGATCTCTTTTTAATTAATCAATATATCATATTTTAGGATCCTCAATTCTAATGAAATTAAAATCATCTATATTGACCAAAAAAATAATTTTAGTGGCTAATGGTTACTAACGAAACTAAATCTCATGAAAATATGATATTAACCATTTAACAATACATTCTGTATCATGTTACACTCTCTATCCAATTCAAATAGAAAAATCCCAACTATTAAAGAGATCTTAACAAAATTGTTATATATGAAATTCAGCACAATTTTATGGATAAGACAATTGATCAAACAGTTAGCCTACATCTAATTAATAGTTTGAAAAGATTTTGTTCCACAAATCAAGCAAATAATTAATGAGTTGATCATTAACCTTAAATATAATTTTGGTACATAAATTGAAAGATGATATACTTAAATGTAATAAACACAAACCTTAAACATGGGTGGTTATAAGGTTTGCTATATGGAATATATATGTAAAAATCCCTAATACTTATAGCATGTTTGACTAAGCTTTTAAGAGGCCAAAAGTACTTGTTTTTTGCCAAAAAAGTACCTTTTGAAAAATTTAAGGTGTTTGACCAAAATGAGAAAGTACTTCTTCGGAGCAGCAGAAGTAGTTTTTCTGCTTTTGGGCAGAAGCTACAAATTCTAGCTTATTCCAAAAAGCAGAAGCACAACTTTATATTTTCAAATTATCCCTAATTAATTTAATTTTTCTTTTTCTTTTCCTTTCCCATTTTTTTCCAGCTATATATTTATTCCATTTTTTATTTTGATCAATGTTTTGTTCTCTTTCTCATATTTTTAAGAGTAGATTTTAATATATTGAATAATGGATTTTTACATGTTTAAATTATCATATAAATAATAAGTAATATCAAGCACTCAATATTGTTGTTTTAGAATAATTAATTTTATATTAATTAGAATTTTTAATTTATATTTTTACTTTATGTTTTATATTTAAATTGAATTATTTTATAATAAATATTTAAATTTATTTTTTTTCTAAGTAATAATAATCGCAAATTGAACTTTACTGTCATTTTTTCGTAATTTGATATAAAAGCGCTTTTTTTGAAGATTAAGCAAACACGATGAGCTTTTAAAAAGTATTACTCAGACGAATCAGCCAAACATAAATAACTTATTTTGTGAAAATACTTTTTCATAAAGCACTTTTGAATCCAAACGCTTTTCAAAATAAGTAGTTTTTGACAGTCTGGTTAAAAGGGCTCTTCGTCGAGTTTCTTTATTCTATCGGAACCAGCCACGTGTGTTTTTTTAATCGGGATGAAGCTTTTATAATGGGTAGGTGGTAAATTTAATCCACAAGTATAATGGTAGCATAATTAATATACTAAAAAAACTAAAACAGAAGATAAATAGTAACTTATTTTTTTATATAAAAAACTCAAATATGACTCTTTTCTGATAAATCTATATCTCTACAAATTTCAACGGGAATCAATTGAACAAAAAAGTTAGTACTGTAATAAAATATTGTTAAATCTACATCGGACCCCACAAAATTAGACTATTTCATCAGTTCATTGACCAACTGATACATTATGTGGACCCAATATTCCAACTAGCCGAAATTATTATCCTTTTTCTATTTTCAAGCTTTATCTACTTTAATTACGAGGTTTTTACCATTTTTTTATTAGTAGAAATAAATACCCTTTAAATAAGACCTTTGGCCTTTCTCTTTTACGTTTTTTTTTTCGCCATGGACAAAATTTTCTAATTAAAGAACATATAGATGCTTAATGTGCCACTACATAACAAAAATTTGAATTTGATTTAGTCAATCTAAGATATTTCCCAATTGATAGGAATCAGTATGTTAACAACCGATACAAAATTAGTTAATTTAATTTAGAAGAATTTAAATAGAGCGACATGGACAATAAATATTCATATATAGCTAACCTTAAACTTGTTTGGAATTATGTATACACGTGAATCTCATCTGCCAAAAATTATATATTTTCTACCAACAATAACAATACTAACAACAATTCAGTATAATCTCATTTAGTAAAGTCTAGGAAAAGTAGTGTGTATACAAACTTTATCCCTATCTGAGGTTAAAAGTCTGTTTTTAAATAGATTCTCGGCATCCTTCCCTCCAAGAACTTACCACTTTGCCCTTGGGGAGACTTGAACTTACAAACCTCTTAGTTAGAAGTGGATTCTACCAAAATTTTTTTAATTCTCAGGACTTGAATCGAGCTCATTGTCATTGGTAAAGGATGAAAATTCTCACTCATCCTATCAAACATTTTTTTTTTTTGGTAAAGTCATAACGTTTGGCGCAGCTAATTCAAATTCATATCGCACAATGCCCGTTAAAGAAAAATTCTATTTGTTCAGAATTTCTCAATTCTTATGTCTCAGACTTGAAATCTCTAATTAGTAGTTGAAGATTTTATCCAACCGATCATAATGGATGAAATTGCTCATCCCTTAATCAGAAGTTTCGGGTTCGAGCTTTGGGTATGAAAATTTTTTTGGTAAGGAATGCTTCCCCTCGAATGGGGTTTTACGCGATGTAAATTCGAATTTAATCGAGCTCCAATACGCATACCGAACACCGGATGAAAATTTAAAAAATTAATTAAATAAAAAATAAAAAACATCAAGGGGTAAAAGGGTCATAACCAGTGTTTGGAAACGGTTCAATCCTAGTGTCATAATTTCAACGTAGGCTTGACCTTTGGACGTGTAAAAACTAAAACAAATAGTCAGACCCAGCAACCCCAAAATCAACGATAAGGACAAAAGAAACCCAAAAAGACAAAATATGCCCTCGATTTCCCTCCACGTTGACCCTACTCCTTTCTTTAAATGCACAGTCTACTATCCCTATCCCTAATTATTCGAAAATGTAAAAATAAAGTGTCAAGATATTCATGTAGAGTCGGAGAAAGAATTGTAAGTAAAGAATCTGATATAGGTAACATATTTTAATGTTAATATTAGTGACTGGTTTTAGTGACGGATTCATCTTTCAACTTATGAGTTCACGTAAATCTAATAACTTTTATTTAAATAATATAAAATATTTGAAAATTTTATTAAATATATATAATATTTGAATATGACCTTTGACTTTGTTCTACTATTTGAATCTATAATTTATAGGTCATTCGAAAATACTTTTTGAAAATTTCAGACGCAAAATTGTCTGTTTACTTTTCTTTATTTTAAAAATGAATTAAAGATTTTGAGTTCATATATTTAAATATGAAGTAAAGTTAATTGAAAGAGAACGTTTTACTCGTTAATTAGGCTTGTCCAATAAGACTTCAAATTAATAACTTCGACGTGATTAAAATGAAAAAAGTTATCCACCAATGATATATATGAAAAAAATATTACATTATCTTAAATTTATTTAGAACTCCTACTAAATAGTATCTCTTTCTTTCTCTTTTTCAATTTTCATTTGGTGTTGGTTATTTGCATTACCGTCCCAACTAGTATGGATTTAATCTTTATAAGGCTTATTAAAAAGAAGAAAAAATAATGCGAGCTAGCAAATTTAACCCTTGAAAGTGAAATTTGTCATTTTTATAAAGTTTAAATTGCAAAAATGAAACTCTATTATAGTAGCTATATTTCAATTACAAGATTTTTATAATTCTATCCGGATCATTATAATCTTTTGACTCTTTTGTATTCTGTATCCATACAACAACAACAATCATCCAGTATAATCTCACTTAGTGAGGTCTGTGGAGGGTAGTGTGTATGCAAAGCTTACACCTACGTTTGGGTAGAGAGGCTGTTTCCAAATAGACCCCCGACATCCTTCCCTCCAAGAACTTCTCACCTTACTCTTGGGAGACTCGAACTCACAACATCTCAATTAGAAGTGGAATTGCTTACCATCAGAGCAACCCCTCTTGTCATTGTGTATCCATGTCTAATTTAAAAAAAGGTTGAACCCTTATGGGTGTGAGTTAAGTCATGTATTTTACTGCTTAATACTGGTGTAGTTTTTTAATTTCTATAGAGAGTAAAAACTACACCAGTCGTCTTCTCTATTTCATTCTTTTTGTTTTCTATTAACTTCATTAGCCCGCAAAAAACATTACAAAATGGATTCCTCCATTCTCTCTCTCTAGAAATATTTGTTTCTTCTCTCTCTATATCTCACTTTCTTCTTTCACAACAAACTCAAATAACTTTTTCTGTTGCCTCTCTGTGTAACTCTGCTTTTATAGAGAGTGGAAATTTATACATATAACAGTGGTTACATGTGGAGAGGGGGGTATGAAATGAATAGAACGTGAAATGGGAGGCGGTTTTTCGTGTTTTAGTAACCCGGCGGTGGTGAACCGGAATGAACCGGAGGAAATATTCACTGGCAACGAACCGCTCGACGAAACGCTAGGCCATTCCTTTTGCTATGTTAGGTCATCCGCCCGGTTTGGTCTCTCTCCTACAAACTCTGACCGGTTCATTTCGCCTTCTCAGTCACTCCGGTTCGATAATGAACCGGCTCCGTTAAGGAGCGAAACCGGATTCAGAGCGATTTCAGGTGCTTCTGTTAGTGCAAATACTTCCACTCCCCGAACTGTCCGCCAACTTGATAATATTTACGACGATGGCACTGGTAGTGTTGTGAATGGTTTTGAAAGTACGTCGTCGTTTAGTGCTTTGCCTCTTCAACCGGTTCCTCGAACCGGTTTAAGCAACGAACCGGCTGGTCCAATGGAACGAGAGAGGGCGTTCTTCATGTCCGGTCCGATCGAGCGAGGAGCTTTATCCGGTTCACTAGAGTCTGCCGTTCCATTCTCAGCTCCGTTGGGTGGTGATGGTATTTATGTAAAAAAGAGGAAGTCGAAGGGCATTAATGGAATTAAAAAAGCCTTTAGACGGCCGTGGGTGGTGCCAGTGAGAAACTACTTCATAGGTAAAAAGGAAATTAACTGTACGCGTGATTATAATGGATGGCATTTGCGTAATAATGTGAATGTTGAATGGGCATTAGGAAAAGCGGGGGAGGATCGTGTGCATGTGGTTGTATGTGAAGAACATGGGTGGCTGTTTGTTGGGATTTATGATGGGTTTAATGGACCTGATGCACCTGAATTCTTGATGAGTAATCTGTACAAAGCAATGAACAAAGAATTAGAGGGTTTGTTTTGGGATAGTGAAGATACTAATATTAGTAATAATAACCAAGAAAGCAAAAAAAATGCAAATATTGAAAAAGAAGTGATCATTGAGGACTCTAACGAAGCTAATTCAAATCGAGTGCATAAGGAGATGAGTAGGGGGAGTAGGGGAGTAGAAGAAGCTGAAAATGAGGTTAATTTGGATCAGATGGATAAAGGGTGTGAAAAGAAGGTGATATTTCCATCAGATTATGCAAATATAAAAAACGAAGTGATTGGTGAGGACTCGAATGAGCCACATTGGAATCGAGGACCTAAGGCCACAGATAGGGGGACTAGGGGAGTAGAAGAAGGTGAAAATGAGGTTAATTTGGAGCAGCTAGATAAAGGGTCAGAAAATGAAGGGATCATTGAGGACTCAAACGAACCAAATTTGAATCGAGCAGCTAAGTTGACGAGTAGGGGAGAAAGGGGAGTAGAAGAAGGTGAAAATGAGATTAATTTGGAGCAGCGAGATAAAGCCCGTAAAGGGTCGGAAAATGAAGTGATTGGTGAGGTCTCGAACAAGCCAGGTTCGAATCGAGCACTTGATGCCACAAGTAGGGGAAATAGGGGACTAGAAGAAGGTGAAAGTGAGGTTAATTTGGAACAGATGGATAGAGGGTCTGAAAAGAGAGTGACATTTCAATCAGGGGAGATAGAGGTTAGGAGTAGGAGATTGTGGGAATATTTAGCAGAAGATGAGACAGAGGATGGTCTTGATCTTTCGGGTTCGGAGAGATTTGCATTTTCGGTAGATGATGCATTAAGTGTAAATAGTGCAGGTTCAGCGGTTAATAGGAGGTCGTTGCTGTTGTCGAAGTTGAAACATGGTTTGCCAATTACTAAGCACAAAGAGAGTAACAGGTTATTCCCATGGAGATTCGGATTGCAAACTAAAAAGAAGGTTGAAGTAGGGGAGAATAGAGTGGAGGAAAGGATTGATAGAAGTGAAAGGAAGCGTAAGGTGGGTCCGGTTGATCATGAGTTGGTTTTGAGAGCACTGTCAAGAGCTCTTGAAGTCACTGAGCTCGCCTACTTGGATATGACAGATAAAGTTCTGGATCGGTACCCTGAGCTTGCATTAATGGGTTCTTGTTTGCTGGTTGCTTTGATGAGAGATGAAGATGTATATGTAATGAATGTGGGAGATAGTCGTGCTATTGTGGCTCAGTATGAGTCTGAGGAGGTTAGTTCTAGTTCAGAACCAATAGTTCCAGGCAATTGCGAGTTGGCTGTTGAGGGCATTGCTGAAGAATCTGTAGTTGCCGGTGATGAGGAAAATAAGGCAACGAATGAGATACCTATTCAAGCTACGAAGCTGACTGCCTTGCAATTGTCAACTGATCACAGCACTAGCATTGAAGAAGTAAGGTTCCTCGGTTTCTTGTTAGTCAATGGGTTGTTTCTGATGCTTCCTTCCATGTTTTAAGTTTAACTGATTTATGAGTTATGACATAAGTGCTGGAGTACATAGTTATTTTACTCTGTAAGAATTACAGAACTTCAGAATGATGAATTCATGTAAATTAAAAGCTGTTTCCTTTATCTGGTGAATATGATGCCCCTTTTGCTCATCACTGCTTTACTGATCTAAGATCATTGAATGTTGTAGGCTATGAAATTAATTAAATGGGATATAATTTCAAAATAAAAGCCTCTGAAGCAAAGAGGTCTCAAAGTCTTTTCTACGCAGAGCTGGATCATATATGTGCCTGCCAAAGTGTTTTTTCTGTAGGTCTGGTGTTGTGAATCTTCGGTCACAGTGTATCGAACCATTAAATTTTTGGGTTGGCAGCATTTAGCTGGTATAGGCAGGTTCTTAGAAACAGTTCAGCATTTAGCTACAGTTTGACCCTGTCAAATGGTTCCTTTTCCCATAATCACTTATTCCTTTCCATTTATAAGCTTGGTCTTCTTCATTATAGTAGTTTCACTCTTTACTGCTGTGCGCACTTTAGATGAGATTCTGCTCCTGTAGCCCAGATCTCTTTCTTTGCCTCTCTCTCTCTCTCTTTCTCAGATTTTAACGAATGTGAGTCTTCCATATTTTCATGAACTTGTGCTTAATCTCTATGAGTGGATCAAGAATGCAGTCAGATCCTTTCTGATATTGATTGTCTTCTAATCTTAAAACTCTCTTAAAATAGAGTGCAACACTGTTCCAATTTGTGGTTCATGAGTCATAAGGATATCTTAGAAGGTATAAGTATTTGTGAGAATGAGGAAACTTAATATTGCTTTTCCTTAGCTCCATTCTTGTCAATATATTTTGCCTTGTATGGTATTCAATTATTCATCTAAATGAAACAATGGGTTTGGAAGCTCCTGTAAGCTTCTAATATAACTGCTCAAATATAGCTTCTTATATATTAGGTGCCTCCTATACTTGTAGTAAACACTGTATAAGATGGAGGCTGGAGTTACTTGGGGTGTTAGATATCTATTACTTTCTTTTGTTTTCTACTTCTTCCATTTTCATTTATTCTGCACTTTTATTCCTGCATCTCTCTATTTTTTAAGCGAACTGTTGTTTGTAGTTGGATACTGGTTGCAGTTTTCCTTCAGCTACAAAATTTATATATTGATCTGATGCTCTCAGCACTTTTTATATTTATACTCCATTATTTTGTCTTGGATTATTGGACGAAGATGGATATGATCAAACTGCTGAATGCCTCAACAGAGTGGGTTCTCTTCTCTTTTTGTCCTTTTCGTGTCCAACATTATCATTTGGCAGAGACCTTGCCTATTAGGATGGATGGACAACTACTACCGGGATAAAATGATTATACCTGCGCATAAGCGTTGAATTGAAAAGATGCCCTCATCTGTTGTACCTAAGTATTTTCTTCCAGAGGAGTTATATATTAATGTCTTGGTGAGCAGTGAATGTACAACTAGACATTTACCAACTTTGATGAATATTCTTATTTTTCTCCATCAGCAAGGAGGCAATGCATCAGATTTTGTACTCCATGGAAAACAAAAGCCAAACAATATAATGAGGTGGATAAATTTAAAAAAAAAAAGTGAAACAAGCCTAGCATATCTTCATTTTCTTGTAACATTTGATAGAGGCTCCAGGTCTCCAGGCCTCCTGTGTTTGTTGGGCCTTCTTTATCAAGACTTTAGGCGAGCACAAATAATATATATTTGCTCCAATTTGAGGCCTGCACATTCAAGTTGATCTTTTCGTCTTTTATCTCAATTGCCCCTTGTGAGAATGCATGGGAGAAAAAATTATTTTTTAACAATGATACAATGAACCCTATATATAATACATATTCTACTCCAACTACATATGTGACTAGTACATATTGTACTCCAACTACATATTGAATTAAGATTATTTACACATAACTATCTAACACTCTTTCTCAAGCCGGTGCATACAAATCATATGTATCGAGCTTGTTATATATGGAACTAATACGAGGACCAGTGAGGAACTTGGTGAAAATATCTGCAAGTTGATCATTCGACATAGACTAAGCCGAATTCCACACTACAAAATAGGTTCTTTTCTGGAAATTTCTGTTCATGCCGGAAAACGGCACTGTTCAAGCTGGAATTTTTTTTAAAAGTTATCAGATTTGATGTAATTTATATGGGTAGACTCGTAGTCACTGAACAGAGTAAGTTGTCCTGAAGAATTTTTGTCAAAAAGTGGCCAGAATGGTTCACACCCGCCGGAAAAGTTATTGTAACTCGCCGTAACCCCAGTTCTGGTGGCATGTGGAGGCACGTGAGGGACTTTATGTTGGAGTAATTGATTGGGGTTTTGTCGCCTGACTTTTCTGAATAAGATGGTAGTGTTGGTTTTCGCAAAATGCAAATCAATCTTGAGTTGTTATATATGGAACTAATACGAGGGCCAGCGAGGAACTTTGTGAAAATATCTACGAGCTGATCATTCGGCATAGACTAAGCCGAATTTCACACTACAAAATAGGTTCTTTTTCTGGAAATTACTATTCATGCCGGTTTTTACGGCACTGTTCAAGCCGGAAAAAAAATCTAAAAGTTATCAGATTTAATGTAATTTATATGGGTAGGCTCGTAAATTCGGGATGAGTAGGTTGTCCTGAAGAATTTTTGTCAAAAAGGGGCTAGAATGGCTCACACGCCGGAAAAGTTATTGTAACTCGTTGTAACCCTAGTTCTGGTGGGCATGTGGAGGCAATTGAGGGACTTTATGTTGGAGCAGTTGATTGGGGTTTTGTCACCTGACTTTTTCGAACAAGATGGTAGTGTTGGTTTTCGCATAATTCAAATCAATCTTGAGTCGTCAACCGGAAAGAAGTACGGCGACAGACTTTTCTGTCCCCGATGGGACTGGAATTTCTATGGTCTGATCGTACAAGGGTTTCAGATCTGATGGCGGTACCAGTATATGCACAGTACCACTGTAGCAGTAATGAACCTGGGAACAAGACGAAGTTGCCGGAGAATTGCATGGCGATGAGATCTTTCTTCCCGGATGTCGTTGGAAGGACGCACAATGATAATTTTCTCACTGAAGCTCCGATACCATGTGAGAATGCATGGGAGAAGAATGTGTTTTTTAACAATAATACAATGAGCCCTATATATAAAACATAGTCTACTCCTACATATAGGACTAGGACATTCTACTCCTACTACATATGGACTAGGACATGTTCTACTTCAACTACATATGAGACTAGGACATTCTACTCCTACTACATATGGACTAGAACATATTCTACTCCAACTACATATGGGACTAGGACTATTTACACATCTAACACCCTTAATACTAATTGCAATTCACTGATTTGGCTAGTTGTTGAATGAGCTTGTAGCTGTAACAGCACCTGTATTGCTGAAACATATAATTCTAATCACTCTTTACTCTGACATAACCATTTCTGCTGGCCAGATACGGTTAACGATTCCCGTGTTGTCTGTTTCGGTTCTACCAAGTTACAACCTCTCATTGTTGTTAGTAAAGTGTGTTTGACCAATGAATGCGATTGGCACTTTCTGTCTCATTTGTCATTGTGAATTCTGTAATTTTCGATCGTTTGTTGCTTGTCACATTTTCATGTTTGAATTTTAACCAGTCAGGTTCTTAAACAGTTTGTTCTTGTAACAATTTCCAGGAAGTTATTAGAATCAAGAATGAACACCCAGACGACTGCAATTGCATTGTTAATGATAGAGTGAAAGGTCGTTTAAAGGTCACTTGCGCTTTTGGGGCAGGCTTCCTGAAAAAGGTTTGTCATTTGCTTTTCTTTCTCCATTCTGGTTTCCAATCCCAAAAATCTCAAGCAATTGCATCAAATTGCACATCTGCACATTCGGAGCCCGTTTTTCTTTAGATATTGTGGAATCAGAGGAACCTCTTTGACTATTTTCATTCCTGGTTTGGCCGAAATTCTGTGGATCTCTAGGAGATGGAATGTCATGCACTCTTAGTCCTAGCATTCCATCTAGTACAGAAATATATGTTTCTACCTATACTTACACTGGACATGTAAAGTTCGCCACACATTTAATTATTTAAATGAACATCCTACGTTGAACTATTGTTGTAGGCTTATATCCTGTTTTGACATGCTTGTTGCCAATCCGCTTTATATTTGAGATGTGCCTGTGCAGCCAAAATTGAATGATGCATTGCTAGAAATGTTTCGGAACGAGTACATTGGGGATGCTCCTTATTTATCTTGTAAACCTTCACTGCGCCATCATAGACTTTGTCCTAAGGATCAGTTTTTGGTGCTATCCTCTGATGGCTTGTACCAATATTTGAGCAATCAAGAGGTGGTTTGTCATGTTGAGAATTTCATGGAGAAATTCCCTGATGGGGATCCTGCTCAGCATCTTATTGAGGAGCTCTTATTCCGTGCAGCCAAGAAAGCTGGTATATTTTCTGTCTAGTCTTTCTGTGCGGAGTTTTTTAGGGTAAAATGTTACTGTTTTGGTGATTCTTAACATTTTCTAGTGGTGCACCCCCTTAATTTTTGCTAGAAAATTACATTTAAATTTTCAGACTCTCAGTCTTCCTTTTATTCTTCAATTTAGGCCAGTTATTGGGTGACACTAAATTGAACCCTCGAACCCGCTCCGATTCTGCGACATATTAACATACAATTGCTTATTCTGGATATATGACCAGATTATCCACCATGGCTTAGTTTTTTTACGTCTACTTCTCTTTAACTGATGGAACAAAGATACATCTTGAGGTTTGAGAATCATCTTTGTCGTTTACTCATTTAAGCTACTGCACTAGCTCTGACATTTGATAACGATAAAAAGCCTATGTCAAGAATATTGTTTTGCACTATCTAGTTAGAATTGTAAGCCCCTGAATAGTACATTATAGTCTAATTGAATTGTACTAGTCCTCAGTCCTCTCCTTCTGACTTGGGTCTGTGGAATGTGGAAGCCTATTCTTTGGGGGAAAAAATGTTTGTAAATGACTACACTAAATTGGTAATATGACTCACCCCTCCATGGGTGAAAAGGTCTCAAGCTCATCCATCAAACAAATATTGCAGCGAAGTATATTCCTTTATGCAGGTGTTAATGTAAAGCCTTGGTAAATGTCTCCTTATCTAGTAATTTGAGTTTTTGCACCTATGTATTGCTCTGATACCCTAAGTTGCGGACTCTTCGATTTTGGTGCCGTCGCGGATGGGGATGGGATACGTCCCGGATTCGGTCAACTGACTTTGGACAGGCCGGAGTCCATCGACAAATTTGGGAGAAAATTTGAGATTTTGATTTCTCAAAATAAAAAATAAAATAGATTTAGGAGAATGAAAGAATAATGTCTATCTTGGAGAATGAAAGATTGAATTCTACAATATTCATTTAAGTTTTTCACAAAAAATCTCTCAAAATTTATAATATTTTAATAGTTCTATTTTTTATTAGCCGAATCTCCGCACCGGATTCATATCCGGATCTGCACTCCCGAATCTTAAAGTTTAGATTTTGCCGAATCCGATACTCGGATCCATCTCCGTATCAGATACTCGCACCCGAGTCCGAGCAACTTAGTTGATACCTAGTTCTTTGGATCACTTGGTGGATCGGGCAGGCATTTCAATGAAGTGTAGAAATTAATAGATCGGATAACATTGTCAAGATCCTGGTAACCCTCTTGCTAAGTAGGGGAAGACATGACATGGATGATTTATTTCATAGCATAGCTCTTCAGGGATTTCAAGATCAGTTGTCAATCGTTGTTTCTAAAAGATGCTGCGGCATGGGATCCCCAACTGATCTGTCTGAATATGTAGAAGCTGATGAATCATCAAGCTGTTTTCTTTTCTTAAATGCTGAAGTTTAACATCAATCCACTATATCTCAATCCCAAACTGGGGGATTGGGTTCCGTTATATGAATTCTCGGCATCCTTAAACTAAGAGAAAGTGCTTTTAAACAACTTGAGTTGATGCCATTGATTTCGTATCACTTTCTGAAACGTAAAACTACTTTGGCTCTATCTCCACAGCAATCATTAGTTTCTCATTTGGTAGCATCTTTTTTCTTTACCTCTTCGTTTTATGTATTTTTGCATTTTAGGTAAACTATGATTTCTAAATCTCGCATTTCATGGTTATCTTATGATGGCCCCTCTAAATGACTTGTTTTGTGTTGTAGCATGCAAAGATTACATGTTTTTCAATTGAATTGTTAATGTTTTCTTGCAGGAATGGATTTTCATGAATTGCTGGACATACCCCAGGGAGATCGTAGGAAGTACCACGATGATGTTACTGTTATGGTGGTATCTCTTGAGGGAAGAATTTGGAAGTCGTCTGGGAAATACCTCTGACTTTTTACAATTTCCATGTATAGTGGAAGCTGGACAGTCGATCAAGCTCACTGTGGTTATGGCCTTTATAACAGCCAAAACTGCTAGAAATACAACAAGGCTCGTGAAAAGTAGAAATTTCGTTGCTGGGATTGATCAGAACTGCTCCTGGAAAAGAAAGAAATAGGCTCTCTTCATTTAGTTTCTTTTTAGATTTTGCAAATAGATATTTTCATTCTTAGAGCCAATATATCTGTATTTTGGAGGTGGATATCCACCATTCAATTCGAATTTACAGAGAGAATTCTTGTTGAACCCTTGTGTAAAAAGTTAGCTTACAGAATGGGATAAAGGGAAAGGAGCATCACATACTTTTATTGCTGATTGCAGTATATGTTTCCTTCATTTCTTGTAACCCCCAACCAAAAAGAAAAAAAAAACCCATCAAAGTCAGTTTTATACTTCTCGAAGAAGTCCAGTCTTATAAAAAAAAAACATAACTTTTGGCACATCTGGTGATAGTCAATGTTACTTGAAGTTGGATGCATGTTGGATCCTTCAAATTTAGCGTATTTTTGGATGATCTGACATAGGTGTGGCAACACTTTTGGAGAATCCGAGCAACATAGATGATAATAGAATATGGGCTTATCCCCTGATCAGCTACTGTAGGATACATGAGCATCGGTTGCAGCGTTTTTTCTTGCATTTACACAAAGAGATTGTTTTCACGTCTTTAACTTGTGGCCTACAAGTTAAAATACTAGTACTAGAATAAGGGTTTTATCCAGCTGAATCCCATCTTTTATTATCTCACAGAGAGAATGGTAACAGAAAAGAAACTTGAGACCCATACGAAGTCACCAAGAATGGATGACTAGACAACATACCTGCTATATCGCACATAGTAAAATTTAGGGATAGTGTGTACGCAAATCTTATTCCTACCCCGTAGAGATGGAGAAGCTGTGTCCAATCAAGACCGGATGCTGGTGAAACAGAAAATGATTCAAGTAGAATAGACAACGGAGGTTCAAATAAACATCACCTTATTCATTTCCACAATACCAAAAAGAACTACATTTAACGTAAAGAGGATTACACTGAACAACTGCTTATTTTCGTTTTTCAGAAAACGGACTTTCGTCCATTATCATTAGTACACAGCGCAACCAAGAAAGAAAAATGCGCCAGGTTTCAACAGTCTCACCATTAAGGGCGTGAGGGATCTAGCAATTCTCTAATATGAGTTTCAACTTTCTTCCGAATTGAAGCATTTGGGAAACGGTCTACTACTTCAGCAGCAAACGAAAAGATCAAAGCTTTTCTGGCAGTTTCAATGTCAACACCCCGTGCCCTGAAGTAAAATAGTTGGTCCTCCTCGAGGTCACTGATTGCAGCACCGTGAGAGCATTTGACATCATCAGCGATGATTTGGAGATTAGGTTTGACATTCACAGTTGCTCGAGGCTCCAAAAGGAGGCTTCGTGTAAGTTGTCCTGCATCTGTCTGCTGCGCGTATCTGCAACATCATTTATAATAACAGACACATCTAAATCTCACGCATTAACAATAATCAAAACCATTGACACAATTTGACAGTCTCGTGCAGTATCTGAATAAAGACTTGTGTATTCAAATGCAGTTTGAGTAAATTAAAGGAGAAAAGACGGTGAAGAGAAGTCTTTCCTAAGTTTGCATTATCTCTTATTGATAAGATAAAACTCAAAGCTGAGACACCAGCTCTTCTCTTCTAATATTTAACTGCCTTAATAAATAATAAATTGGAGAAGTCGTTATAATCAACTGAAATACTCCGGTTCACTATTTCACATGGACCATTTGACTACTGGACACAACCACATAGGTACTTATCATAGGTTCAACTATAATAATAACAAATCCAATATATTCCCACAAGTGGGGTTGGGGGAAGGTAGTGTTTACGCAGACCTTACCCCTACCTAGTAAAGGTAAAGAGGCTGTTTCCAATAGACCCTCGGCTCATATCATAGGTTCAGCTATTTTAAGAAAATCGATATAAAGTACCCATGTTCATTTGCCATGGATAGGATATAAAGTGAGCCGAGATTCAAGGCAAACGGAGGATTTGAGTGACACAACTAGCAAATGACACCTGATCCATTGACCGCCAAAAAGCAAGAAATGTCGAGGCTGCTAACTTTAACTGATGTCATGGAATATGCCACTTCCATTGAGGCTTATACTACCTTAATATGTCAGAACATCTTTGTAGACTGCAGAACATAAACCGAGAATTGACTAAGATTATACCATAGTGAAATAGTAGTGAAAGTATTTTGAACAACGCAACATTGGGACCCTCCAGGAAAACATATCACCATATAAATAATTTAAAAAGAAAATCACTTAAGAAAACGTGAACGGAAATGGCACCATGAGATATAGAATACACAGACGAAACAATAACAGTATTTAAATGTTCAACACTGGTGATTTGCGAGTCACTCAAATAAACACCAAAGTTGAGACAGAATATAATACCTATTGACTTGAACATTGCCATCAAAAACAGCCTGTCCAGACGAATGGGCCACAATGCACTTGTGGATCTGCTGAGAGACACCTCGAGGATAGTCTAGGACTAATGTACTGTGTAGATCTTGCGTTTGATCGGAGATACACATATGAAATGTAGATAACTCAGTAACTGTGTCTGGACCAACTTGCTGGATGTGAATATTGTGCCTACTCAACTTTCCACCAGTGCTTACTTCTATATGCTCGTATGTGCTAGTTGATTCCTGAAAATAATCAACTCAATTATGAAACAAACTTAAATCTCCCCATAAGACAAATAAAAATCTGGAGTTGTTACGGTAGTTGGGAATTGTTTAAAGATAACTGTGAGAAAGCACGGGAGAAAATTATTATTAATTAACAATGATACAATGAGTTTTATATATATATATATAAATAAATAACATGTCCTACTCCTAATACATATGGGATTAGGGTTATTTACTCATATTCCTATTTACATAATATTCTAACACTCCCCCTCAAGCTGGTGCATATAAATCATATGTACCAAGCTTGATACATATGTAGTTAATACGAGAACCAGTGAGGGACTTGGTGAAAATATATGCAAGCGGATCATTCGACTTCACAAACTTTGTAGCAATATCTCCCGAGAGTATCTTTTCTCTGACAAAGTGACAGTCAATCTCAATGTGTTTAGTTCTCTCATGGAACACTGGATTTGACGCAATATGAAGAGCAACTTGATTATCACACACAAGCCCCATCTGACTAATCTCACCAAATTTCAACTCCTTGAGCAACTGTTTGATCCAAATTAGCTCACATGTCGCCATAGCCATCGCTAGATATTCTGCGTCTGCACTAGACCGAGCAACCACATTCAGTTTCTTGCTCTTCCAGGATACCAAATTTCCTCCTACAAGACACAATATCTAGACGTAGAACGTTTATCAGAAGGTGATCTTGCCCAATCAACATCTCAGTATTCAACGATCTGCTCATGGCAACGATCCTCAAACAATAAACCTTTGCCTGGAGCTGATTTTATATACCGAAGAATGTGAACAACTGCATCCCAATGACTATCACACGGAGAATACATAAACTGACTCACAACACTCACAGAAAAGGAAATGCCAGGTCTTGTCACTGTAAGGTAATTTAATTTACCAACTAAACGTCTATATCTTGCAGGATCGAGAGACTCCCTTTATCCTGGTAGAAGTTTAGAATTCGGATCTATCGGAGTGTCAACAGGTCAACAACCTGTCATTCATATCTCCTCAAGAATATCTAAAGCACACTTTCATTGTGAAATCACAATACCTGAGCTAGACTGAGCGATCTCAATAACCAGAAAATACATCAGTTTGTCCAGATCCTTAATCTGAAAGTGTTGAAAAAGATGTTGCTTTAATTTAGTAATACCATCCTGGTCATTGCCGGTAATAATCAATATAGACCACCAGATAAATACAGAAACTCGAAGCAGAATGCCGATAGAATACAGAGTGATCAGCTTCACTTCGAATCATGCCAAATTCCTGGATAACTGTGCTGAACTTACCAAACCAGGCTCGAGGAGACTGCTTTAGACCATAAAGTGACCGGCGCAAGCGGCATACAAGGCCACGAGACTCTCCTGAGCAACAAACCCAGGTGGTTGCTCCATATAAATTTCATCCTCAAGATTACTGGGTAAAAAAAACATTCTTAATGTCCAACTGATGGAGGGGCCAATGGCGAACAGCAGCCATGGAAAGAAAAAGGCAGACTGATGCTATCTTAGCCACGGGACTGTAATCGAGCCCAAAGATCTTAGTATATCCATCCCTTGGCAACAAGACGAGCCTTAAGACGATCAACCTTACCATCCGGACCAACCTTGACTACATACACCCAACGACAACCAACAGTAGATTTACCTGAAGAAAGAGGGACGAGCTCCCAAGTACCACTCATATGTAAAGCAGACATTCGTCAATCATAGCCTGTCGCCACCCTGGATGGACAATGCTTCACCTGTAGACTTAGGGATGGAAACAGATGACAAAAAAGATATAAAAGCATAATAGGGTGATGACAAACGATGATAACTCAAATCGACATAATGGGGATTAGGATTAAGGGTGGTCTGCATACCTTTCTGAAGTGCAATCGGTACTAGGAAGAGACAAGTCCGCAATAGGAGCAGGTCAGGTGCAAGATGTGAATCAGCTGGGCAGAATCAACTGGGCCTGATGTTGGGTGCGGACGACGATGATATGTTAAGAGTGATATTCCTGTGGCAGGGAGTCTAGGAGGAGCCACAGTAGACTCCCCAATGGTTGGAATGGCTAAGACTTCTATAGCGGAAGGTGAAGGAGGAGCTATAGTAGGCTCGGGTAAGATTTCTGCGGCGGAAGGTGAAGGGGGAGCTATTGTAGACTCCTTAAAGATCAGTATAGGTAAGACCTCAGATATATCAAGGTGGTCAGAATGGTCAGAAGAGGTAAAGAAAGGTTTAGACTCAAAAATTGTGAAGCCAGAGGACATAAAGTACCTACGAAGATCATGTGAGTAACAACGATATCCCTTCTGAACACGAGAATAACCAAAGAAGACACACTTGACAGCACGGGGAGCTAACTTATCTTTCCCAGGGGCTAGGTTATGAACGAAACAAGTGATCCCAAAAACACGAGGGGGAACAGAGTATAAGGGTGATTAGGGAGACAATATTGCATACGGTGTCTGATTCTAGATGGGAGAGAAAGGCATCCGATTAACTAAATAACAAGTTGTGAGAACTGCATCGCCCAAAAAACGCAACGGAACATGAGATTCAATGAGAAGTGTGCGAGAAGTCTCAATGATGTGCCTATTCTTTCTCTCTGCAACCTCATTTTGCTGAAGGGTATAAGGACAAGAGGTCTGATGAATAATTCCTTGAGAAGTCATAAATTGCTAAAATTGAGAGGATAAACATTCTAAGGCATTATCAATGCGAAAAGTGCGAATAGAAACACCAAATTGATGTTTAATTTCAACACAAAAATTTTGGAATATAGAAAACAACTCAGAACGGTCTTTCATTAAGAAAATCCAAGTGCATCTTGAATGATCATCAATGAAACTAACAAAATAACGAAATCTGAAGGTTGAACTGACTCTACTAGGACCCCATATATCAGAATGAACTAAAAAAACAGACTTTGCATGACTCTCAATACTACGAGGAAAGGAGGCTCAGGTATGTTTCCCGAGCTGACATGACTCACACTCTAATGTAGATAAACTAGACAAACTTGGCACTATCTTCTGAAGCTTGGATAAGCTTAGATGTCCTAAACGTTTGTAAATTAGGTCCGGAGGATATGTAACGAGACACGCCTTGAAGGAATTGAGTGAGTTAAAGGTAGTAAAGGCCTTCTGATTCAAGTCTTGTTCCAATCGTCTACCATGTACTGCGGTCCTGCATAATAAAGGAATCATCAATAAAATATATATCACAATGGAGGGCACGAGTCAAACGACTAACATATGCAAGATTAAAAGAACAGCCACGGACATAGAAAACGGAATCTAGAGTGACAGAAAGTAGGGGATTCGCTTATCCAACTCCTTTTGCTTTGGTTTGAGACCCATTGGCTAAAGTAACAGCGGGAAGAGACTGTGAATACGCAATATTTGACAAAAATGATTTATTACCAGAGATATGATCATAAGCGGTTGAGTCCACAACCCATTGTCCAAGAGTACTAGATTGGGAAACACAAGTAAAAGAATTACCAGCAACACAAGTAAAAGAATTACCAGCAACAGAGGCTACTTGTGGAGATGTCTGCTTACTTGCTCGATACTGAAGGAACACATTATACTCTCCTTCTGATAAAGAAAATCCCCGGTTACCTGTAATCTCAGTCGGAGCAACATAAGCATTTTTGGGCGGGCGGCCATGTAAAGAATAGCACACGTCACGAGTGTGTCCAAGTTTATGACAATAAGAGCACTTAAGTCTAGATCTGCCAAAACGAAATCCTCCTCGTCTGTTCTCCATAGTATGAGATGCCCGATTTTCCACTAACTGGGATACGAGGACAGATGAGTCAAGTATCTGTGATGAGCTCACTGGGTGATTTGGTGCTGCAGCAAGGCGAAGTAATCGAGAAAATAATTCATCAACTGTAGGGACAGTCAGACTAGCCAAAATCTGGTCACATACTGAATCATGGTCATTAGGAAGTCCAGTGAGTGTAAGAACTAGTAACATCTTCTGTCGTTGCTCTTATTGCTTTTCAATACTAGCAGAAACTGGCATCAACGTCTAAAATTCTTCCATGACTGCATGTACTTGTCCCAAGAAAGTAGACATATCCAATTCTTGTTTCTTCAAGTTTGTCATTCGCGATATTGCATCATAGAAACGAGATATGTCATTAGTGTATAAATTACGAGCCTTTTCCCAAACTAAATAACATGTCTAGAACAGACGGAACAAGGGCATCAACTTGGAAGCAAAAGATCGCCACAGGATACTACATAACTGAGCATCGACCTTCTCCCATAGTGTTTTGGCCTTTTCATCACCTTCGCTAGCCTTTTTTGTTAAATGATCTTGAACTCCTTGACTTTTACACCACAACTCGACAGACGAAACCCAAACTAAGTAATTTGAACCTCCCATTAAAGGTTCTGAGGTAATCATAACACCGGAATTGCCAAAACCCGGATTTTTAGACCCGAAAGCATCGACTTCCAAAGACATGGTTGGATTATCACCAAATAACAAAAAGAACCAATTGACAATTCGCTGAAACAGATGGACGAAACACTATTTTTGCCGGAAAAGCACTGTAGCTGCCGGAAAAAATCAGTGTAGTCGCCAGAAAAAACTCAAAGTGGTCGGAATCAAACGAAAACAGGATGGGTAGGGTCGGAATTAGTAGGTGACCCAATTGTTCTGAAGAACCGTCGCCAAAAAATTGCCGGAAGTGGGCATACGCGCCGGAGCGTGGGGTTACGTGTTCGCCGAAAAATTTCTTCTGCCAGCGCATGTGGCAGCTTTTCTGCCGAAGAAATTTTAGAGAGTTGGTCGCCGATGAGTGATCTACCTCGTAGTGGTGTTGGTTTTTGCACAACACCGATAGAAAGTGACTTGATTACAGGCAGCCTTCTAAGTCACCGGAAAAATTGTACGGCGACGAGGTCTTTCTTCCAACGATAAGTTTTTCACTAATGCTCTGATACCATGTGAGAAAGCACGGGAGAAAATTATTATTAATTAACAATAATACAATGAGTCATATATATATATATATATGTATATGTATATATATAGCATGTCATACTCCTAATACATATGGGATTAGGGTTATTTACTCTTATTCCTATTTACATAATTATTCTAACACTAACAATAACACTTTAAGAAGAAACGGTAAAGTTGTATCTATGACCTATAGGTCACGGGTTCGAGCCATGCAAACAGCCACTAATGCTTGCATTGAGGTAGGTTGTCTACGTCACAGCCCTTGGGGTGCGGCCCTTTCCCGGACCCCGCGTGAACGCGCGATGCCTCGTTCAACAAGCTTCCATTTTGCCTTAATAAGACTTTCAGAAGGAAAAATACACACTTCTGCATTAGCTCTGCTCATGGAGGGAAAGGTAACATTAAATGACTCATATGCTTTTTGTTTGATATTTAAGCAACAAGTTGCGGAAGAGTGTACACATCAGAACCAACAAGTTGTAGCCAAGCCGTGGATTAGTATTCATATCGCTAGCATAAATTGTTGGAATGACACGACAGAGGAGAAAAGTAAAAATTGTTTTTTTGTTTGATTCAGAGAGAGAACAGAAGTCTGTTCCATTTGATATTAATTTCTTAATATGCATTTTCTTTTCAAAATCCTAATATCTCTGATGGCATTAGGAAAATATCACGAAAATAATAACTTTCCTTTCTCTCTATTTCAGCTCGCCTAGAGCTGCTGTAGCATAAAAATCTAAAACAAAAGAAGATAAACTGTTATCACATACTCTTGTTTAGAACCCACCAGTCGTTAAAGTACCACCACCCTACCATCCAATAACTTACCCCTAAATTTTATTACTTTTAGTACTATATGTGTGGTTCGGGTTTTCATTTTAAAAAATCTCCTACTATACGCAAAAAAATTCAGTCATTCTTAGCCACCTATACCCTTTCTCATGACTCGTTTAACAATAATGACTACTACATGACAGATTTACAACCTACTATAGAAGTTTCATATGGTCGGGGGCTAATACTATAACAAAGAGAGCTCTTGTCTCTTGGGAGAATATGTGCTTACCATGTGCTGCTGAAGGTTTTCAACTCACCAATATAAAAACCTGGTACAAAGCGGCTATCGTTAAAGTGTGGTGGGACCTAGAGCATAAGGTGGACAGACTATGGATCAAATGGATACATGCCTTTTACATTAAAGGACAATAAATGGACTCTATCGCTATACCACAACAAGCAAGTTGGATGTTGCGGAAAATATTGGAATCTAGAGAACAACTGAGACAGATACAAGGCGCTCCAAAAGGAAACCAAAGCTTGATTAGACACATCTATCTACAGTTGTTGAGAGATCATGCCAGGGTACCATGGAAACATCTGATGATTAACAATAAAGCAAGGCCAAAAGCTCAGTACACACTATGGGCGAAAGAGAGTAATATGTAATCTAGGAGAGACATTTCTGAATATTTCGCAGCCTAGATAGCAATTCTGTTTGTGTTTGAGATCAATCTCATTTGAGAACAGCTGATTGGGATGTAATCAAGCTACGAATCGTAAATATTTACTTGGTGATTAACAAAGCCTTTAATTACCCAACAAAAATAGTAATGACTTAAAACTTATTCATCTCAAATTGATTACAAGTTTCTTTGTGACTCGAGGAGAGAATAGACGATTGTCCAATCTCAAAAATGATTTTCAGGTTCAGCGAAGGTAGGCCAGAGCATCCTGTCCAAAATATTAAGGCAATAAATGAACCTAAGACCTTTATAAATCCCTTTACATGTCCTAACATAGGAGATATGAGACATACTTAACTCAACAAGCACCAATAACCAATCACATTATATGAGAATTATCTTGAATTATGCATAATATGCCAGGTCAACAACAACAACAAAAAACCCAGTGTAATCCCCCAAGTAGAGTGTGTGGAGGATAGTATGTATGCCCGACTTACTCCTAACTTGTGAAGTTAGAGAGACTGTTTCCAATAAACCCCCGGCTCAACAAAAAAGCATAATATGCCAAGTCATATTTAGTAAAAACAATAAAAAGGAACAAGTTTACCTGCTGAACCCAAGTCCACTTGATATGTGCAGCATTTAAAGATTGATTTTGAAGGTAAGAATGGCTCACTTTTGCCCCTTCACCGACAACCACTTCTATAACAGAATTTGACCAGTAACATTTATCTTTATCTCCACCAACATACTCCTCAACTATACTAATCTCCCCTCCCTTCTCCACCAACACCAACACCCTCGGATTCGAAAAGGGCAAATCTTTCGACCCCTTATCCCTACTTTCACCCGAAATGTACCTCAAAACCAATGTATTCTCAACGTTACACCCTTCTGGCACATACACTAGTAATACATCAGGGGTACCAACACCATTAAGTGACCAAAACAAATCACCCTTAAAACCAGATTCATACTCAGATACCCTTTTCAATATAGCCTCAGATTTCACACTCAAAAGACTACCAACATAAACATCACTAGGCAATTCTTTTAACTGAGACAAATCATTCATAATATAACCATCAAGAATTGAAATTGTAGGCAAAGGGGTATCTGAAAATACATCCAAAGAAGAACTTTGAACTTTTGGAGGCAAAATTGGCTCAATTCTTGAATTTTTCAAGAAGGAAGTGTCAGTGAATCTAAAAGGTTCATCTTTACGAGAAGGCCAAGGGGTTGAAAGTAGGGTTTCTGAGGAAGTTTCCCTTAACTTCTGAAGTAGTGGGGAAGATAAGGAAGGTAAAGAATCTTCAAGGGTTTCAGCTATTTGGAGAACATATGGGTCTGACAGTGCTGCAATTGGATTTAATTTAGGTTTAGTAAAGACTCTAACTTTAGGATTTTTTTGGTTAATTATTGTTGGTGTTGAGAGAGATGAGTGTACAGATACGGAGGTTGATTTAGTAAAGAAGATTGGTGCCAAAGCACAGGCCATTGAAGTATCTGAAGCTTGACGCTTGGGGTTTGCGCTCAGATTCCAACTTTGAAACTTATTCCAAAACTAAGACAACTCAATTTACTTGGAATTAGGAAAGCTTGTCTCGAAACTACTTGTAGCCTAATTGGATTTGAGTATAATTATACAAGTTGGTATATTTGTTTGGTTAAGCAATTACTTAATTAGCATAAAATTAATTGTAATTGGAGAGAGTAATTACAAAATTCTAATTCTCAAGGGAATATCAGAATTGATGGTAATTATTACAAGATTACTTTTTAATTTCTTGTATTTTTGTTTTTATTTATTTTATTTTTTGAAACTATACTTTCTAATATTAAAAATAATAAGTTATTAATAAATTTGATATATAATAAGTGATGTAATTAACGTAAAATTTCATTATTAACTAACTTGGCATATAAACTTGTTATCTTTCCTAATCTTAAGTAGTACTTGAGAATTTGATATATGTTAAACTGTTTCTTTTGAATTTTACAATTGTATTATATTAATAGTTCCAATTTATGTGTTTTAGGTTGTATTGACTCACATTGCTTGTTATCCATTTTTTAGTTAATATTGATAGATTAGTTTTGTCAAAAATGAATAATGTTATGACATTGTATTTATAAATATTAAATTATTTTATCAAACATGAATTCCATGATATTCTTACAAGACGTATGTTTTTAGTTTTTATAAGTATCTAAACTAAAAATTATTAATTGGAAAATACATATGAATTATTTTTACAACATTAGTTATAAAAATATGATTACTAATTAATGTGTATTCATGAAAAAATATATATCTTAAACACCAAGTACAATATCATTTATACTTATAAAACTTATAGGCATATATTTATTATATTAACTTATAAATTTTGGTAATTACTTCATTTAAAATTTAATTTAACTGTGTAATTATACTTATGCGACCAAACAGTAAATTTATAATTACAAAAGTGGGAGTCAAACTTTGTGGCATCCAAAGCTAAGCCCGTTAATACAGTCATCTGGGTTCGCCTATCACATTTCCCTACTAAGTTATATAATGGGGTGGTTCTTCGAAAAATAGGAAACGCCATTGATAGATTATTAAGGGTTGATGCATGTACTTGTCGTATGCTACGATTTGTGTGGAAATCTCCATGGACCAACCTGTAAAAACATTGATTTTATTGGGTCACACAAGCAGTCCATTCGTATAGGAGAAAATTTTCTATGCAAGAAATGTGACAGACTTAGCCATACAAATCTGCACTGTCCCATGTCAACGTAGGTTCCAAATGATGAGGAAATGCAGAGTTCCCAGGTAATGCAATAACATCCAATTGGTAAGAATGGGAAAAAAGTCTCTTTCAACAAGTCCAAAAACGGAGGCACACGACCGAAATCAGTTGCACTAAATGACTCAGCAATCCCAGGTATTAATGTTAAGATCTTCAATGCAGATGCATGTAAGTTCCTCCAAACTCAGAAATTAAAGTTTATTGAGAAAGATACTAAGGATAAATCCGTAAAATTTAAAGGTTTTAACAATACTTCTGTCGTTATTAACAATGCAAACCCTCTTCCCACTATTACAAATTTCCACTCCTTATTAAACTCGCCCATAATTTTCATGATAACCCCAATCCAATAGTTTTGGAGGAAAAACCTGACGAATGCATAGAGGATTAGTGTTCCCTACCTCATTTAGTTTACATGTGGAGAATGCTACTAACCCAGCCTCATTATGTCTCAATTATTAGATAAGACTAAGATTAGTAACAATCAAGTGATAGGTAATAATCTTAGAGAAAATAAACTTGCTAATGCAGCCTACCATCGAAGCCAATCAAAAAAACAAGGAAATCATCTACCCCATTGAGTGCAACTCTGCCCAATCCAAATTCTTCCCCCAACACCTATCCAATAATATACTATAAAATGAGGAAATGGACATTACCGTAGAAAATATGGCAACTACATTATCTTCAGATGAATCCCTTGCGCTTTCCCACTCCCTTCCCATGCATTCAGAACCTACCCCTATAAAGTTATCTATTGGCTCACCCTCAGTTAAGTGCACTGATAGCATAATTTATTCTACAAGTCCCAAAAATTCTTAAGATGCCAATACTCCCTTACACATTGCGAAGGAGAAACAGACGGATTCAAGTCATTCGTCAAGCACCCCGTTCAGCAAGGAACAACCTTCCTCCTCCCCCTTCCCCTCTCAATTACCAAATCCAACAATGATACCACCAGGAACAGGAAAAAGAAATTCCAAGGAACGAGCCGGATCTGGTGTATCATAAGGGATTTGCCTTTTCTATTGATTCCTGCGGATTGGATCAAAAACAATTCTTGAATGAGGCCAGGGATGAATCGAAAAAGAAATCTTTATTGGTTCTACCTCCTATTTTTTATGAAGAGAATGAATCTTTTTCTCGAAGGATCAGAAAAAAATGGGTCCGGATCTCCTGCGGGAATGATTTGGAAGATCCAAAACCAAAAATAGTGGTATTTGCTAGCAACAACATAATGGAGGCAGTCACTCAATATAGATTGATCCGAAAAACTTAATTCTGTAATTTAGTTATTTAAATGAACCCTCGTTTCCGAGCGCGAAATCCATGTTATTTTCATTCAACCGCTACAAGATCAACAATTCCATAAGCTTGGGCTTCTGTTGCTGACATAAAAACATCTCTTTCCATATTTTCGGATACAACCCATAAGGGTTTCCCCGTTCTTTGTACATAAACCCTTGTTCAATGAAACTCTGCCTTTAAAGAAGGGCATGAAGCTTTGGCTCATTAGGGTGGGAGGTCACAGAGAATTGACCTATTCATAGAGTGATCCTATGATCGATACATTTTCTTGTTTGCTATTGGGGGTTATAATACATATCACAGTGTGTATATACATACATGTCTTGCATTCATTGGTTTGATGTACACACCGGATGTGACTCGGGATGTTAAGTTCCAACCCAGTTCCAACAATGCACTTCTCGGCACATCATCGGTAGGGGACCAAAATTCCAGATTCAATATGGGACGATTTAATATTTTTTCATTCATTCCCATCCAATCAAAAAAGTCTTTTTTAGAGTTTTTTTGGGACACCCATATTCCGGGACCATACAAGCCTGTTACTTTCTCTGTGCTTTCACACAGGAAGGATCCATATAAACCAATTATCCAATCATTCCTGGGTATGTTAAAAACCATCGTCTTTTCTTTGTTTGTATCACCGAGACACCCGGGAACTTGAGTAAGGAGTAGACCTTTTTATTTTGGGATTTTCTAGAGTTTGTAAGAGAAAAAAAAACAGAGGTATGACTGGCATAATATCTACGATTGGATTCGCTACCCCCCAACCTAGAGTAGCTAGGTGGGGAAGTAAAATTAATCCTTGTTCATACATAGGCTTCTCTGGTACGAAATGGGCCACTTCAAATAGGTTCATTGCTCCGGCCCAGAATACGATTAATCCAGCATGGGCTACATGAGCCCCTAGTAGTTTACCGGATAAATTGATAAGTCGGGCATTCCCGGCCCTCGGGCAATTTGCCGAAGAAAAAACTACTCGAAAAAAGGGTCGAATTAAGACAGATACCGATCAAACTAAAGGTATTAAGCATAACAGACTTTTTGTTCTTGGAGATAATTGCAGGAATACATAGAGTTGAACATAGTAAAATAAGAAATTGATTCAAAAGTAACCTACCGGCCTATTAGTTTACAAAGTCAACATCGATCTGCTACACGTCTCCACCACTTCCCCCAAATTACCAACTCCTATCTTGGATGGAAGCAGGGCTAATGGGCCTTGCCAGGACACTGTCATAGTGATCCAAAATACTCCATACCTGACACAACTCATATCGGATAGAGTGAGATTAGCCATGAAAAACTTCATGACTCAAACATGAATCAATAATGTGCTACAACCACTAGCACCAACCATGAATCACAATATACTCTAGGCCATGCAAAGCCGCTGGAATCTTCCACCATGAGCATCCTCGGATCCCAGCTCCCCATCCTCTGGATCTTCCCTTCTTTCTTTCAGAGGAGATTTCTTAGACCAGTCTCATTCTCATCCCATGGGACACCCATGCAGACCAAATTCATCCCAATATCCCAAACCAAATGGAGAACAATCCACCTCTCAACGAACAAGGTCAAAGAGGAAACTCAATGGAGAAGGAGGAAGAGTTGGAACCCCTAAATACAGAGCTGAGTGTGGAGTTTGCAAACCTAAATAAGGTAAAGGTTCTATTCTTCAAGGAAAACTTGAGAAAGAAGTTCATATTCTACTGCTCTCCCTCAATGTACAAATGCTCTATGAAAATAAAGCCACCAGCGGACCCAACAATAGGCTTTCATGCAGTGATATTAGTCCCATGCAGCAGAAGTAACCCCAATTCACCTTGGAGACTGTAATCACCTCGAAACACAAAGACCTAATAATGATGAATAGAGCCACTATCATCATTTTCTGGAACGTGCGTGGAACACACAATGATGAGTTTCGCAAAAATTTTAGAGACCTCGTTAATACTCACAAACCCTGTTTAATAGCTATGCTTGAAACTAGGATGTCCTTCCATACAGCCCTGCTCAACAACTTTAACTTCACGAAGATGATCGAGGTGTCAGGTGAAGGTCAATCCAGAGATTTAGTCATTCTCTACGATCATAAAGTTGTCACTGTCAATAACTTTACTAGGAGGGGCCAGAAAATTCATGATATGATAGAGGTAATCCCCTTCCGTTTCATTTGGCTCCTTAGCATTGTCTATGCAATTATAAATATATGTATAGAGAATTTATGTGGCATTATTTGGAATATATTGCTAATAACTCTAATAGTGCTTGGTTAGTAAGAGGATATCTAAGCGATATAACTATCACATCCGAAAAATTTGGGGGTAGGAGGGTTAGTCACTCTAGAACTACTAGGATTTGCAATCATATCAACAATTGTAAACTAATCGATTTAGGTTATAAGGGTTGTAAGTACACGTGGTCAAATCACAGAAATAGGCACAAATGGCTAAACATGAAAAGATTGGATAGATTTCTAGCTAATGAAAATTGGTTAAGCCTCTTCCTAGGCTCCTTAGTAACGCATTTACCTAAAACCTACTCGGGCCACAACCCTTTATTTTTTAAACTCAACTCTTTCTCCCGTTCTCCTCTCTACAAGCCATTTAGGCTAGAGAATATTTGGTGTACACATCCCAATTTTATTAACATAGTCTACTCTACTTGGGTCAATAACAACTTTAAGTAGGCCATGCATGAATTTGTTCTCAACATTACTAACTGGAGCAAAAATACGTTTGCGGACATCTTTTAAAAAAAAAGAAGAAAATATTGGCTAGACTAAATGGTATTCAATGCTCCCCTTATTATGCTACTAGCGCTTTCCTTTAAAATCTCGAAATATCCTTAAAAAAAGAATGTAATAATTACCTAAAATTAGAAGACGACTACTGGAAGCTTAGAACAAGGGTCAATTGGCTGAATGATGACGACGCAAATACTAGATTTTTGCACGTTTGTGCCTCTAATAGAAGAAAGAGGAGTCACATTAACTATTTCAAAGATAATTCAGGGAATTGGATCGATAATCGCAATAAAATCATCCTTCATGAACAAAACTACTTTGAAGAAGTCTTCACTACTTCCCACTACCATTCAAAAAAAAAAAAAATTAATCTCCCAAAAAGCTTTGACCATTTAGACCTTTCTTCACTTGACAGATCCCTTAATGATAGTGAAATCTACAAAATATTATTTCCATTTAAACGTTATAAAGGCTCGCGTACGGATGGATTCTATTCTTTTTTTTACAAAAATATTGGAAAATAATTGGCCCTAGTATTATAAGCTACTTCCATGAAGTCTTTTCTTCCCAAAATATCCTCTTGGAGATAAATAACATTTTTATATGTTTCATCCCCAAATTTCCAAACGAAAAAGGTCCTGAAGTATCCCTCTATCATTAGAAATTGTTTAAAATTACCCTCCGTTATACTATTGGATCAGAAAAACCCTTACGGTCTTGCTATTCAAATACATATACCCTTCTTTAACGGACTGCACATGTGGCACGCATCCAAGGATCTTGGTACATCTAGTCTTAAATTCAACTCGACCCGCCCCATTACCTATGACCCATAACCCATAACCTAACCCTCTTCTCCTTCCACCTTATCCCCTCCATTCCTTTCTTCTTCCATGAAGAACTAGTGACAATTATCGAGTTCATTAAACTTATGAATCCCAAATTTCATGTATAACAAAATAGATATATAGGTATTTCACCTTATAAATATATGCCAACAAAATTGTAGTCGGATAAAATTGATGGGTAACTCGCAGGCCACAGCTTGTCTCGGTTTCTTTGATCATCACTCATTCTTTTATAAACTGGTTGTCTTGTAAGGCAGAGATTGGTCTACTTTTCATCATGCAGTTTTAGTCTTATTTTGGATTTTTCTTTTGGTGTGATTTTGAAACAACTGCTTTGAAAGAAAATAACCATCAAGTTAAGTTGTATATGATTTTAAATTTGTTTTTGGAAGATCAGCAATGATTCATGAACTTGGTTTCTTAAAATTAGTATAAGTTTTTTACTTTCGTTTTTGATTTTTTAAAAGATAAACAATTTAATTTCACCTTATTTGTACTAATTACATATTAGTTTTTTAGGGCGTGGTCACGGAAGAAGAAAGGAATGGAGGGTATAAGGTGAAAGAAGAAGGGGGTTAGGTTATAGGTTCTGGGTCTTGGGTAATAGGGTGGATCGAGTTGAATTTAAGACTAGATGTACCAAGAGCCTTGGGTGTGTACCATGTGTCCAGTCCGCCAAAGAAGGGGTGCATGTATTTGAATAGTAAGATGGCAAGGGTTCTTATGATCCAATAGTATAACGGAGGGTAATTTTAAATTATTTCTAACAGTAGAAGAATATTTCAGGATCTTTTCCGATTTCTCAATGCAAATAACCTAAAAACTTTAGACCTATCTGTCTTTGTAATAAAATTTATAAAGTAATTACTAAAATTATCACTAATAGATTAAAACCCTTTTTGGATACAACATTAGACCTTTTCAAGATAGCTTCCTGAAAAATAGGAGAGCTAATGACAATGTTATTTTAATCAAAGAAATAATGAACAATTTTAGAAAGAGTAACGGTAAGAAACGTAAAATGATCATTAAACTTAATTTGGAAAAGGCAATCGACAAACTTGAGTGGTCATTTATTTATAAAATCATGTTATACTTTAATTTTCCTCCTAAAATCACCTCACTCATCATGTTGTGCATCTCTACTAGTTCCATTGTCGTGCTAGTAAATGGCACAACCAAAAACTGGTTCACTCCAAGTAGTGGTATTAGACAAGGTAACCCTATGTCACCATATATTTTCATTCTTTGCATGAAAATGTTTACTAAATACATCAACCACCAAGTAGACATTAAAATGTGGGATCCTATCACACTCTCAGCAAATGGTATAGATTTTTCCACCTTTTTCGGCAGACGATCTCACCCTAATGTGCCATATTAATAGAAAATCGTGTGACACTATTATCTCAGGACTAAAAACTTTTTGTAACGTTTCAGGACAATTTATAAACTTAATAAAATCCAAAATCATCTTCTTAAAGAACTGTTCTAAAAAACTTTTTGTGACATCTCCACCCTGTTTGGGATAAAAAACTATAACACCTTCAGAAAATATCTAGGATTTTCAATAACCAATTATAGCCCAAAGGCAAAGGATTTTCAGTATATTCTAGATAATATGAGATCCATATTATCCATTTGGAAATCTAGCTGCTTCAACATTGATGGCAGAACCACGCTTGCATCATCTACTCTTGCGAGCATTCCTATTCATGTTATACAATATACCCTCCTTCCCGCAATCCACAATTCCATTGACAAAATTAAAGGGATTTCATATGGGGTATCGCGGACTCTAAAAAGAAACTCCACCTTATTAGCTGGGAAACAATTACCAGTGATAAGGATAAAGGGGGATTGGGACTTCGAATGGCAAAATCAAAAAATCTAGACTTACTAACTAGTATGGCCTGGAGACAACTTAATAATCCTCAAGTTCCGTGGGCAAATGTCCTACATATATATATATATATATATATATATATATATATATATATATATATATATATATATATATGCTAGTGGAAAATGGAAAAATGAGGTGGCAGTCTGCTATTTTGATTTGCCGGAATGTTCGGTTTGGAGTTTCAGAGAGTTTTGGGACACTTAGTCCCAGAATGAGAGCTTAAGTGTTGGAAAGTTGACCGTAGTTGGAACAATATGAAGACCGACTCGGGGTGTAAATCCGATGGTTCCGTTAGCTCCGTTGGGTAATTTTAGGCTTAGGGGCATGATCGGATTATGTTTTGGAGGTCCGTAGCTAATTTAGGCTTGAAATGCCGAATGTCAAAATTTTGAAGTTTCCGGTCCGATAGTGAGATTTTTATCTAAGAGTCGAAATGGAATTCTGAAAGTTAGAGTAGCTCCGTAGTATTGATGTGACGTGCTTGCAAATATTAGGCCATTCGGACGAGATTTGATAGAATTTTTGATCGAAAACATAACTTAAGAGTTCTTGGAGTTCTTAGGCTTGAATCCTATGTTAAATTTGGGATTTGATGTTGTTGTGACCGTTCCAAAGTTTTGAACAAGTTCAAACAATGTCAAGGGATGTGTTGGTACAAGTGGTTTGAAGTTTCGGGTATTCGGGCAAGCCCGGGTAGGTTTCTGTGATGTTTTAGGCCAAAAATCGTAGCTGTAGAAGGTCCAGAAAGGTTGCAAACCTCGGAACTCACCAACATGGTCCACATAAAATGAAGTGCGTCCACGATGAGTGTTGTGCAGACCGCACAAAATGCGGTGCGGTCGTGGTGAAGAACATTTCACTGGTCCTACCTCGGAAGCTCATATCTTTTGATTTACAAGGAATTTTGAGATGATACAAAAACAAAAGTTTAGCTCTTCGTGTCTAATTTCCAGAAAGCTAAAGATTGCACAATTTGGATATCATTAGAGAAAGTTAAAACTTGTGCGACCGCAGTCATTTTTGTGCGGACCGCACTGGTTTTGTGCGAACCGTGATCGTTTTTGTGCGGCCCGCAAAGGTGGGAATAAGTAGGTTACTCTATAAATATGAGTTTTTGGGTTTTATGTGATATTTTGACCTAGAGATCTCGGAGTTGGCAATTGTTTGAAGGCTTATCAAGCAATTCCTCGGGATTTGGGCCACTTGGAGTTGAATACTCGTGGCAAGAACGTGGTTTTGGGTTGATTATTGAGCCGGTTCAAGGTAAGTGGCTTGTCTAACCTTGTGGGGGGACTTTTGCCTTAGGATTGGTATTGTGATATTTGAAATGCCTTGTACGTGAGGTGACGAGCACGTACTTGTGCTAATTGTTGAAAATTCGTTTCATTAAGTAATTAAAACCGTGTTTCCTTTTCTTTCTGTCATTACTAATTGAAATTTAAGCTTGTTGTTAGCTTAGGAAAGCATTTCTAAATGACTTAATTGTCTATTTTCTCATATTGCCTTATTTGAATTATGTGCAGCATACTAGTTTAGAAATACATGTTTCGCCTTGATATGAAGTTCACAATTTATAACTATTATTCGTGTTGTCCCCTAGTATTTACATTTGGGACTACAGGATAGTATCCTGGTAGATCCCCGGTTGTTATATCTCTATTTGAACTGTAATTCCTTTCCGTTACTATTTGGTCTATGTTGTAGCTGTTATTGTTGTTCCTTCTTTCCTGTGTTACTTCTTACAGTTGCAAAATGCTAGGCTAGAAATACCTATTTTACCTTGATATGGGATTTGAATTTAATTGTGTAATCTTCGTATTGTTGCCTTAATATAAAATTTCCCTTCTCTGAATAATTTCTTATTGTTGTTGTGTATTCACATTGGGACTGCAAATGTGGGATTCTGGTAGCTCCCCCTTATCTATTTATCTTGGGACCGCGAGTTAGATTCCCGATAGATCACACTGCACATTTACTTTGGAACTGGCGGTTAGATTCCTGATATATCCCCCTGCACAGTTACATAAAACTGCGCGAATGCACCTGGTAGATTCCCCCAGTACTAGGCATTTATATAATGAGGATACCAAGAGATCTCTAGAATATAATAAGGAAACCAAGAGATTCTCGGGATACAAAGAGATCCCTAGTATAAAATGAGGATATCAAGAGATCCCTGGGATAGTAAGAGATCCCCTAGTATATAATGAGGATACCAAGAGATCATCGGGATACCGAGAGATCCCTGGTACAGATTGAGGATGCCAAGAGATTCTCGGGATACTGAGAGATCCCTGGTTATTATCCTTGTGATCATTTTAGCCTCTGTTTCACTTATTGCATTCCATACTTTTTCGTATTAAATTTTTATTGTTAGCTTGCAACTAGATTGCTTATCTTATCTGTCATACCTTATATCTCATTTTATCTCAATAGGGCCCTGACTTTCTCGTCACTGCTCAACTGAGGTTAGGCTTGGCAGTTACTGAGTACCTGTGGTGTACTCATGTCCTTTCTGCGCATGTTTTTCATGTGCAGATCCAGATACATCCACTCATTCTTATCATTCCTGAGGCGAGGGGACTGCTCTAGTGACTTCGAGGTATATCTGCCGCATCCGCAGACCGAGGAGTCTCTTTCTATTCCCGCATTAGTATATAGCCCTTCTATATTTTTTTGTTCTTGTTAGACATTCCGAAGTTAGAGCTATGCAGTATTTCTTAGCTTGTGATTCATGGTTTTTCGATTTTTGGGAAGTATTCTTAGTTCGAGAATTTGTATTGTATATGCCAGGTGGAATTTTAAATATTGTTTCATTCTGTTAGTTTGGGTTCTAATTATTTCGTTGTTTTGTTTAATTATCGCATCTCAGTAGGCTTACTAGTCCTTAAGACTAGGTGCCATCACGAAACCCAATGGAGGAAAAATTGGATCGTGACGAGTTGGTATCAGATCTCTAGGTTCATAGAATTCATGAATCACAAGTTAGTTTATTCGAGTCTTCCGATTGGCACGGAGACGTTTGTACTTATCTATGAGAAGCTATGTAACCGTTAGGAAAATTTCACTTCATTTCATTCCTTATCGTGCGACATCTATTTAGTTTGGAGCCTATATCATATGTTCTTTTTGCATCCACTCATGTATTGAAAATGCGCACTCGGCATCAATTATGTGCCAGCGATTAGTGATGCTACAAAAAGATTATAGGGAAGCCAAGAATTTGCTCAACCATTGTTACCGCGTGTTATCAATATCGATAATGCAAGAGTATTCAGAGATCATTTAGTTGTGTATATGGGGGTGCAGTAGGTTCTGACATCTGGTTTATAAGTACGATCTTAAGAAGGTTCACTTAATTGCCTAATCGTCGCGATAGTGGTAGAGTCACGAGGTGGATGTAGATCTGAAGATAGTTGGTGGTAATAGAGACTATGTGGTTCAGTTGAGATTTCTATTTAGCGAAGAGTACAACTATCAGCCGAGATACTGGATGAAGTGAGTTTAACTGTCATAAGGATGACATGTGCAAAACGAATGTCTTGAGGTGTCTTATGATGGTGTCGTACGAACGATAAAGGTTAGTATTGTGGATTATCAGAATGAATCTTATGGCTTTGTGTTAAGTGAAGAGAGTTCACTATCAACGATGAAATTGTGGGGCCATGTATCATATTAGTTTTGGCCTGAGATGTATTTCTGTGGTGTCAAAAGGTCCTCTGAAACTTGTATATGAGTAAAAATTGAGATTTGTATGGGATGATGTAGGGACATGGAAACAATTTCATAATACTTGTAGTGCTCCAGTTAATCAGGGCACTCACTTGGGACGGTCATCTTTTAATGCACCACTGGTATATGATTACTACAATGATTATTCTATTTATCTAGCACAAACTCAGTATGAGCAGCCGAACTGCAAAAGAGTGCTATGAATGTGATGATACTAGGAGCATCGGGAGAGATTGTACCAGACATGGGAGCAATCTATTTCATCAGAACACTCAGTCCACACACTCTATTATAGTTACTAATCTACATACGCTATAAGTTAGGGATGGAGAACAAACGGGTAGATGGCACCTAAGAGGTAGGGGCCCGACCAATTGATATAATTGCTATTGTATGGCTGATGTCGCTACACCAGATCGTGTCATTACAAGTACGATCTCGATGTGATTATAAAGTAACAATTTCATTAAATCGATTCGGTTCTGAGTATCGAGGCAAGTCCTCTTAATATGCTGCACTTATGAGTGAGTTTCGTAATCTTGAAATCTACTTATGTGAATACTCATGTTGGGTTGTTATATGGAGATAGCTATTTCTATCATTATGTGTTGGTCACTAAGAATAAATATGAGGCTAAAAGTGACTTTCTATTACTTACTACAGTGGGTTTTGATGTGATTTCAGGATAACTAAATTCAATTGTGAAATATATACCCTATCGGTATGAGGGTTCATTATATATTGTAATTTTATTTGACGAAAATTATTTCAAAAGAAGAAAAAAAGGAAATGAAAATTTTCAGTTGGCACAATATGCAAATACTTGTTATTCAGGGTTGAGGGCGATATTCTCACATTTTTATATAATGTGAAATATTTTAAACTGGGCTACAAGCTGCGGTGGATGTTATATAAGGATGAGATTCTGGGGGTGAAAAGTTTATGTGTTTAAAATTCTCCTTTTATGAAATTAAAAATTTTGTATTGTATTTTAAATGGGAGTCATGCATGTTAGGCTTATTTGACAATTCTTGTATATTTTCTATTCATATTAAGCCAGTAAACATTGAGTTTTAGCCTACGAGATGGGTGCCCAGGTAGCGACAAATGCGGATGCGACTCGCTAATTCGGGTAAGTAACTATGAGGTCTCCGTACATCGTTGTGAGTAAAGTGGAGGTTTGAAATAAGATGTTTGTTAACATAAGGCTAATTCGCAATGTTGTGAGTTATGAAAAACTATTACGGCCAGAGACGTGGTTATGGTCATACATATGATGTGTTTCACGTCCAAATATCATTATGATAATGTCGTACTTGTAATGCGGAGTTTAGCATTGTTGATATGTACATTGTGGTGACTTGTTGAGTTGTGGATATTGTCACACCCTTTTTTTCCCACACAACCCTGTTATGAGGTTGAGTTAGAAGAGTTTTCCAATTAAAGTGACATTTTGAAAAGGGATTATTTATTATTTAGTCGCCACTTGGAATTGAGTTTTGGTGTTCCAAGTCACCTTTATTTGAATCCCTTTTCAAATGGAAGGTTTGACTCTTAATTTATGGTCTACAAAAGCAGAAGGCTGAGTAAGGAATTCTGTCGACCGAGGGGAAGGTGTAAGGCACCCCTCGAGTCCTGTGGTTCTAGCACGGTCGCTTCTATTGATTAATGTAAGGTTTAAATCAATTTTTTTAGCTATTCTTGTATTTATTGATTATGGCTTATTTATTACCGCTTCACTTAATTTATTATATTTTTATTAATCATTTTGACCAATATGCGATATGCACACAAGGTACTTCCTTGAAATTAAATATTAAACCAAGATACGGAATGTACACATGTTTATAATATAATATATTTTAAATTAAAAAGGTATCAAGACGCAGAATGCGCACATGATCCTTTTATTATTTAAGCATATCAATCCAAGGTTCAAGTATGAACACATGAGCTAGTATTTTAAAGTGCATCTAAAAATTTTCTAGCTTTTTTAGAGTATTCTGTTTATTTATCTATTTTGCTATTGTTATTTTTAACTGTTATAATAAATTTTAAGATTTTAAAGTAAAATATAATTAAGAGATGACCATTTGCCTATAAGATAGAATCAAATTAATGAAGCTTTCTATTGATGCGTTATAATTTAAATAAACCTACATAATATTAGATTTATCATTATCTGGAGACATTTATACAAAAAAATGTAAATTCCAGCCATATTTATCAATAGAACAATAGAACTTAATATAAAATAATAATCTTAATTAACTATTTTATTGTTCTGCGTGACAAACTTGCCATAATTTGATATACACGTCTAAATGAACACACGAATCTGATTTAACTATTAAAGAACTAAAATTTCAACAATTCAAATAATAAACTAACACATGTTCCAACAAAGTTTTGTCAATCACATTATTTTATACCAAAAATATAAATAAAATTTCTAAGAAAATAAAAACACTATAACCAAGTAAAAAAAATTCTTTAGGCATTCCTCCTAAAAACTGAAAGAAAGGGAAGAATAAAAGAACTCGTCTTAGTTATTATTTTACTAAGGTCGCAAACAATCAAACGATATACATTAGATCGAATAAAAAATTCAATTGTCATGGAAATCTAAAATTAAAGATTAAAATAAACTCATCTAAGAATCTAGCAATTATCATAGAAGTCGTCCTCTTTTATACGATTTTTTTTTAACTTCATACTAAACAATATTGAGAATGTGTAAATCGGATATGATTAAAACTTCTCAAATTCTTAAACATAAAATGACGCAAAAGATATCCCCAAACATATCTAACAACGTATGATCCAAATATTAAAGAGATAGAGATGAACCCGTCTTTTTGAAGATTTCAACAAATTACGGCTACAATCTACCGATTTTAAAAGTTAACAATACTAACCTTTTTAGAATCAAGAACACAAAACCGTGAATGAAATCCCGAACTCCGTCTCCAAAACTCTCTTCATTTTTCGTTGCCTTTTTTCTTTCTTTCTCTTTGTTTCCTTTCTTTCTTTCTCGTTTTTGTCCCTTTTTTGCTTTTCTTTTTGGTTCTTTTTCAACGTTTCTTTTGAATGTTTTCTTTTCTCTCCTTCTGTTATCTTTTCTTCTTTTTTCCGTTTCTTTCTTTGTTCTTTTTTTTTGTTGCCTTTCTCCTCCTTTTTTTCTATTATGTCTCCCTTTTATAAAGGGAATGTTGGTGGTATGTAAAAGAGTTTAAGTTAAAGTTGGAGTAGGAAAAGGAGGTTGAGTCGTTGAGAAGATCATGGTAAGTAGTTAGAATAATTTTTGTTTGAATCTTTTAAGATTTATCCCTTTTTATTATATTATTACTTATTATTATCATTATTATTTGCTTTTGCCCCTATTTTTTTCGTTAGTTAGTTTTTTTTTTCTTTTTAATAACTTTTAGTTATTCTTTATTAGTGAAGAAATTAGAAAGTAAAATGTATAGTTAAAAATATTAGTTAGCTACCTTATACTTAAATTTATATACATAAGAAAAAATTAAATATTTACATTGAAGTTTAAATTATACTAAGAAAAATACTATAGCTTAAATTTAAAATTCTAATTAGATTTTTAAAATTTTTCTTTTATTTAAAACTAGGAGTAAAACTTATACTCCAAGACTGTGAATATATAGTTAGTATATTTTTTTTAAATAAAACCTACTAAGAGTATGATAAAAGTTTTAAAATATTAATATTAGACGTAAAAGAAATATCTACACTAAATTCGTATAAAATTTGGGTGTTGTCAAAACTAGGTGTTCACAGATATGTTGTTAGGAGTTGTGTTGGTGTTACTCTGGCAGGTGGATAGTCCCAATTACAAGGGAGACTATGTCAAAATTTCTGAAAAATTTGAGAGTTAAATTTTTTTTGGGACATTAAGATGTGTGAAGAAAGAGATAAGTTAAGTTGTGTATTTGAGAACGAACAACCCTGAGTGGGGAGAATGTAACATCACGGAAAAAAATTTTAAAGTATTTAAACGCTATTAAGAGTTGAAATGTGTTGAAACAAGACTAATGCAGCGTGATGATGTAGAATTTGGGTCCTATGATGAATGTCAGATGATGAAGTTTGGTTCATGTCATAAGATTATGGAGTAAGGATGAGGTGAGACCTTCAGTTAAGTTGAAGGATCAGTTATAGGAATTTGCTTGATAAGGATTTTATTCGGCCTAGTGTATCACCTTGGGGTGCTCATGTCTTGTTTGTAAAGAAAAAAAAGGATGGTTCTATGCATATGTGTATTGATTATAGCCAGTTGGACAAGGTCACAATGAAGAACCTTTATCCTTTGCCTCGTACTGATGATCTGTTTGACCAGCTTTAGAGCGCATAAGTGTTTTCTAAGATTGACTTGCACTGAGGTTACCATCAGTTGAAGATTCGGGAGCCAGATATCCCGGAGACTGCTTTTAGGACTCAGTATGGTTATCATGAGTTCCTTGTTATGCCATTTGGGCTAACCAATTTCCTAGAATCCTTTATGCATTTGATGCACATCATATTCCGACCATAACTTGACTCATTTTTATTAATCGGGAAGATTAAGAACAACATCTGAGGATTGTGCTTTAGACTCTGAGAGAAAAGAAGCTATATGCTAAGTTCTTGAAATGTGAGTCTGGGTTAGATTCAGTGGCATTCTCAGACCATGTGGTTTTGAGTGAGGGTATTCAAGTGGATCCGAATAAAATAGAGGCCGTGCAGAGTTAGATCAGACCATCCTCAGCAAATAGATATTCTTGAGTGGAAGTGGGAGCGAATCACCATGGACTTTGTAGTACGCAGACTTTGAGAAAGTTCGATGATGCGATTTGGGTGATTGTATATAGGCTGCCCAAGTCCGCTTATTTCATGTACTACCTATTCTTCGGAGCGGTTGGCGGAGTTTGCATACAACAACAACTATCAGTCCAGCATTTGGATGACATCGTATCAGGATTTATATGGTACGCGGTGCAGATCTCCAGTGGGTTGGTTCGAGCCGGATGAAGCTAGATTACTTGGCACAAACTTGGTTCAGGATGCCTTGGAGAAGGTTAAAGTGATTCAGGATAGGCTCCGTATAGCTTAGTCCGAATAGAAGAGTTACATAGATCGGAAGGTTCTTGATGTTTCCTATATGGTTGGAGAACGGGTCCTGCTTCGTGTTTCGCCTATGATGGGCGTTATGAGATTTGGGAAGAAAGGGAAGTTGAGTTAGAGGTTTATTGGGCCATTGAGATATTGAAGCGTGATGGGGAGGTTGCTTATGAGCTCTACTTACCTCCCAGCTTGGAAGGAGTTCACCTGGTACTTCATGTTTCGATACTCCGAAGATATCACGATGATCCGTCGCACGTGTTGGATTTCAGTTCAGTCCAGCTGGACATTGATCTATCCTATGTTGAGAAGCGAATGGCAATATTGGACAGGTTGGTTAGAAAGCTGAGGTCAAGGAACATTGTTTCGGTAAACTTCTAGTGGCGGGGTCAGCCGGTCGAGGATCCAACGTGGAAGACCGAGCAAGATATGCACAACCATTCTTCTCATCTTTTAACTACTTCTAGTATGTCTCTATGTTCGTTCGAGGATGAACGAATGTTTAAGTGTAGGAGGATGTGAGGACCCGGTCGGCCGTCTTAATAATTAATGCCTCGATCCCATATTAATTGCTTTCCGCTAGTTTAATTATGCTATTTTGATTTGCCAGGATGTTTAGTTTGGAGTTTCAGAGAGTTTTGGGATGCTGAGTCCCAAAATGAGAGCTTAAGTGTCGGAAAGTTGACCATAGTCGAAACAATAAGAAGACAGACTCAGAATGTAAATCTGATGGTTCCGTTAGATTCGTTGGGTGATTTCAGGCTTAGGGGCGTGATCGGATAGTGTTTTAGAGGTCCGTAGGTAATTTAGGCTTGAAATACCGAAAGTCGAATTTCTAAAGTTTCCAGTCCGATAGTGAGGTTTTGATATAAGGGTCGGAATGGAATTCCGGAAGTTGGTGTAGCTCCGTAGTGTTGAATGTGATGTGCTTGCAAAATTTCAGGTCATTCGGACAAGATTTGATAGAATTTTCTATTGAAGGCATAATTTAAGAGTTCTTGAAGTTCTTAGGCTTGAATCCTATGTTAAATTGGTGATTTGATGTTGTTGTGAGCGTTCCAAAGTTTAACAAACTAGAACACTGTCAAGGGATGTGTTGGTACAAATGGTTTGAAGTTCCGAGGATTCGGGAGAGTTCCGGGATGTTTTAGGCCGAAAATCATATCTGTAGAAGGTTCAGAAGGGTTGCAGGCCTTGGAACTTACCAGCGCGGTTTGCACAAAATGAAGTGCGTCCACAGTAAGTGTTGTGCGGACCGCACAAAATGCAGTGCGGCCGCAGTGAAAAACATTTCACTGGTCCTACTTCGGAAGCTTATATCTTTTGCTACAAGGAATTTTGAGATGACTCAAAAACAAAAGTTGCAGCCCTTCGTGTCTAATTTCCAGAAAAGTAAAGATGTCACAATTTGGACATTTGTAGCAAAAGTTATGGCCAAAATGCTAAAGCATGTTATTGCAGTCAAAACTTGTGTAGCCGCAGTCATTTTTGTGTGGACCGCATTGGTTTTGTGCGGACCGTGGTCGTTTTTGTGCGATCTGCAGAGGTGGGAATCAGTGGGGTACTCTATAAAATATGAGGTTTTGGGTTTAATTTGATATTTTGACCTGGAGAGATAGGATTTTAGCGATTTTTCGAAAGTTTTTCAAGAAATTCATCGTGATTTGGGCCACTTGGAGTCGAATACTCGTGGAAAGAATGTGGTTTCGGGTTAATTATTGAACTGGTTCGAGGAAAGTGGCTTGTCTAACCTTGTGTGGGGGACTCTTCCCTTAGGATTAGTATTGTGATATTTGAAATGCCTTGTACATGAGGTGACGGGCACGTACTTGTGCTAATTGTTGAAAATCCATTTCATTATTAAGTAATTAAAAATGTGTTTCCTTTTCTTTCTGTCATTACTAATTGATATTTAAGCTTGTTGTTAGCTTAGGAAATCATGTCTAAATGACTTAATTGTTTATTTTCTCAGATTGCCTTATTTGAATTATATGCAACATACTAGTTTAGAAATACATGTTTTGCCTTGATATGAAATTCACAATTTATAACTATTATTCGTGTTGTGCCCTAGTACTTACATTTTGGACTATAGGACGGTATCCTGATATATCCCCGCTTGTTATATATGTATTGGAACTGTATTTCCTTTCCATGACTATTTGGTCTCTGTGTAGCTAGTCTTGTTGTTCGTTCTTTCCTATGTTACTTTTTACTGTTGCAAAATGCTAGGCTAGAAATACTTGTTTTACCTTGATATAGGATTTGAATTTAATTGTGTATTCTTCGTGTTGTTGCCTTAATATGAAATTTTCCTTCTCTGAATAATTTCTTGTTGTTGCTGTGTATCTACATTGGGACTATGGATGTGGGATTCCGGTAGCTCCCCCTTGTCTGTTTACTTTTGGACTGCGAGTTAGATTCCAGATAGATTCTCCTGCACATTTACTTTGGGACTGCGGGTAGATTCCCAATAAATTCCCTTGCACAGTTACATGGAACTATGCGAATGCACCCGGTAGATTCTCCCAGTACTGGGTATTTATATAATGAGGATACCAAGAGATCCCTGGGATACCACGAGATCCCTAGAATATAATGAGGATACCAAGATATCCTCGGGATACCAAGAGATCCCTAGTATAAAATGAGGATACCAAGAGATCCCCTAGTATATAATGAGGATACCAAGAGATCATCGGGATACCAAGAGGTCCCTGGTACATATTGAGGATACCAAGAGATCCTCGGGATACTGAGAGATCCCCGGTTATTGTCCTTGTGATCATTTTAGCCTCTGTTTCGGTTATTGCATTCCTTACTTTCTCGTATTAAATTTTTATTGTTAGCTTGCAACTAAATTGCTTATCTTATTCTATCATACCTATATCTTATTTTCTTTCAGTAGGGCCCTGAACTTCCTTATCACTACTCAACTGAGGTTAGGCTTGGCACTTACTGAGTACCGCTGTGGTGTACTCATGTCCTTTCTGCGCATGTTTTTCATGTGCAGATCCAGATACTTCCACCCATTCTTATCATTCTTGAGGCGAGGGGACTGCTCTACTGACATCGAGGTATATCTGCCGCATCCGCAGACCGAGGAGTCTCTTTCTATTCCTGCATTAGTATTTAGCCCTTCTATATTTTTCCGTTCTTATTAGATATTCTGGAGTTAGAGCTGTGTGGTATTTCTTAGCTTGTGATTCATGCATTTCCGGGTTTTGGAAAGTGTTGTTAGTTCGAGAAGTTGTATTATATATGCTAGGTGGCATTTTAAATACTATTTCATTCTGTTAGTTTAGTTCGAATTATTATAACGACCAAATATTTCAAACATATGTTAATGTATGCACGCTAATACATATCATACTATATTTATGTATATGAGACTGATATTATAAATACCTTTTTATATATCAAATTCCACCAGTCGATGGACAAGTTTGGTAAGCTTTTATTTAATGAAGTTGATCCAGTTTTGCTTCGTATTTCATATAAAACTTCCATTTCCAAGTCATTTCTTATTTTTGTTTGTGTTTAGATCATGGGGCATTGCAATGGTGATTGTGGTGTTACAAGCATTTTCTGATAATTTTTAAATTTTTATTTGTAGATAAAAATATGGTCCAGAAGTTTTATATACTTTGTTGGGCTTTACTAAAAGATCGTTGTGTGAAGAATAAGTTTTGTATCTGATTTAGAGAGAAATATCGTGTGTATTCAGAAAAATTGTATTTAAGAAAACGTGTCATGACATGTAAATTGATTAAATGGTCAAGGATGACAGCTGGTTAAGAGGCACGAGCAATATGAGGGATAAATTACAACAGACACGAGCTAATGACAGAAGAGAAAATACGGGTAGATATTCAAATAATTCATTGATGTCGTTTATATTCAAAAGCCCAAAAGAATGAATCTGACAGTAAAAAGAGTGCAAATACAACTTATAACATACATTAAATACGAAATACATTAGGGAATTCGTATTAAATGTAATGATCATGTAACGTAGCATTCAATGTCTTTAATTACTCATAATAGCCTCATTATGATTTACGCAAAACGCATATCTCTAGAATATCTATAAAAGGAGAAACATCTGATCAGTTGAGGACACGAAAAATCTTCAAATATATCTTTGTTTACTCGTTTTATTCTTAAAATATTCTTCTTCTACATAATTTAATTCATTCTAAAACATTCTTTTAATTATCAGTAACCCGAGTTCTTCTAAAATTTTAGCTTTAACTAAAATTTTATTTTTTGGTTAAATAAATTGATTGTGTTACCGTGAATCTGATAATCTATTTCTTCTCGATTAACTTTTCTTGATGATCAATCATGTCGAACAACAATGTTAACATTCGAGGAAACAAAGAAAACCAAAAAAATCGGGAAGAGCCACAAGATATTAACACTCTGACTCCAACTCCGCAAGGCTCTCCCCGAGAATCTCGAGAGGGAACCCCTGACGGGTTTCAAGTGAATGAACATGATCAACTTGTGAATGTTGAAACCGTTGATGATGCCTTGCAAAAATTAATTGCTGCTCAGGTCAACAAAGCTGTGGAAGCATTTGTCAACCGGTTACCTGCTGTAACCCCTGTACCAACACCTAATAATAACATTTTGGAAAACCCTCGTTCTGGACTTGTCAACTCATGCTGAGGGACTCCTAGTGAATCACAAGAGAGGGAACCAGCTAATGTGGTTAATTCTCATTTACAAAACTTAGTACTAACCTTGCAGAAACAACTCAAGGAGCAAAGTGAGCGCGTAGAGAAAATACCTGGGGTGCCACCGTGGTCAAAGGAGCAGATATGGATCGATATTCACAACAACCTTGGAAGCCAAGTGTTGCTCCTTTTCCAATTCCAAAAAAGTTCAAAATTCCTGACATTCCAAAATATGATAGAACATCAGACCCACGAGATCACGTGACTGCATTTACAATGGGAGTAAAAGGCAACGACTTAACTAAGCAAGAAATTGAATCTGTATTAGTTAAAAACTTTGGCGAAAAACTCGCTAAAGGAGCGGTCACATGGTACTCTCTTCTACCTGAAAATTCTATAAATTCTTTTGTTGAGCTAGCAGATTCATTCATCAAAGAACACTCGGGAGCTGAAAAGGTGGAAAAAAGAATGTAAGATATTTTCAAAATTAAACAAAGAGACTCAAAGTTGCTCAAAGAATTCGTAGATAGATTTAAGCGTGAAAGAATGACATTGCCGCGTGTACCTGACAATTGGGCAGCTATAGCTTTTGCAAGCAATTTAAAAGAAAAAAGTTCAGAATCCACGAGGAGGCTCAAAGAAAACCTCAGAGAATTCCCCGCTACAACTTGGAATGACGTTTATAACAGATATAACACGAAGCTAAGAATTGAGGAAGATACTATTCCACGATTTCAAAAAGAAGAAAAGGTAAGTTCGAGACATATGGAGTCTTAAAAAAGGTCCGAAAAAATAGATACGAGCCTTACATGGGACCTGCGGGAAGAGACTCACGATCAAAGCAAGACAATCAGAGGTACGATCACAGATCAAGGAATAGAGAATCAGGCTCGAGATTTAGGAACGATCGAAACACTCATGAGCCACGAGATGATGATTCAAATTTAAAAGCAAGATTCGGTGGTAATAATTTCAATGTTAGCACCTCTGAGCTCGTGGATGTTTTGAAATGCATAGGAGATAACGTTCGATGGCCAAAAGAAATAAGGTCAAACCCAAACAGGCGCAACCATGACCATTGGTGTGAGTTTCATAATGACCACGGGCATAAAATAGTCGATTGCAGATTTCTACAAAGTGAAGTTGATAATTTGTTGAAGCAAGGGTATCTCTCAGAGATATTCACCGAGAAAGGCAAGCAAGCTTACATGAAAAATAGGCATGAGCCTCCAAAACCGCCACCCCCAAAAAGGACTGTCAATGTTATAAGTGCAGGTGAAGATATTAATCATATATCATACACAGCCGCTAATAAAATTTCAAAAATAACAATCGCTTAAGGGAAACGGGTGCGACACACCTTGGAAGAAGATAGCATTACATTTAATGAAGCAGATGCAGAAGCATATGAAGTGTTAATACCCCACAACAACGCACTGGTAATATCTTTAATTGTATGTGATACTAATATAAAATGAGTTTTGATTGATCCAGGTAGCTCGGTAGATATTATTTTTGCTAAGAGTATTGCATGAAATGCAAGCCGACGATAAAGTAATACTGAAAGCCCACACCTTATCTGGATTCAAAAATTCCGGTGTAGTCACGAAAGGGGAGGTAACAGTCACCACATTCACCAAAGGTATCATCAAAGAAACAAAATTCTAGGTAGTAGATATGGAGATGGCTCACAACATAATTCTTGGGAGGCCATGGATCCACGAAATGGATGCAGTACCTTCAACTTTGCATCAAGTTGTTAAATTTCCATCACCATGGGGAATCTGTCTAATTCATGGAGATCAACATGTATCCAGGGCGATCAATTTCGTTGCAGATACAAGCACGAGAGATGAAGGTAAATAGCAACCACAGAAGGCAGTTGAGGTCACCACAACGCAAACCTCAACTGAGCAAAGGCGAATATATCTAGATTCAAGACCTGATACTATTCAAAAACCAGAAGAAAATGAAAATATCAAAACCACAATTGAAGAATTGGAGCCTGTCGTGTAATTTACTCAATGGCCTGATAGGAAAGTCTTCGTCGGAGCTCATCTCAGCCAAGGAACGAGAGGTAAGTTAGTTGAATTTTTGAAAACTAATGTAGACTACTTTTCTTGGTCCTATTCTGACATGACAGGGATTCCACCGGAGGTTATGACTCATAAACTGAATGAAGATCCCTCATATCTCTGGTTAAACAAAAGAAAAGAAAGTAAGGAACTTTCAAAAATCAGGTGATTCAAGATGAAGTCCAAAAATTGCTGAAAATTGGTTCTACTCGTGAGGTAAAGTATCATAACTGGTTAGCTAATACAGTTGTGGTTCCAAATAAGAACAGTAAGTGGCGAGTTTGTGTAAATTATACTAATCTTGACAAAGCTTGCCTTAAAGACTCTTTTCTACTTCCACACATAGATCAATTGATCGATGCGACAGTAGGTCATGAGCTATTAATATTTTTAGATGCATATTCAGGTTATAATCAGATTAAAATGGATCCAGAAGATGAAGAAAAAACTTTGTTCATAACATACATGGGGCTTATTGTTATAAGGTAATGCCCTTTGGTCTAAAGAATGCAAGTGCAACATATCAAAGGTTAGTTATTGAAATGTTTCAAGAACATTTTGGAAAAACTATGGAAGTATATATAGATGGTATGCTTGTTAAAACTCAGTATTCGAAGGATCACATATCTCATTTATCTTATACATTTTCAATTTTGTGCAAATATTAAATTAAACCCCAAGAAATGTGCCTTTGGTGTTGCATCGGGTAAAATTTTGGGTTTTCTTGTTTCTAATAGTGGAATTGAGGTAAATCATGCACAGATTAAAGCCATCGAGGAAATCCCTGATATACTTCCAAATAAGAAATAAGTTCAAAGGTTAACAAGAAGGATTGCAGCTTTGGGGAGATTCATCTCCAAATCATCAGAAAAATGCTTTAGATTTTTCTCAACCCTTAAAAAGCAAGATCATTTTGAATGGAGTGAAGAATGTTAACAAGATCTCAGAATCTTAAAAAAGTACTTGTCAAATCCACCCTTATTGGAAAAACCAAAAGCAGGGGAAAGACTACTTATTTATCTTGCAGTTTCAGAAGTTGCGGTAAGTACTGTTTTGGTCCGGGAGGAGCAAGGCAAACAATCCCCCATTTATTATGTTAGTAAATCTTTATTAGATGCAGAAACACGGCATCCTCAGTTAGAAAAATTTGCACTTGCACTAGTCATGGCATCTAGGAAATCGAGACCTTATTTTTGGTGTCATCCTATTGTTGTAATAACTGCCTACCCTTTACGAAATATATTGCATATACATGAGTTATCAAGAAGATTGGCTAAGTGGGCTATAGAGTTAAGTGAATACGAAATCACCTATCAACCTAGGGCTGCTATAAAATCACAAGTATTAGCTGATTTCATGGCTGACTTTAGTAAAGATATACAATTAGAAGTAGAAAAAAAGTTGCAAGCGTTAAATGGAGCTAACCCATGAACTAGGACTTTATTTGCTGATGGTTCATCTTACGTAAAAGGTGCGGGTTTAGGGATTGTATTGGTACCACCTACGGGTGAAACCATTATACAAGCCATTAAATGTAATTTCATGACTAACAACGAAGCAGAGTATGAAGCTATTATTGCAGGCTTGGAATTTGCACGAGAACTTGGCATAAATTAGATTATAATCAAGACTGATTCACAACTCATGGTTAATCAAATGTTGGGGACTTATATAGCCAGGGAAACAAAGATGCAACAATACATAGAAAAGGTATGAGAATTGATAAAGCAATTTCATACTTGAAAAGTTACACAAATACCAAGGGATGAGATGTTGAAGCAGATTCTTTAGCTAACCTCGCATCAACGGCTGACGTGGCAAGCGATTCAAATGCCTCATACATTTAGTTTATTCAGTTCTTGAACCTGATAAAAATGAGGCAAATTTTAATAATTTAACTTGGGATTGTAGAAACGAAATTGTTGCTTTTTTGCAGTATGGTACCATCCCCGATGATAAGAAAAAAGCCCATACGCTACGAAAAAAAGCTTCTTGGTATGTTTAAAACAAGGTAATTTATATCCAAAAATATTCGCTAGTCCCTTAGTAAGATGCCTTGGACCTTTACAGATGGAGTAAGTTATGAGAGAGATACATGAGGGACACTGTGGTAATCATGCAGGAGGAATGTCATTGGTAAGAACCTTGATTAGAGCAGGATACTATTTGCCTAAAATGGAAGAAGAAACAGAGTGTCTAAATGTGATAAATGCCAAAGGTACGGTAACAATATGCACAGACCCACAGAGTTATTACATCCAGTCATTGCAATGTAGCCATTTATGAAATGGGGAATGGATATAGTGGAACCATTACCTCAAGCCGAAGGACAGGTAAAGTTTTTGCTCGTACTTACTAATTATTTCACTAAATGGGTGGAGGCAGGAGCATTTAAACAAGTGCGAGAAAAAGAAGTCAAAGACTTTGTTTGGCGGAATATCATATGTCGATTTGGTGTACCGAAGGAAACCGTATCTGACAATGGCCCTCAATATATCAGAGCTCAAATCACAGAGTTTTTTGAGAGTTGGCAATTTAAAAGGATTACATCTACACCTTACCATCCGGTGGGTAATGAGCAAGCAGAATCAACAAACAAAGTTATTATCAACAATTTAAAGAAGCGATTAGAGGAGTCTAAGGGTAACTGGCCTGAAGTGTTACCCGGAATTTTATGGGCATATCATACAATAACAAAAACAAGCACAGGAGAAACACCCTTTTCATTAGTTTACGGACCCGAGGCTTTGATTTCAGTTGAGATAAGAGAACCAAACACACGATTCACGCAAGTGACACAAGAATCTAATGACGAAAAGATGCAACTCAATTTGGATCTACTAGAAGGCAGGAGAGAAGCTGCATTAATAAGAATGACAGCACAAAAACAAATGATAGAACGATATTACAACAGGAAAGCACGCCTCATATTCTTCAAAATTGGGGACTTCGTGCTTAAAAATGTATTTCAATCCACAAAGGAAGCCAACATAGGTAAATTGACTCCAACTTGGGAAGGACCCTATAGAATTCGTGATAAGAATTCGGGCTTGCTTTTTCAATTCACATCTATGAGCAAGGATTCCTCTATCTCTTGCTCGCTTCGATCGGACTCTGATAGCTTAGGGAAGAATGATGGGTCGCTAAGAGGCCCCTAAATGACCGCTCAGAAGGCCTACCTATTTTTTTCCCAATCTGTCACTTGCTCGTTCCTCAGGCAAGGGAACATATGAATTGGAGACAATGGATGGCAAAGTATTACCTTCACATTGGAATGATGTTCATTTGAAGAGATATTACTTCTAAGGAATACTCACGGTCAGGTATCACCATTTTGCGTTTAAATTTTTGAATTATTAAAATTTTACTAACGATTTTAGATTATAGACAAAAAAAGTTATCCCATACTAAATGATGAGTCACGACCTGTAAGGCACACGGAATAACCTAAAATTCCTGGCCTAGGGTTACAATTATTTTGATAGAAATCTAAACGGGTTAAGCAGTCCTCATCTATAATCGTACCTCCGAGTCCTGTATGTGTTTCCTTTTCAGGAAAAAGACCAAATGAGAAAAATTATCAAGTGCTCGAGGCTTCATAATTCAACACTCAAATACTTGGGGGAATGCATAATATACACAAGTCTATATAAAGAAGGCAGAGAAGACAAGATCGAAGAAAAATCAAGCCTGAAAAAGTCAAGTGCAGAGTAATAAAAGTCACATGAAGTCATGAGAAACCTTACTGTAGTAAGGGTAAAAGCTATGTACTAAAGCAAGTTATAAAGAAAATTCTTGTATTTATTATTCTAAAACGGGTTATAAAGAAAAACCTCGTGTTTATTATTTTTTCTTAAAAATCTGTTACAAGAAAGTTATAGAAGTAATTCAAATACATATACGATGTTATTTAAAACTTGTCAAGGTTTAAACTAAAAACTTGTCAATGTTGTTTCAAGAAACATGTGTGATCCTATTTCTTTTATCGTATGTTAACACCATTATGAAGTTGAGATGTCTTCTTCATTAAGTGTCGAAATATAAAAGGGCCATCTTTTATAAAACTCATATTTAAAACTGTTTAGTGATGAGATTAACAAAAGCATTTTTAAAGAGAAAAAATGCAAGTTATTCTATAAGTCCTTAAAAATAAAAGGCAAGAATAAAATAAAGAGAAGTCTAACATCAAAAAATTCTTAAAATACTTAAGATTAAGTACAAACTTGATCACAAAACTGTAAAATTCTTTATACAGATTGCCCCATAAATGACTTGGGGACTCTAGTTCCAAAAACCAACATAAATAAGGAATTCAAAGATAAATTTTTTTACCAAAGAGATGTGCGAACTGAAGAAGGAACATCAACGATTGCAAGTTGATCTTGATTCACAACAATAGGCTCAACTTGAGTAAGGGCTTCAGCAGAGATGGTTTCAACTGGGCTTGCAGTAGTGGGTTTGATTGGACTTACAGAAGATGTGATACCCGTATGAGCTTCAACAATGGGAGCTTCAATCATGGGAGAAGGGAAGTCCTGCGGTTGCTGAGCTTGTTCTTTGGTTTCATTGACCTTAGCAAATTCAGCTTCCAGGTCAAAACTTTCTTGCCTAACTTCAAGCAAGGTATCACGACGGGAATTCATAAAAGCCCAACTTACCTCAACATCAAATTTTTCTTCAAGGATCTCATAATCTTTTTCCCAAACAACAACCTCACTCTTAAGCTCTTCATTTTCGGCCAAGGCAGAATTACGAGAAGCTTGAAGGGAAGCATGAGAGATCTCGAAGCATGTACCTTGTCAATAGAAGCTCAAAGGTCTTCTTGTGCTTGAGTCAAATTTTGCACAAGTTCTTCAGCGTAAACTTCCTTTTGAGCCAACCGTGCCTTTAATGCCCTATTCTCCATGCTAGCCTTAGATAGTTGTTTTGAAAATGAGGATTCAAGGCGTTCTTTTTCCTTCTTAGATTGATTCAAGGAAGCCTTAATAACCGTTAACTCTAGAGTTAATGCTCGTACTTGTTGTTCTAAGGTACTTCTACTCTCTTGTAGATCCTCCACCTCAATTTGAGCACTGTCAAACTGTTCCTTCTAGTTGTTTGCCTCCAACTGGGAATCGTGAGCTTTCTCTGCATCATGAGCATCCTTCTCCAAGTCACGTGCAACCTTCTCCAAGAGGAAGATTCTGTTCATCAGCTCAGTGCCAATAAGATTGGCCTAAAAAAAAGGGAAGTGTAAGAATCCCAGAGTCAGAAATCTTAACAAAGGGGAGAAGAAAACAAAATACCATCAAAGTGAAATGCACTATGTCATTCATTAGGGTCAGGTTGCTATGGCTTTCAAGCTTCGCTTTCTTGATTGGGCCAATAAAAGGCTCGAGTCAAATATCAGCTTGGCTGGATTTTCTCAAGAGGTTGTTGTTGGCAGGAACTTCAATGGTCTCCTCATATTAGTACTTCTACTTGAAAAACCTACCTCTGTAGGTTAATGATAGGTGGGGGAATTGCTAAAGGAGGAACGGTGGAAGGAGTAAAGACATTGGAGGAAGGAACGGAAGAAATGATTGATGCAGGTAAAGAAGCAATCACAGGTACGGGAGATGAAAAAGAAGATTAGGGAAGTTCATCTAGAACATGTCCTAAATTTCTACTACCAAAACCACTATCAAAAAGTTGGTCAATAGACTCACGAGTAGCGATAGGAGAGATGTCATCATCAGGAATGATAACTGGAGCAATAGCCGGTACGGTAAGAGACATGTGAGAGACTTCAGCCTCATCATCGGAGATGATACGTCTCCTGGCTCGTGGTTTCGTTACCAGGGAACCTTCACCTTTTTCCTCAAGGTCTTCTTCTTCAGCAGCTTTTCTTTTGGAAGAAGAACCCAAGACTATTTCATGGTACGAGTAACCAAAGAGTCATGAGAAGCCATGATTGTTCCAACAGTGACCTCTTGAATAGTTAATCCTGATAAAAAGAAGGATAAAAGTCAGAACAATAAAAGAGAATATTTACGAACAAGGAAAAAAATAAAAACTCTACCATGAGTTTTAACTTTCCAACTGTAACGACTGGAAAGGTTTTTCCATGACCTACCCTCAATTGGGGCGGCCCTTAACAATTTTTCTAACCAACCACGGAAGTTCGGTACATGCTCGACCGCTCCCACATCTCACCTAGCCCATTCTAGCGGGGAATAATGTCAATCCGTAGAAGCTGCATCCTCAAGGGCTGAGTGATTATGCCGGTCACCACAATACCCATGGTTGCTGAAAAAAGAAAAAGAAGAAACATTTGAAAAGTCAATAAGCTTAAAAGAAAAAGGCACGAGAAAGATGTAATACTTACATGAAAATTTCCACTTTTCAGGAAAAGGAACGTTCACTTCACCCACTAAACTAGCAGTAGGAGCAACAACAAACCGAGCATATCAGCCACCGTTTTTGTCATCCTCGAGGCTTACTAAAACGCTCTTGCTCCTGGCTGCTAAGGTAAAAACGACATTGCGGAAAATCCTAGGAGAGTAGAGGTGAATTAAGTGGGGGAAAGTAAAGCTAACATCCGCCATGTTAGCAAGGTGTCTCAAGTAGGCGACGACCCTCCAATCAATTGGACCGATTTGACCTAGACAAACATTGAAAAAAGGGAAAAAATCCAGAATGACCGGGTCAATGGCTGGTTTAAACCCTAGAGTAAAAGGGTATGTGTAGACAAAATAAAAATCCAATAATCTAGGAAGTGATCCTCTAATTTGGATTAGGAATGATAATTGGAAAATCATTACTCTAGTGATAGTCCTTACAAACTATAGGAGCTAAGATTTCTGCAAATTGAGTGGGAAAAATATCGGCACGATCTAAAGTATTTACTTGGTTCCTTAAAGACTCCCTATCATGATGAAAAGATAATTCAGTATGGACTATCTCATCCACTAGAGGCTGACGCAAAGGTTCAGTGGGTTCTTTATTCCTAGAAGAAATCCTCTAAGAAAGAGAACCTCTAGTTCTAGAAGAAGGACCAGAACTAGGCGACGGTGCGGATGAGCTACCACCACGAGTAGACCCCAAGCTACAGAGTTTACCCCCTCTTTTATGCTAACAGGAGCATTGGGGAAGCTATCTAAAATGAGGTTTCACCTAGGGTTAGGGTTTGTTGAAGTCATGGTGAAGAAGACCAAGATCGAAGTGGGGAAGAAGTAAATAGAGATTTAATGAATAGTAGTGTTCAATACGTTTTATGTGATAGAAGACAAAGAAAGAAGTTATATTTATATTGGGGAACAACTGGCAAAAGGAAAAAGTACGATGATGGAAAAACCATAATAATGATAACTGACACTTCGAGAATAGTGGAACCATAGGAAAAGTCTTGAAAAGGGCTGCAAAGCTGCAAAACCAATAAGAAAATGACACGTATACAGATCATTAAATGGAAGCGACAATTGAAGCGTCAATTTTGTCATAGCATTTATCGTGACAAAAAATTTTCTTTTGAAGAAATTCACTTCCCAAATATTCAACGGATGAATAAATGGAAAGTGGGAGGACTATCTGTATTGGGAAAAATTTATATTTAAGGAAACATGTCATGACACGTAGACTGATTGAATGGTCAAGGAATGACAACTGGTTAAGAGGCACGAGCAATAGCAGGGATGAATTACAACAGGCACGAGCTAATAACAGAAGAGAATGCACGGGTAGATATTCAAATAATTCAGCGGCCGTACCTGTTGAAGTCGTTTATATTCAAGAGCCCAAAAGAATGAATCTGACAGTAAAAAGACTACACGTACAACATATAACAAACATTAAATATGATATACGTTAGGGAATTCATATTAAATGTAATGATCATGTGACGTAGCATTCAATGTCTTTAATTACTCATAGCAGCCTCATTATGATTTGGGCAAAATGCATATCTCTAGGACACCTATAAAAGGAGAAACATCTGATCAGTTGAGGACGCGAAAAATCATTGAAATATATCTTTGTTTACTCGCTTTATTCTTGAAATATTCTTCTGCTATATAATTTAATTCATTTTATACATTCCTTTGATTATCAGTAATTCGAATTCTTCTAAAATGCTAGCTTTAACTAAAAATTTATTTTTTGATTAAATATCGTGGAACTTCTCCAAAACCAAAATGACAATTGTTTTATCATCATTTTTTGTCAGTTTTCTCTTATTCCACCAATTAGACGACAACAACAACAACAATTTTTATTTCTTTCACCTCCTTTTGTTTAAGGTGTATTATGCATGATAACTCTGAAAATTAATCAAATTTGGTAAAATTTCTTCGCTTTTTTTAAGGTTTTTGCGTACAAAATTTAATAAGGGAAATTCAAAGAGCAACCGTAAAAATAGAAAGGCAAAGGAAAGAAAGAAAAGAATAACAATAGAGGAAGTATAAGATAGGAATAGAGAGAAAAATAAAAGTAGAAATACTAGAGAGATTAGGGAATTGGAAAGAAAAGAAAAGGAAGATCAATAAAAGAAAAATTTATTAAAAAATAATATAATGTGGGGAAAAATTACTTAAATGGTTTTCTCTATTTTAGTTTTTTCCACTTTCTATTTCATGTTTATTAGAAGTTTTAGCAATTAGAGAAAAAGAAAAACTCAAATGCAAATATAAACTCATCTATCTAAGTTATATTTAAACTGAGAATTATGTATCAAACCTACATTCGCACTCCTTACCCACACACAAAAGTACAGACGTCCTTATTTCTTTTCGTTCTATAGAAATTTTGGATAATGAAAACTGCAATCCTTTAAGCTCAATTTCTAATGAGTGACTTCATCAATATATAAAATTATTTCTTATATGCATACAAATAAATAAATATTATCTCTCCTATTTTGATTGAATTGATAATTAATTAATTTTAAATTTGACAAGAGGGGTTGCTCTGATGGTAAGCAACTCCACTTCCAACCGAAAGGTTGTGAGTTCGAGTTTCCCTAAGAGCAAGGTGGGAAGTTCTTGGAGGGAAGGATGCCGGGGGTCTATTTGGAAACAGCCTCTCTACCTAAGGGTAGGGGTAAGATCTGCGTACACACTATCTTCCCCAAACTCCACTAAGTGAGATTATACTGGGTTGTTGTTGTATTATAACCGTGCAACGCGCGGCCAAATTCTCTAGTTTCTTAATAATAACACAAAAACAAAGCACTCCCATACTTGGAAATGTATTCTTAACGGATGGCTTATTTGCAACAAAGGAATCCTGTGATCCATACAAAGGAACTCCATCCTCTCTATTTAGAATGGTAGGACGTGGATTCCAAATTCCCCCCACCCCCCACCCCCCACCCCTCAGAAGATGCGTAGAAGGCCCCTTAAATATAAAAAGTGATCTTATAAACAACTACTCTTGACCGTTTGAAAAACTATCTTTTGTATTACCTCCAATATTATTAGTAATATCAACAATATTACCATTCCTATTAATCGCCCCTATGATTGCTTCCTTTGGAAACCTAATAGTAATGGTACTTTTTCTACGGGCCCCCTCATACTCCTACCATTAATAGCTTAAAATGAATATGGGATGCCCACTATCCCAATAAAATAAAATTCAATGTTATCGCAATAGTCCCTCTCCATCTTTTCTTTACCACATTGGTATGAACGTAGATAAATCATGCACTATTTGTAGGTAAGGCGAGGAAAACCTTCCTCATATTTTTCTTCAAGACAAGAGGGGTTGCTTTGATGGTAAGCAATCCCTATTTCCAATCGAGAGATAGTGAGTTTGAGTCTCCCCAAGAGCAAGATGGGAAGTTATTGGAGGGAAGGATGCCGGGGGTCTATTTGGAAACAGCCTCTCTACCCCAGGGTAGGGGTAAAGTCTACGTACACACTACCCTCCCCAGACCTCACTAAGTAGAATAATAGTGGGTTGTTGTTGTTGTGTCGTCGCAAAAAAGCTTTGGTATCCCCTCAAATGGGACAGTGCAGCCTCCAGCTCCAATAACCAGGGCCGGATGGACACCCTCAGACACAGTAACCCCAAGATTCCCTCTAACTGTATCAATTGGAATCAAATTCTTCCGTTCTTACTTTGGAATATTTGGTTAAACAAAAACTATTACTTAGAAAACAACACAAACAAAATATTTTCTCTCCCATACATCATCAACCAAGCAACTGAATATTATTACCTTACGGATCGAGAAAGCAACCAAGAAAAGAAACTTAGTTGTAATACCAACTGGAGGAAACCCCATGTGGCTTGTTCTGTTGGGAATAAACCCCCTACCAAAATAATATTCATTGTAATAAAAGCGGAATAATAATGTAGCATCGAGATACGGTAATTAACAAGAATAAAAGAGTAATAATGACACCAAGATTTTTACGTGAAAAACCATTCTGAATAAGGGAAAAACCACGGCCCTGAGAGTAGCAACTGATATCACTATAGTAAGGAATTTTACACTTTGTAGGTCCGAGTAAAATACTCCAAAGACCACTACAACACCCAAAAGAAAATAACCCTCTTTTGATATTTCCACCTCACTACAATATCGCTCACTCTCTATTTTTCTCACAGACTATTTTCTTATACCCTGTCTGTGAAACCTTACTCTTTTTCTCTCTTTTGTTGGTGTACAAAATGAGAGATGAAGCTCTCATTTTATAGGCAAACTTGGCAGTCTTTGACAGAGAAAAACAAACAAAATAAACGTGGGTTGCATTAGCAGCCACTTTTGACAAACAAAATGATGAAGGAAGAAAACTCTTCCTTGATTCAAGGGGGATGGACCCCATCAATCTCCCCCTCCAGTCCCATTTATCTCGAGGATTGTAGCACTGTCTTCTAGTTTGAATGCATGCCGACAAGTTCTTTGCATAGCTCGAACTTGTTCCTTGGTACCACCTTGGTCAGCATATCTGCGGGATTCTCACTTGTAGAAATCTTCAAGACTTTTAGAGATTCATCATCTACCATTTCTCGGATCCAATGATATCTCACGTCAATGTGTTTGGTCCTTGCATGGTACATAGAGTTCTTGCTAAGGTCTATTGCACTTTGACTATCACAATAGACGATATACTCCTTTTGATGCAATCCAAGCTCTTGAAAGAACTGTTTGATCCATACCAACTCTTTGCCAGCTTCAGTAGTGGCAATATATTCCGCTTCAGTTGTAGAGAGTGCGACACACTTCTGCAACCTCGACTGCCATGATATAGCTCCCCCTGAAAATGTAAACAAATATCCAGTAGTGGATTTTCTATTATCAATGTCACCTGCCATATCAGCATCCGTATAGCCCTTCAAGATTGGATCTGATACTCCAAAGCATAAACAATCTCCTGTGGTGCCTCTCGGGTACCTGAGTATCCACTTGATTGCTTCCCAATGTTCCTTTCCAGGATTTTCAAGAAACCTGCTGACAATACCAATTGTGTGAGCAATATCAGGTCTAGTACATACCATTGCATACATCAAGCTTCCGACTGCTGAAGAATAAGGAACTCTAGACATGTTCCCTTTCTCCTCCTCTGTTGTAGGACACATCTTTTTGCTCAATTTTAGATGACTAGCAGGAGGTGTGCTGACTAGCTTAGCATTCTTCATGTTGAAGCGTTCTAGTACACGTTCAATGTACTTCTCCTGAGATAGCCACAACTTTCTACTTGTTCTCTCTCGAACTATCTTCATCCCTAGAATTTGTTGTCCTGGGCCCAAGTCCTTCATATCAAATAACTTGGACAGATCTCCCTTCAACTTTGCTATCAACCCCTTGTCATTTCCTACAATTAACATGTCATCCACATACAACAACAATATAATAAAATTAATCTCAGAAAATCTTTTGAAGTATACACATGGATCAGAATAGGTCTTTATGTATGTTTGACTTTTCATGAATGAGTCAAACTTCATGTACCACTGCCTTGGTGCCTGCTTTAATACATAAAGACTCTTATTCAATTTGCACACCATGTGTTTCTTTCCAGCTACTTCAAATCCTTCTGGCTGCTCCATATAAATCTCTTCTTTCAAATCTCCATGAAGAAATGCAGTTTTCATATCCAACTGCTCCACTTCAAGATCTAGGCTAGCTGCTAAGCTCAAAATTGTTCAAATAGAAATTTTGACAACAGGTGAGAAAATTATGTCAAAATCAATACCTTTCTTCTGTTCGAAGCCTTTAATCAACAATCGAGCTTTGTATCTGACCAGCTTGCCATTTCCATGTTTCTTGAGTTTAAAGACCCATTTAAATTTGAGTGGTATTTTACCCTTTGGAAGTTCAACCAGCTTGTACGTGCCATTTTTCTGTAGAGATTCCATCTCTTCTTGCATTGCTTTCATCCACTGGTTCTTTTCTAGATGGGACAACACCTCATTAAAACATTCTGGCTCCCCCTCATCACTGATGAGGACATACTCTGTAGAAGGGTACCTGCATGACTCTGCCGTTGGCCTCTCCGATCTCCTCAGAGGTTGAGGTTGTTCTTCTTCCTGAATGGGGTGCTCCACTTCCTCAACACCTTCATCAAGTTGATCCCCCTGCTCAATAACCTCACCAGGTTGCTCCCCCTTCTCGGCAACCTCGTCGGTCGTACTTTCTGCACTTGTGGGATTGTTAGAAGTAGAAGGAATAGTAATAAGGTTAGGAATTATACCATTCTTCGCCTTCTCTGACATATCGGCAACAGTTCCAACTTCACTTTCTCGGAAGACTACATCTCTACTTCTGATGTCCTTCTTATTTACAGGATCCCACAATATATACCCGAACTCTTCATGTCCGTATCCGATAAATATGCAGGGAACAGATTTATCATCCAGCTTTGTTTTCTGCTCTTTCGGTACATGTGCAAAAGCTCTGCAACCGAACACTTTCAGATGAGAGTAGGACACCTCCTTATTGGTCCAAACTCTCTCTGGGATGTCAAATACCAATGGAACTGATGGAATCCTATTGATCACGTAACATGCTGTTTGAACTGCTTCACCCCATAATGACTTAGGCAGTTTAGCCATTCTGAGCATGCTTCTCACCTTTTCCACAGCGGTGCGGTTCATCCTCTCAGTTACGCCATTCTGCTGTGGGGTTTCAGGAACTGTCTTTTCATGACTGATCCCTTGACTTGAACAGTACTCTTCAAATTCCCTTGAAGTGTACTCACCTCCATTGTCACTTCGGAGACGCTTTAGCTTTCGACATGTCTCCCTTTCTAACTAAAGCATGAAACTTCTGGAAAACTTGAAACACCTGATCATTAGTTTTCAAAATATAAACCCACAATTTTTGTGAAGCATCAGCAATAAAAGTAACAAAATATTTGTTACCCCCTATTGATTCAATTTCCATTGGGCCACAAACATCAGAATATACTAAATCAAATGTATTCAATTTTCTATCAGACGATGTCTGAAATGAGACTCTATGCTGCTTACCAAATAAACAGTAGTCACAGGGTTCTATAGTTGTACCTTTGGCATAATAAATAAGTAATTTCTTGTCAAGAATCTGCAATCCCTTCTCGCTCATATGACCCATTCTTTTATGCCATAAATCTGCATAAATCTCATCTTGTGCCGCATTCAATTCACCTTGGCATATTTCTGCATTTGTCGTGTACAATGTGCCACCGGTAACTCCCTTTGCAATCACCAATGATCACTTGGTGAGTCTCCACTTTTGATTTTCAAAATAGTTCTCGTATCCATCTCGGTCCAAAGCAATCCTTGAGATCAAGTTCATCCACAAATCAGATACATGCCGCACATCCATTAGAACCAATGTGCATCCGACAATTGTGTTGATACAAATGTCACCAATCCCCGCAATCTTTGAGTAACTCGTGTTACCCATTCTCTTTGTGATGAAATCACCTGCTACATATCTACAGAAAAGATCTCTTACTGACTATGGTCCTGACAGGTGCATGCATTCCTCTTCCTCATTTATAAACAGGACAACATTGTCATTGTTTTGCACCATGGAATCTGTGCTGTCGTCATTCTTCTGGCCACTAGATTCACCTTTGCCCTTCCTTGGATTTGGGCAATCTCTTTTAAAGTGACCTAGTTGATCACAGTTGTAGCAATTCTGGCTTTTGATTTGGATCGATTCTTTGAATTTCCACGAGCACCGGATCTACCATAGTTGCTCGAACTCCTTTGATAACTCCTGCCTCTACCTTCTGTGATAAGAGCTTGTCCTTGATTTTGAGGCTTCTTTCTCATCTTCTCATTGAGTAAAAGAGCCGATGTGACATCTTTCAACTCAATAGTAGTCTTACCGTGCAGGATGGTTGTTACCAAATTATCGTACGAAGATGGCAACGAGTTCAATAGCAAGATGACTTTATCTTCCTCCTCGATTTTTACTCCGAGGTTGGAAAGTTGTGTGATTAGTCCATTAAACACATTTAAATGCGATAAAAAATTCATACATTCACCCATGTGTAGGGCGTATAACTGCTTCTTCAGGTACAATTTATTTGTCAGAATTTTGGACATGTATAGGCTTTCCAAACTTGTCCAAATTCCACGTGCAGTGTCTTCATCAATGATGTTATTTACCACATCATCCGATAAGTGCAACCTGATTGCACTAGCAGCTCTTTCATCCAAGTCAGCCCAATCCTCAGGTTTCATGGTATCAGGCTTTTTGGCATCAGCATTTAGTACTTTGTGTAATCCTTGTTGGATGAGCAGATCTCTCATCCTTCTTTGTCATGTTGAGAAACCGTTATCTCCATTGAATTTTGCTACCTCGTACTTTACTCCGGACATTTTTATTTTTCACCGAGTATTGTACTATTGACAGTGAATAGTATTTTAGTGAACGAACAGAACCTGTACTCTGATACCAGTTATTGGGAATAAACCCCCTACCAAATTAATATTCACGGTAATAAAAGCAGAATAATAATATAGCACCGAGATACGGTAATTAACAAGAATAAAAGAGTAACAATAACACCAAGATTTTTACGTGGAAAAGCCTTCTGAATAAGGGAAAAAACCACGGCCTTGAGAGGAGCAACTGATATCACTATAGTAAGGTATTTACACTTTGTAGGTCCGAGTAAAATACTCCAAAGACCACTATAACACTCAAAAGAAAATAACCCTCTTTTGATATTTGCACCTCATTACAATATCGATCACTCTCTATTTTTCTCACAGACTGTTTTCTTATACCATGTCTGTGAAACCTTACTCTTTTTCTCTCTTTTGTTGGTGAACAAAATGAGAGCCGAAGCTCTCATTTTATAGGCAAACTTAGGCAGCCATTTTTGTTTCTGCAGCACACCTAAATTGACAGGGAAAAACAAACAAAATAAACGTGAGTTGCATTTGCAGCCATTTTTGACAAACAAAATGATGAAGGAAGAAAACTCTTCCTTGATTCAAGGGGGCTGGACCCCATCAGGTTCAAGTTAAATTTCGATGGAGCATACAAACAAACGACCAGTGGGATAGGTGGAGTTATTCGCGATCATAACAACCCCTGGCTAATGTAATTCAACATGAAAGTGCAAGCTGCATCCTGTACCCATGCAGACCTCCTGGCACTTTAGCAAAGTCTAAAGCTTGCCATGGAAAGAAATCTCTTTCCAATCGAAATTGAAACTAACTCTATCAGGTATTAAATCTCCTTGAAAATGGCAATTCTACATTTGACTCTCTCCCACATAATTGCAGGTGGTTGTTGTCCATGATAGAGAAGGATCTAGTGGTCCAGCATAGCTTCAGGAAAGGGAACGGAGTAGCAGATCTACTGGCTAAGAAAGCTCCCAAGCAAACAACCATAAATAAGCTAGTGTATTTTGTTATGCCTCCTCCGTTTGTTGTGGCCAGGATGCTGTCGAACAGGGTTAGAGGTTTTAGTAGGAAATTAGTGCTTGGAAGCACTTGTAGAACTCTATCTAAGTTTGGAAATCAAATGTTGCAGACAGAGGCGGATCCATGTATATGGGTGAGGGGTCGCCGGACCCCGTAAACTTCGAATGAAATCATGTATATATATACATATATACCTTGAAAATTGTTAAATTTAAAGCACTATGCGCCCTGAACACAAAGTCTTTAGGGGGCACTGGTTAAGCAAAATAATGTGCCCTCATCGCGTAAAAATTCTGGGTCCGCCTCTTATTGTAGACGTCATTAATGCTTAATGCTATGTGTAATGATCCATTGGAGCTTTGTAACAATGTTTCCTAGTATTAAATAAAAGTATGTCCTTGTTAAAAAAATTGTAAAATATCAGTACAGCTTCCTAGATTCGATCTCATGTCTCTCCTTCTAATTGACCCCGCTAGACCATAAGCTACGTTTTCTATTGCGTCAGGTGGGTTCATTTTAGATATACTATTTTACAATGAATTTATATATAACAAAAGCAAAAAAAATCGACAGGTTTAATTGAACCATTTGATTCAATGTAGGTCTGCCCCAGCCTTTACCCTTTCTCAGACCCGCAATGGTCACTCTCACACTTCCTAACCGGTGTGTCTGTATCTCGCCTCTTCATATGACTTCAAATAAAAAAAAAACAATATAATTCTTGAAAAGAAAATACTTCTAGCGTTAGGAATTGGCATACTGCATTAGTATATGTATTTCGATTATAAATACTGTTTGCTTACAACATAAAAAGTCTCATAACTCATGAGTGTTTGCATTACTTGATTTGATTGGTTATTTTCCCCTTGTGATTCATAAATTTAAGTGGTCTGTAATTCAATATAAATATTTCATCATGTTTTTCTTTTTATTGTCACACTAGTTATTCACTAAGTTACTAACTGATAGTGGATAGCATTCGTTAAAGCACAAAGAATTATAAGGGTCCTTAGCTCAGTGGTAGAGCATTTGACTGCAGATCAAGAGGTCACCGGTTCGAACCCGGTAGGGCCCTCTTTATATTTTATGTTTTCCAATTCCTTGTTTTCTGTAATTATATTTTGACTTTAAAAGAGATAAAAATAAATTTTGGCCATTGTTAAATTCAAAGTTATAATTCCTAGGACAGATTTTCTTTTGCATAAGTCTTTAATCTTCTTTTCTCATGTAGGGTTCTCTATTTGGATAGTTTTTCTCAAATCTCGCCTTTAAAAAGTAAAGTAAATTTTATTGCCTACGATAATAGCTCGGCCTCATCCTTGTCCTTGCATCATATATTATACAGTCAAACTTCTCTATAATAATCTTGTTTGTTCCGAATATTTTTGACTGATATAATATAGTATTGTCATAAAAAAATATATTATGACATAACTTGAAAAATTGCTTCCAAGAAGATACTCGATTGTTATATTGAAGTATTATTATACCACTACTGAAAAAACATAATTTAGCGACAGAGAAATTCTGTAGCTACATAGCAAAATCCATTGCTAATCCTCTTCGGCGACAAATTATCAAAAATAATTATTAGCTACGAACAATTTGACGACAAATTAATAATGAAGTTCGTAGCTAATTTTAATATATTTAATAGTGATAGGATGGCTCTTATAGAGGAATTTGACAGTATAAGTATAACATAGCACTCTCTCTGTTCCGAAAGGAATAATACAGTTCGAATTTTGAAAGTTACACTTTTTAATATATTTTTATTTAAAACAGAAGAGTATATATTCTTTTTTTTCCTTGATAGCATTCTCAAAAATAGATGCCCATTCGAGCAGCGCGGATGTATCGGTCTTTACGCTCGATAAAGTGACTCTCCGAGAGTTCAGTGTACCTGACTGTATGCCGATTGTTGCTAGGGCTAACTTGTTGGAATTATGTTTGGAACCAATGAAGAGTTTTGGTTGGGATTTTATGGCATTATCTAGGTCTTGTAAAGCTTTGTGGAGGTGATCGGATAGTATTTCTGGTGAACATTGACGGCGATAGCTTATACTATCTCCTAATTCCTTTAAAGCTTTTGTAACTTCTCCAGCTAGTCTGATACATGGATCTTTGAACATTGCTCGAACCGATCGAGGCGTCTGAATAAAAATTTAATTAAGAGTTTAAGTTCTATGTATCAGTAGAAATAATATTTAGAAAATTAGGTCATATAAGTATTCGTTGGTAATTAATAAAAATAATACTATTAACATGTTATTATAAGTTATTACTCTGTATACTTGTCGTAAAAAAAAACTTACATGTGGATGAAGAAAATTGAAAAATTAACTTAAATAGCTGTCCAGTCAATCTCTTGGACTAAAAATAACTAGGACGGATGCATAATATATGCATAATTAATATGAGCAGGACCGTTATATAATCATTATATATAGTGTATGTATGACGATTAGAAAAATTAAACAGTAAATCTGATCGACTATTTGTGTAAAGACCCCAAGAAAATTGTACCTGAATTTCAGTTTGGAGGCATCCATGAAGAGCTACAATTGTGTAACCAAAATGGCGAAGAACATTCCTCAATTTAACATACTGCTGTCATGGAAATCTGTAACAGTGTCTTGAATGCCTTGGCTCCCAACTTGCATATAATGCCTGATGTTCCAGTCAGATTAATTTTGGTTATATATAGACAGTAGCGTACACAAAATTTTATATTAAATAGTATCCATTTATATTATCACATTTCAACAATTATATTAATTTGGCACGAATGGATTATGAAAGCCAATAGAAAGATGCAATTCTGATTTTGTAGAGGCAGTGTTGTTGTTGCTTGTGCGAAGGGCCGTCAGATTTTATGGGTTCGTGCTGTAGAAACAAGATAACAAGAAATCGAAACGAAAAAATAGCGACAAGATAATACGAAAACTGAAGCAAAGAATCGGTTGGTAGTAATGGACATCAAAAAATAAGAAAAAAAATTATATATATATATTATTAAATATACATTTAGTGAATTTTTTTAGAGTAAATTCAACTACTTACCAGGGTTTCATCAAATGATTTTGAATCCAGGACAGTCTTGTAACCATTGTATATAGAATCCTCCAAATCTGACGAATTTTCTCTGGCGTTTTGTTGTTCCTCATCTCTGAAATACTCATTAACTCAAGCTGCACAGTTAAATTAAAAGTACTCATTAATTTCCTATATCAATGAATTATATATGTAGCATCAAATAAAAATTATATATATATAAATAATTTTTATTTGATGTGCGCGCGCACGTGAGAGAGACTTATAAAGCACATGTGAGATGGATTTTAAGAACCGTTTAACTTCTCACAACTGATATGCCGCCGCCACTATTAACAACAATAAAGACCCAATAAAATCCAACAAGCAAGATTTGGAAAGGGTAGTGTCTACGCAGATTTTACTTTTTTCCCGAAGGATTCTCACCACAGATAATGTAAAAGAATTTTTGCACATTCAGATGATCATCTGAACTACAGGTAACTGCTCATAATAATAAAATTAGTACAACAATAACAACAATAAATCCACTAGTTTTTCACAAGTGGGGTCTGATGAGGAAAATATGAGCAGAAAAGTTATTTCCGGTAGTAAAATTTGTAATTCAAAAAATAAGATAGACAAACTGCTTTCATAAGTTAAATTACACTAACAATAACTTTACAAGCAAAATCAAGAACAAAAAAAAATCCAAGAATATAAAAATACGTTGTGCTTGTTCAATTTCTAATTGATTTGGCCATACCTTCAATAGATTTTGCTAAGCCTTCAAACTCAGCAGCAGTGAAATTATGGAGGTCTTCCCCTGACCAATTTGGAAGTATCAATAGGCTCATGAGAAGACATATACCACAACCAATAGCTATGGTATAGAAGCGTTCGTGTGCAATTTTTAACACGTTATCAACACGATAGCTCGATACTGTGATCAATTAAAAGTCAAGAGAAATATGACCACACCATAGTCATAGTTTCTCTTTATGTAGGGGAAAAATCTCATGTACGTAGCAGCAGCTCCTGTCAAAATTGAAAATAATCAAATAAAAATCAGCCATGAACAAATGCCTTAATATTAATATTAGTGTTTTTTGGTTGTCCACCCAATATTTGGTATCAGCTTCTAGTCCTGACTTATCTTAATTCGTGCTAGAAAGTCCACTTTTTGATGGTAAAGCCTTCCTACCAAAGGCAATTCCATTTCAGCGTTCGAATTTGAGATCAGTGGCAGAGCTAAGATTTTTATTAAGTGGTATAAAATATATGAATTTAAAATTGTAAAATGAACGGGAGTCAATGTATTATTTTTATATAGCAATATAGTGTCATTTTCCGGTGAAGGAGTATCGGTTGACACCCCTCGATTGAATGTGGCTCCGTCCCTGCCTAAGATCTCTGGTTAAGGATAGATGAGTATACTTTTCCACCCGGACACAACCTTAATTACGTATGCTATTAATATTATTTGGAACCAAGGCAAATCCAAAAATAGAGAATAAATAAATCTTTATATCAAACTTGATATAGTAACATGAACCTTACCAATGAAAAAAACTGAGGCTCCAATGAATATAGCTCGAAATATGTGGCCAGATTCTGTGGCAACATATTCAATCAAGAATGCCAATGTTGCCCCTAGCATTTAAAAATAATAGAAAAACACATATATTAGGAAGTACACAAAAAGAAATATTTACGCTATCAATTCACCTTAAATTAAAGGTAACTACAGGCAATCGTACAGCTACAATAAGCTAGATTAGTAACCTGAAAACTAAGGCCTTCATTAGGTTACCTTCTACAACAGACTCAAATAAACAAATAGTATGAAAAGTCTTTAAAATTTTCATTCAGTGACAGTGACAGAGCTAGGAATCTTAATAAGAAAATTCAGAAAAATGCAAGAATGTCATAACTAGGATTCCGACGTGTAACTTTTATTTTAATGTTTGAAAATCCTGTCGATAAATTTAAAGTTTTTCATATGTCAAGCAGTGGCGAAGCTAAAACTTTCTCCAAAGGTGTTCAAATTTTTTAAAAAAGTGAAAATGTTCCCGACAAAGAATATTCAAAATGTGTTATATACCTCTAAAATATAATACTTTATCCATATATACAGTATAATGTTTCGACAAAGGATAATGAATTAACCGCCCTTATGATCATGTGGCTTCTGCACTTATGCCAAGGGGATTCAAAACCTTATATGCATACAAGAAAAGGTTGTTACTCAAAAGCTTTTAAAATGGACATAAAGTCAAAACAGACAAGAAAGAAAAATTATAACCAACTAATGTGGAAAAAGTTGGTGCAAGGAGGTGATTAGAATTTTCTATAATCTATTATTATAGAAAATGGTATTTATAATGTTGGAAGTTTCTTTATTCCTATTATATAATATTTAAAGGTATAAAATTAATCGGTGCAAGAGCTGCTTCAATAGCTTCGGCAGATGTAACAAAAATAGCAATGCATATACTATATACTATCAACATTAGTTATCTTTATTTACCCACCTGCAATTGGAGAGTTTAGTGTGTGTATATATTATTCTATTTTTCAAGTTATCATGTTCAGGAGCAGAGCTAGAAGCTAAAGTATGGATTCGATCGAAACCAGTAACTTTTATCCAAATTATGTATTTGTACTAAAAAATTTACTTACTAACACTTTATAACAAAGCCAGGAAATTCAATAAGGGTGTTCAAAGTCTATTTTTGATCAATAATAAGTAATATTTTACCTTATATGTAGTATAATTTTAAAGGGTGGTCAGTTGACCGCCCTCGGGCTAACATGGCTTCTCCCCTATCGCTATCCTAAAATTTAGAACTCATAAGATTCAAAATTTGACTCCGCCTCTAACCGTGCTAAGTTTAATACGTATATGTACATACGTGTTGTTGTATAGGTTAATATAACCTAATAATGTTAAAATTGACTTTGTGTTCTTTGATTCTTTCTCGTGCACCTCAACTTCCCCTCTCCTAAATCAGCAGTCAATATCGCGCAATGTGTTGATCATCACATAGCTAGGCATCTTATTGTTAACATCCCCACGGGCCGAGATGCGGAAGATCGATCGGTGATTGAAACTTCCAAATTAAAAATTGATCTAAGATTTTAAGTCTACGCATAAGATTTATATATCGCATTTGTTATTTTTCCTCGTGAAATTATGAGTTACATGAATTAAATAAAAATTTTGACATGGATACTTTACGTAATATATTGTTGGTGTGGTATATGGATATTGTATTACTTGATTAAACAATAATTCTGCTGTTAAAAGTATCTTACAGTACGTCATAAATTAGTGAAAGTAGAAAGGAGAACATGTTAGAATTAATTTCCCTCCCTTGTGTGAAATTCGGGGAAAAGGTGGAGGGGGGAAATTAAATGAAAAGTATTTGAAAATTAAAATTGTGTTTGGGCATGAATACAATTTGAAGCTATTTTTGAATTTTTGTGAGTGATTTGAAGTAAAATAATTTGAAAATAATTTTTTGGGATTTTTAAAAAAATTTAAAACTTCCAAAATTCAACTTCTAGTGAAATTGTAAAATTTTCATGGCCAGTGATTCCGGAAAAAAGGTGAAATTTTTCTAATGGCCAAAAGGTTTCGACTTTCATTCACTCAAAAAAAATAATTCACTTGTGTAATGAATATAATTTCTAAAATCTTATAGTCAAGTCTGTTTCGAATGTCACTGCTCGCACTTTCAAAGAATAGTGCGATGACAGCTAGTTGCCGCCGATCATATAACATAATTAGATTAGTGACGACTGTACCAAGTTGACACACCTAACTGTTCTATCGAATACCTGCTACCTCCCACTAGCTAGTAATCGAATTTTCATAAACTCTAGTTCATATAATGAAAACAGCATCTTGAATAAGACTGCGTACAATAGACCCTTGTGATCCGGCCCTTCCTCGAACCTCGTGCACAGCGAGAGCTTGGTATACCGGGCCGTCCTTTTTAGTACTGTATCATAACTAGACTGGTACAAAACCACATTCCAGCCTAGATAAATTCTAAGATGAGAACCATATTTTAAAGAGACAAGGACATTTCTCAATACCTCTAATAAGCCAGCAAAATACACCAACTTGGCAGTAACTTGCATAAGCATATGTTTATTTATTATGCTGACCAATCAAGCATAAGCATATGTTTAAGACAATAGAGTAACTTGCATATTGTCTAAACCTCCAGCATATAGTTTATGGGTATTTGACAGTCAAGGCTGGGATTAGGTCCTACGAGGTTGCACCAAAGACCCTGATCCTCTGTTCAATTGGAACGCCGCAGCACGGGCATTTAGCTCTTCCCTTCTTCCCTTTGTCATTGCAGTTCGCGCACACAACTTGATGAGCGCAAGGTAGGAAGACAATTGAAACTTCATCCTTCTTGCAAATTAAACACTCCCTATCGGAGCTACCCTTCTCAGAAGAATGCTCCAATCTGTCCAACTCATGTAACATCCTTGCAATATCAGTGTGGGGCTGTTCACCGTTAGAGTTACCTGTTACTAAATTAGCAGATTGATTCTGCAGCTCAGTAGATGCTTTAAGCCGGGAAAGATCTTGTTCGAGCCGTTGGAGGTCATCCTTGTGCCGCTGGAAGTCTATTTCTATCTTCAGCCGCAACGCCTCAAGCTTTCTTTTGTTAGTAGCCTCGGCTGCTTCTTTGAGACGTTGTTCTTCCTCTACTTGTGCCGCAGCTTGCTCCTTAGCCTTCTGTTCCTGCCTCCACTTTGCCTGATAAAAATTGATAACATAACGAATTGGCAAATTTTGAGCAATTAAAGAAACTTGCTATTGTTCAACGATTAAAGGAATACAGTGGCAAGAAATCAGGTAAAATGAAAATGAATCGAAGCACATTTCTTTTCACCCTATTTCCCCTCTGCAGATAAGAATGGATACGTCATACCTATGCTTTTAAATGTTTCTGAACAAATGAACGAATGAGGCTTTCAAAAACAAATAGGCATATCCACTCTTACAAAATAAAACTGAGTTTGTCAGTTGGTGGTGTTGAAAGAAACTGAAGCTTCTGGTATAAAACACCATATTTTTATTCTTCAATTTCATTGTGATAAATAGCTATAGCTTACAATTTACTGTCGCAAAAAAAGCAAAAGATAAGGTTTCTGATGATCTGCAGAATTCATTGAATACAGCTTCATTAGAAGTTTAGAACTTCAGAAGATAAATTCAGGAAGTCTACCACACAAGTAAAACTATCTTGTCTTTGGAGATGAATTGAATATATTTGTCATGAAACAGGAGAATAGCTATTTATATGTCTATATCAGTTTACAGTATCAATCAAGAAGCGGATGGCGTTGGAACAACTGTAAAATTGTCTCTGTGTGAAGTCACGGGTTTGAGCCGTAGAATCCGCCACTAACGTTTGTGTTAGGGTAGGCTGCACACATCACAACACTTGGAATGAAGCCTTTCCCCGGACTCTACATGAACACAGGATGCCTTGTACACCGGGTTGTCCTCTTTAGCAATCAACTACACCTCAATTCCAATTAGTTTGGGTCCACATGGAATACAACAAGGTGACTTCAGGATCACCCCATTCTAGTAGTAATCTTGTCAAGCACACATGCGTCAATCTCAAGTAGTTGGGGTCAGCAAGTTATACACACAAGGACTTCCCTAGAAATCACTCATCCTAGTTCTATCTTGTCCAAGCATGCTTAAGTTTGGAGTTCTAATAGGAAGTGGTGGTATGATTGCATACCTCCCATCATTTCCTCTTTTTATAACTATGGTGTCTGGGTCAGCTTGCGCGCACCTCAACTAATTCCACAGGATACCGGTTACTCCCACCAACAATAGGTACCAGGTAACTCTGTCCGCCAAACAGATGAAAAGAAATCACCTAGTATTTTTTGTTTGCACTGGGAATTGAACCTAAAACCTCATAGTTCTAACCTACTTCATTGACCATTGGTTCACACCCTTGGGTGCAAATTCCTCACATAATTTTAGACCTTTTTCGTAAATATATAATAAGACTAATTTTAGGCGGGATGTCAACCTACCACAATCCTCTCCCTTTATCCAGATTTAGGACTAGCTATGATTGGACACAAGCAAAAGTTGTTTGGGGGTACTCTAAGAGTTAAGATAATTGTGACTTAGGACTTGTTATAGTTTGCAAAGGCCACATAGGGAGAGATTTCACAACAAAAATACAACTCCTTTATCAATAAGCAAGTGAGAGAGAAAAAGAAATATAATATCCAACATAAAACTTAATACATGACACATCTTCTCTCAACAAGCTAAATTCTGATGTAATGTCTATATATTCTAACCATTCAGGTACCTCGTGACAAAAGTTTTCTACGGAAGAACAGAAATATCTGAGGCCAGAACAAAAAATGCTTAAAATAATGACTTAAGCCTTTATGAAGCACCAACGGTATGTACCTAATAACTAACTTGGATCTAAAGAGGGCATCCTAGCATGAGAAGGACACAAGAATCTAACTTGTACGGTTGTACCGATTTCATTGAGTGATGTAAAATATCAAACGGATTTGTTTGCATTTCCATTGCAAGATACCAATAACAAGTACACATAAAGGGAAAAAAAGAGTAGAAAGAGCAAACCTCAGCTTCCTTTTGAGCTGCCTCTACCTGAACCAGCTGCTTTTGTACATCTGAAATCTTTTGTTTCTCCGCTGCAATATCCTCCTGCAGCTTCTTTTTCTGTTTCTCCCAAACTCCAAGCTTCTTAATGCACTTCTTCTCTCTCTTAGCAGCCTCCGTACATGTTTTTGCAGATTCTGATGCGCTTAACTTAGAAGCCTCCATCTCTGCCCTGATTTCTGCATTCTCATTCTCAAGCTTTTTTACAGCCATGTTTGCACGGTCAACTTGGCCGCTGGCTTTTCTTAGAGCATTCTCCATTTCTGCTATCCTCTTCATGGTAGTATCTTCGGCAGCCAGTTTACCCTTCTTTAATCTTTGGGTATCCTCTCTTTCCATCCTCAACGTCTTAAGCTCCGTCAAGTCATTGCTAAGCTTCCTTGCGGCTTGCATTGCTTTTTGGTGCGCCCAATCTTTCCGTTCCTTAACCTGCTTTTCAAGATCCTTTATTTGATCGATCAAACTTAGAATCATCTCATCTTTCTGGTCCAGCTGTCCATTTCCCTTCTCTGCATTCCCATCAAGATTCAAATCACGAAATTTACCTACGACAGAGTTAACCACATCTTGGCTTTTCAAAGCTTGGGAGTCCCCCGACTGTGCAAGTCCACTTTCAACCCCTGATTCACTTCCACATGATTGATCCCCATCAGCCAAAGAACTAGGACAAGCCTGTGACTGATTCTGCATATATTTCGGGTTTGACCTAAATCCCGCAGCAAATGCAGCTACATTCCTCTTCAGCAAAGTTTTCATCGAAGGAGTAAGATTAAACCTCTTCGGACACTCAATCTCTTTTTGCGAATTAGAATCCGAGGCAGTATACCCGAATGACCTATCCAACGGAAACGCATTATTAGCACCACCACTCCCAAAACCCCAACCACCATGAAACCTACACATAGCGGGCACAACCCCAACCGGACCCATGCCAACACCCTCCACATTACCACTCCCGCTCACCGATCCATTAACACAACCATTCCCATTACTCGGAGCAGGAATTTCCATCACGCTCGCCCGACCCACGTGAAGATCACTCATTAACAAACACCACATTGCGTCCCCTTTACTCAAATGCGGCTTAACTTGCTGCAACAAACAAACCATACCCGCTAATGAATATTCTTCCAACTGCCTCAAATCAACAAAACAATGCTCCGAATCCTCCAATTTCGAAACACTACTCCCGTTATTTAAATACGACAACGAGTTGTGCAATATATTAGTCAAAACATCCATTCCACCATAACAATGTCCATTTTTCAATATAGCTTTCATAGCCACATCTTCATCATAACCTAACCCAATAAGCTTATTAATAGCTTCACTATACAAAATCTCCAAATTTTGTAACAAGATTTCTTCTAATTGCTCCTCAGTACAGTAACCCCAACCACTCTCATCACCCCCCTCTGCATTAGGCTTAATTGAGGCCAATGGGCTAAGCCCAGATTCAGAAAATACAGAATTACCATTACTGATGTTATGGGTATTATGATCATGTTCGGTTTTTATTGATCTTGGTCTTCTATTGGTTCTTGTATACTTCTCTTTAGAACCCATTTTTAGGAAATTTCAAGAACTACACTAAAATCCAAAATGAACCTGGAAAGAAAAAAAAAGGAAAACACAAGGGTAAAACAGATTGAATTTTTCAGGATTTTTTTTAATCAATTGATAGATTTTATATGAATTTAGACAATCGGGTACACTTTTCTTTAAAACCCAGTTAAGTATTTCATGAGATATACTAAAATTTAAACTGAAACCCCAAAATGGAAAACACAAAATTTAAATAAATAAATAAAAGATCGAATGTTTCAAGATTTTTTTTGTTATAAAATTGATGGAATTCATATGAAATAAGACAATCGAACTGCGTATAGACTTACAGCTTAGTGATTATCGCCTTTGTTTTGATGATTGTTTTTCTGGGCGTTAAAGTTGCAGGTAAGAAAGTGAAAGATATAATGAATGTCATATGGCATATATTTATATGAGTTTGATGTTATGGGCTGGAGCTATTAATGGGTCGTGTGTGGGAAATTTTGGGGGGAGGGGAGGAGGATTTATTATAGAATATATAATTTTAATCGCTCTCCAAAAATAATGGTCGTTAAAAAATATATTTTCATGTATATATTTATATTATATAGAAAAATATACATACTTTATACAGTTTTCGACATTAAATTTTGCCTTGTTATGTAGAAAAAATTTAAAGTGAAATTGACGATAATAATAGCTATACGTCTCAATCATAACATGCTAAAGTCGATATATAAATTTTTATTAATCATGGTACACTATATAACTCGTGTTAGATCAATATTATTCTAAGAGTTTAAGACTACTTTATGAAATTTTAAAATTAGGGAAAATATGTACTTGCATTTGAGGAGAGAATGAAAACAAAATAGAAAAAAAGAACGAATAATAAATGAAATAAAATGGCATTTGACATGGCACTGATGTGGCGATAATGTGAATATCAAGATTGATTCTATATTTTTAGAGAATTATTAGACTCGCTTAAGATAAAAGTGACAGTTAGAAAATGCGCGCAAAATTTAGACTGTAACGACTTTTTGAAATAAATTTGGAGGAGTAAAGTAGATGTTATTCCTTTTAGATTAACGTGATTACCAAAATTGATTCTTTATTTTTAGGGAGTTATTGGACTCGCTTAATACAAAATTAGCAGTTAGAAGACACGCGCCAAAAATAAATATGTAACGACTTTTTGAAACAATTTTGAAGGAGTAAAGTATATATTATTCCTTTTAGATTATGTACTTTGTTCCTTGAGATTGGAGTTTTAGTTTAACAATTACAGTTTCATTTTGGATCATTCAAATTTAAGTTCAATTTTACCACAAAAAAATCATTTTTAAAGCAATCTTGATAATTTAGGATATTATTACACAAAAAGCGCTACCAATATTTATACCAAAAACCTTCTCGAACGAATCTCTGAATCTCCAGTAAACCTTCATGATATGATAATATGAGTCAAGTGATTTCTTTAGGTTGTGATCTTAAATGTATATATTATATAGTTCTCGGCTAGCAAATACAGCAAACTTTTATTGACTGACTGATTTTATATTTTGCCTGTTACGTAGAAAATTTTTAAGTGAGATTAATCGTAATAATAATTACTACGTCTCAATCATAATAGTTGAGAGCCGATATATGAATCTTTATTAATTATGTCACTCTACATAACTCGTGTTAAATCAATATTATTCAAGAGTCTAAAACAATTGCAATTTACGAAATTTTTAAGTTAGAAAAAAAGGTATACTTACATTTGAAGAGGGAATGAAAATAAAACAAGAAAAAAGAATGAACAAATAAAATAAAATGACATTTGACGTGGCCTTGGTACGATGATAATGTGATGGAAAGTGTATAAATATAATCTATAGCAAGATTGATTAATATTTTCATGGAGTTATTAGATTCGCTAAAGATAAAATCAGAAATTAAAAAATGCACGCGAAATTTAGATGTGTAGCAGAATTTTAAAAATAAATTTGGAGGAGTAAACTATACATTATCCCTTTTTAGATTCTGTACTTTGGTCGAGATTGGAATTTTAGTTTAATAATTACAATTTCATTTTGCATAATTCAAATTTAAGTTTAATTCTACCAAAAATTTCGTTTTCAAAACAGTCTTGATAATCTAGGACAACATTAGAGTAATATACTTTATTAATACTGCTACTTCATATAGATCATGTTAGATCAATACTATTCAAGAGCCAAGATAATTGCAGTTTACGAAAAATTTAATTTAGGGAAAATACATACTTGCATTTTGAAGAGGTAATGAAAATAAAACAGGAAAATGAAATGAATAAATAAAATAAATAGCATTTGACGTGGCATTGATATGTCGATAATGTGATGAAAAGTGTATAAATACCATATATAACAAGATTGATTCTATAATTTTAGAGAGTTATTAGACTCATATAAGATAAAATTAGCAGTCACGTAAATTTTAAATATGTAACGACTTTTTGAAACAAATTTGGAGTAAAGTAGATACTATCCCTTTTTAGATTATGTACTTTATTCCTTGAGATTGGAGTTTTAGTTTAGTAATTGCAATTTCACGTTGCATAATTCAAAGTTAAGTTCAATTCTACCAAAAATCACATTTTTATAACAATCTTGATAATCTGGGATATTTGTAGACAAAAAATTTGGTTCGAGAAAATAAAATCAAGACCGAAAAATATCGCAACAATCGTAGTATTTTATTTCGAATATTTGAGTATTACAATCTCCATGGATCCTCTGATTCTACTTTTCTAGTATAAATTCAAGGGCCTTCGAACTTGATCTTGAATCCATGTTTGTTTCCACGAATGATGATCTTGTTCTTGAGCTTGAGCTTGATTGCTTGTACTTGATCTTGATTCGTTCTTCGTTCTTGAGCTTGAACTTGAACTTGATTGCTTGAAGGTTGAAACTTGTGGAGGAATTTGTAGTGTTTGATCCACGAGCTCTTTCTTGCTTCTTGTTATGACTTCTGGTCCCTTTTCTGAGTTATAAAGACTCCTATTTATAGTTGTGGAAGGGAGGAGTCATGATAAGAACAAACTCTTTCTGACCAAATTGAAGGGTGACATGGCCGCATTTGATTGACCAAAACATGCCACTTGCACACGTGGCACGATTTCATTGGCATTTTTGTGTGACTTGGCAGGCCTTGTCATTCTGACACGTGGCATGATCATATTGGCTCTTCTGCTTGACTTGGCGTAACATGTCATTTGACACGTGGCACCAAACTAATTGATCCTACATTGACCAAAGTTTTTGCCCGCTACCTCCCATACATGTATATATAGACGTATGCTCTTCCCTTCTAAACATCAATTTGAAGCGTCCAAGCTATATTGAGTCTACTTTTGTAGACTTGGAAGCATTGACATGAAGGTAATATCTTCTTCTTCTTCTTTTTGTGCTTCTCTTCTTTTGTTATATTTTCTTTAGGTCAAACAAGAAGGATTTATTCTTGTTTAACAAGATGATCCACACATGAAGAAGACCATCTTGGGGTATGAGGGGATGGGTACTCATCCTCGTCCAAATATTGGAGGGATTATTTTCATGGCCCGATTCTTGAAGAGATTACTCTCAAAATAGCCCAATTCTTGGAGAGATTACTCTCAAAATGGCCCGATTCTTGGAGAGATTACTCTCAAAATGGCCCGATTCTTGGAGAGATTACTCTCAAAATGGTCCGATTCTTAGAGAGATTTACTCTCAAAATAGCCCAACTACCGAAGAGCATTTCATTCATTTAGACTTTTGTACCCATTCTACTGTTCTTGATTTGGACTTTGGTAACCCCTCTTTTCTTTCTCTTTTTTTTAAGCACGAAGAGATGGAAAATTTTAGGGATTATACCTCACCTTCCTCAAAATTTAGATATCTCATCATCGAGACTGAAGATGGCATAGAACAAACCAAGCTTTTGGTTCTCACCTCACAAGAAAGCCGATATGCAGCCCCATGGCCTCCTCTAAGGAACTCCTTTATGAGGTGAGAATTGGACCTTGGAGCACAAATCGACTTCTAATCCATTATCTAAGATGTGGTCTCTCCAAGCGCCAATCCATCGTCGTGTAAATATTGCTAGCACCCTTCCAAACTTAGGAAGTCGCATAATTCAATGCGAAGTGCATTGGGGAAACGCAACAACAATCGAGGGCGAGTATCGTCATATCCCAGGATATTGGGAATAGGCTGAAGACGTGCTTGGTGGAAGCCAACAAACTCTGAGTACAACAAAGATTTATGATGCTGTCTATGCCTCACTTTTCACTTATGATCGAAACTCGAACATTTTGCAAGCATTTTGTGAGGCTTGGTGCCCCAAGACGAACACACTTCTTACATCATCTGGGATCTATCTATATCTCTTTGGGACTTACATATCCTTGGGGGTTTGCCCATTGCTGGTTCTCCATACGAAAAAGTGGTACCTGAGACAAGAGAACTCATCGGTTTGAATGAAAAACAAGTCAGAATTATTTCCTCGATCTTGTGAGTATTTATTTTCCGCATTTCATCATCTTAAGGAAGGTACAAATGCTACCCAAAGGGTCTCCTTCAGCAAGTGGACAAGTTTTTGGTATAAAAAAACATTGATATATAGACCTTTCCCGCTGCGAAAGGAAAAGAAATCTGCACGCCTAAAGTCAACACATAATCCTAATGGAGTTATTCCCGAGACGACGAGGTGGTCGACTGATCAAGAAACTATATTCTCTAAGCTTAGGGTGAGGTTTGACAAGAAAGATGAAACATATGAAGCGGCATTCATATCAATTTGGCTGTGTGCCTTTGTGTTCCCCAAGGTAGAAAACTCTATTCGTCCTGAGACTTTTAAGATGGCAAGCATGATGGCAGGCGGGCGACAGATTAGCCTTGCAATCCCAGTTTTGGCGAGTATTTATCATGGTTTGAATAAGATTTCGCGTTCTGCCCAAATTGATCAGGTCAAAGTTTCTTTTCCCATTCATTATGTTTACGGATGGCTTGCACATTACTTCAAAACCCATTGTCCACTTGCTAAGGGTTCTTCTGTCCCTTTGATGGTGGCATACTCAGTAGAGGGGGTTGCAAGGTACTTTGACGAGAAAGATGGAAGAAAACGCATCCACAATGGGGAGGATATAGTTTGGGCACCAACAATGTTGACCAATTCTCGTCCTTATTATTACGTGGATAACGATGCCCCTCAAGAGTTGGAATCAAATTACCTCATCAGCTTACGTTTTAATTACCTCCCTTTGAGTTATGGTAACTCATTCATCATCGAGCCGTATAGTCCACATCGGTTTGGTCGTCACTTTAGATTTTACCAGAACGTCCCCCGCTTTTTGGAGAATGATATCTGTAACTCTTCTCTGGATAAAGGAATCAGATTTTGGAGGATTTGCACATTGTATCGATCTATGTCACGTGCGATTTTTCCTCCAGCGGGAGATTCTATAGAGAAGCCTTTCTCCACTAATTATATGTCTTGGTAGGAGAAAGCGCATGGGAAGTTTCTCGAGAATAACATACAAGATTTGGTAGACAATGTTAGGCTAAAGTCTACAACCCTTTTAGGAGGTGAAGATCAAGGTGTTGGAAAGACGCTCTCAAAAGTTAAAAAAATATCAAATACAATCCCAAAAGTAGTTACGCAACCTAAAAAAGGAAGCTTAAATCCTCGAAGGCAAACTTTGAAAGAAGTGATGTGCACTTCAACAGCAATAGAATAACCCCCTCTAGTTCTTCCATTTAACACATGTGTTCCTTAAGACACAAGCCAGAGTACCAATGAAGATCAAAATTGGAAAAGGAAACAGCCTAACCCAATAGAGATCGTAGAGGTTCAAATTGTTGATAGTCCCTCAAGAACGCGTATAGCTTGTAACAAAGAGGTAAAATACAATCACCTCGCTCATTCCCCCTTTTTTTAGGAGTAGCTTCACTTATAAATTACTTACTTACTTTGCCTTTTCTTAATGCAGTTAAACACCATTGGGCATCCGATGGTATCCTCATGCGACAAGCCGCAAGTGAGTGATGAATCTATTGGAGGGCCTACGTGTAAAGTAAAGTCATTGTCAAAGGCGTTATCTCTTTCTCATGACGAATCCCTAAAAAGAAAAACTCCAAATGAGATAACTTGCATTTCACCAATGACAAATACAGCGGTATCTATATTGAAGGCAAAAGCATTGTTTTCAACCGCAAGAAGGAATTCATTTTGGGGCTTTGGGAGGATATTTGCAATAGGCTCTCCAAAACTCATCCGGAATTGCTCCCATTTTATAGGGAGCAAATCATTGAGTTTTTCGAGGATATGAAGAAGACGAATATTCTGGATTTTTCTCCATTAGAAGATTTACTGAATTCTCTTTTTGAACTTACCGCATCATATGACAAAGAGCTGATAAGACGAGTGAAGATGAGAAGCTAGAGTTGATTTCCAAGGCTAAAGAGCGTCTCGAATCGTTCAAACTTGAAGGAAATGAGAAAGTCAAGAAAGTTTCCTCTAGTGAAAAGAAATTGAAGAGAGACGTGAAGAAGTTGTAGACATTACAACAAGAGAGGGAGAACCTCGAATGTGTTATAAAAGCGACTCAAAAGGAGGTTGAAGAGCTTCAGAAAATATTTCAACTACCGAGACTGAGGTCTCTTCATATGACAACGTAAATTTGTTGATTGTTGATAATTCGGCCAATTTGGAGGAGAAGGAGAAGAAGAACCTGGAGACTAGCTGTCAAGAATTGATCAACTACAAATTTTGTTTAGATTAGGCTGTTAGCATTATCTCCCCTTTTATATTTATATTAGGTTGACCTAGTAGATATTTATTTCACCTTAGATAAGATTGCTTCTCGTTTGTTTTACATTACCCGACATTTATCTTAGTTTTCATAATTTTCTACTATATGCACTTGTAACGAAAGATTCATATCTTGTCGGGGGAGAGTCAAAATAATGAACCATTTGATTTTTTGAAAATAATAATTCAATATCTAAAATATATCCAAAATTCAGAATCAAACACCTTCATAATCGACCCAGGTAATATTTTTAAAACCAACTGTAGATTCCACCACGCAGGAAATTTCAGATTTGTGTAGTCTCACAAAAAAGTCATATCTCGGTGTAGAAATATCGGAATTGCAAATCATTTGATTTCAAGAAAATAGACTTCAATATATAGAGCATATCCAAAATTCTAGATCAAACAACTTCGCAATAGTTCCAAATAATATTTTGAATCCAGCTATATGTCGCACCTCGCTATCAATTCCAGATTTGCGCAGTCTCTCTAAAAAATCATATTTTCGTGTAGGAACATTGAAATTACGAACCGTTTGATTTCTTGAAAACTAACTTCAATATCTAGAACATATCCAAAATTCTTAATCAAATAACTTCAGAATCGCCCCAGATAATATTTTGAAATCAACTTTAGGTTCCGCCACGTTGAAAATTTTAGATTTGCGCGACTTCGCCAAAAGTTTTGTATCTTGAAGTAGGAACGTCGAAATTATGAACCGTTTGATCTAATGGAAACTTAACTTCCAAATATATAACTTACCAAAAATTCAAGATTTAATGCCTTACAGAGACTTTCAGATAATATTTCAAAGTCAATATTAAATTCTGATACACCAACAATTTCAAAATTGCGTGACTTCACCAAATATTTTGTATCTTGATATAGAAGCCTCGAGATCGGAAGATGTCTTGCTTGCCACAAAAAAAATAATTTAAGAACCATATTCTCACAAATATCTTGGGATTCAAATCTCACTAAATTTGAAACTTTGCATCAAGCAATCATTTCCTTATACTTGTGTTTAATTTTGACGCCTCGCTTCTCTTCCCTTTTTCTTAGGTAGAGGGCGGACTCGGAGACCAGAAAACTTGAAGGTTTGTCGAACATGAAGACATAGAGAATCCCCATATTTCAATGCAAATAATTTACATCCTTCTAAAATTGGCCCATTGAAGGTATCAATTTACCAATGAGGGTTACCTTTCTTAAATCAAATGAGAACGAAGTTCAACAGGAGGATAACATTTCAGCTTGATCTTGTGTTCGTTCATACTTCATTCGAACAACAATTAGGTCAATATGTATCTTTTGAACTTATGTGACTGAACTTATAATGAAACTCTAAGTTGCCTACGTACCCTGGTGAAGAGGATCAAGTCATACCGTAGTTCAGACTGGGTGATTCTTTTTTTTTACGTCCTAACTTTTGCCTAGGCCGCCTCTTTCGAGATATTCAACCTAGCGGACTTTTTTTTGGGCCGTGACTCAGTTTATACTCTTGCGGCCCAGGAGTGTAGCAACATGAAATTTAGGCTCGTGCATCAAGGAGCGTCATGACTTCAAGGATAATACTTCTTCAAAAACTTGCCATTTAAAGGGCCAATTCTCATACCATCTGCATCAACCAACCACTTGGGTAAGCTTCTTTCACGACATATGGCCCATCTCACTTTGAGGTGAACTTCCCTACAGGTTTATGCGAAGTATTATAGGTCTTCGTACGGCAAGGACTTGATCTCCTACTTGAAAGGATCTCGGGTGAACTCTTTTATTGAAGGCGCGAGATAATCGAGCTTGATAACATTCAAGACTATGTTGAGCTTCTAATCTCTTCTCATAAAGAGATTCCAACTCTTCTAACCGAAGTCGAGCATTTTCTTCATCAGTGATCCCTTCTTGAATAGCCAGTCGTAACGAAGGTATTTTATGCTCAAGTGGCAAGAGGATTCGACCCCATAATCGAGTGAATAAGGAGTCGCATGTATTGGCGTGCGGTGAGTCATCCTATATGCCCATAGAGCTTATTCTATATGGTCATTCCAATCTCATTTGGATTTGGAGACGACTTTCTTTAACAAGTTGCATAGAGTCTTGTTGAATGCCTCTGCTAGACCATTGGCGACAGCATTGTACATCGAAGAGTTAAGTTGCTTGAAGCCAAAGAGCTCACAAATCTTGTTCATCAACCTATTGTCGAACGGCTTGCCATTATCCGTTATTATGTAACGGGGAATGCCAAAGCGATAGATGATGTTCACTCGGATGAAACTTGCAACATTTTCCTTCTTTACCTCCTTAAGAGCAACATCTTTTGCCCATTTTGAGAAGTATTCAATTCCAGCCAAGATGTATAGGTGGCCACCAGAGGACTTTGGCAGCAGTCCAACAACATCCAATCCCCAAGCGTTAAATGGCCAGGATGCAACAATCGTGTGCAACACTTCAGGAGGTTGATGAATAAAATTCGCATGGAATTGACAAGCCTTGCATCTTCGAGCCTAGTCCAAGAAATATTTTACCATCGTTGGCCAATAATATCCCATCCTTTTTATATGGAAGTGGAGCTTTAGTCCAGACTAGTGTGACCCACATACCCTAGAATGTGCCTCTTGCAAAGCTTGGAGAGCTTCTTCTTCCCCTAGACATCGCAAGAGTACTCCCTCAAAAGACCTTCTGTATAGAGTATCCTTGTAGTAAAGGAAACGAGGCGCACGAGGACGGATTTCAGTCCTTCTCCTTAGATTTTCTGGAAGTATCCCATAGCATAAGTAGTCAATAATGGGTTGGCGCCATTCTTCTTTCTCAACTTCAGAAATAGCAACAAGATGCTTGAGTTCGTTTTCTTCACCTTCAGCCTCATTTGGCGACGGTACTACCCATTTTTGTCAAATAGTAACTTGCGCTAGATCAGGCAGGGCTAAAGATGAAGCTAGGGCAGCTAAAGCATCAGCCTTCTTATTTTCTTTCATTGGCACATGGTGAATAATCACATCACCAAGCCATCCCATCGACTTTTTGCGTAATCATGATATGGGCGTAGTTCAAGCTTCTTAACCTCGTAACTACCCAAAAGCTGATTGACCACTAACTAGGAGTCACCAAAGACTTGCAATTGCAATTGCTTCATATCAATGGCCATTTCAAGCCCAAGTATTAATGCTTGATATTCAGCAACATTGTTGGAACAGAGTTGTGTCAAGGTGAAGGAGTAGGGCAAGACTTCACATTGGGGAGTAACAAATACTACGCCAGCCCCAGTTCCCCCACGATGCGCGGCACCATCAAAGTACATCTTCCATGGAGGTTGAACCTCAACAACCATTACGTCCTCATCAGGCAGTTCATCAGTAAGCTCCCAATCATTAGGTATCTGATGATCTGCCTAGAAATTTGCCAATGCTTGTCCTTTTACAGCCTTTTGAGGGATGTACAAAATCTCAAATTGTTGAAATTGGAGGTACCATCTCGCTAGTCGATCACTAAGAACATGTTTTAACATCATGAACTTGATGGGATTTGCTTTAGAAACAAGACGCACAACATGAGCTTGAAAGTAGTACTTCAACTTTTGAATTGAGAAGACTAGCTCCAAGCATAGCTTCTCAATTGGCGAATAATTCAACTCGTTTGGTTTCGTCATCCTCCTCAAGTAGTAAAGAGAGTTTTCTTTACCCTTACCATTTTATTGGGCCAACAGTGCTCCAACAGACCTTTCTTGTGCTGCAATGTATAGTATCAATGGCTTTCCAGGTACAAGAGCTCCAAAAACTGAAGGCTTCATCAAGTAGGATTTAATGCTCTTAAAGGCATTACTGCATGCTTGGTTCCATCTGAAAGGGACACCTTTCTTCATAAGGCGACTGTTGACACCTCCCATCTAGGTTCGAGATGAACCTCCTAAGGTACGCTAGCTTTCCCTGCAGAATTTTCAAATCATGGATATCTCGAGGCTTAGGCATTTTCAAAATGGCATCCACTTTGGCTTGATCAATTTTGATCCCTTGATGGCGGACAATGAAACCAAGGAACTTTCCAGAAGTAACTCCAAAGGCACATTTCAATGGATTCATCCTGAGTTGGTATCTCCGGAGCAATTCAAATACCATCCTCAAGTTTTTCATGTGGTCGCCCTTCTCTCTTGATTTCAGTACCAAGTCGTCAACATAGCATTTGACATTCCTGTGGAGAAGATCGTCGAAAATACTTTGAATAGCCCTTTTGTAAGTAGCACCATCATTCTTTAAGTCAAAAGGAATCACCTTGTAGCAATAAATACCCTTGGGAGTGCGAAACGTAGTAAGCTCTTCATCTTTTGGTGCCATACGAATTTGGTTATAGCCTGACGAACAGTCCATGAAAGACATTGCCTCGTAACCAGTAGTGGCATTGATCATCAACTCTGGAATAGGAAGCGGGAATTCATCTTGTAGACACGCATTATTGAGGTCCTTGAAGTCAACGCAAACTCGAATCTGGCCATTCTTCTTCCTTATAGGGACAATACCTGAAACCCATGTTGGGTATTTGACTTCCCGAATAAATCCAGCTTCAATGAGTTTGTTAACTTCAACTTCAACCACGGGAACCAAGTCCGGCTTGAAGCACCTTTGAGCTTGTTTAACAGGGCGAGCACCATTTTTGACTGCAAGGTGATGGAATGCTACTTTCGGGTCCAAGCTAGGCATCTCTTTGTAACTCCAAGCGAATACACCCCTAAATTCTTTGAATAACTCAATATAAGCGCTCTCCTCATTAGTTTCAAGTAAAACACTTAGGTAGGTGGGTCTTGGTTCTTCATCGGTGCTAAGGTTGACTTCTTTTAAGGCATCAACTGTCGTCTTCACTCCTTCTTCAAGTTCGGGCGGAGCATCTTTCGCATCTTCATCTTCTTGAGGGTCACTATTATTGAAGGATATGTGATAACACCGTGAAACATGCTCCAATTCGGCATTATCTTCTATTGAAGATGGAATGCCATTCTCGACTTGTACAGTAACATGATACGAATAACCCACACTTTCTTCGTCTTCATCACGTTCCTTAGTATAGACCACAATGTATGGCTTTACCTTCAGTACCTCTTTACATGAAACCACAAGTTTTGTTTGTCGCCTCATTCTAGAAGGAGCCAAACTTTAGAAATCCTTGGAGATCTCCTCGATTTTAGGTGAGGCGAGTGTTCTTATACTTTGAAAATTTCTCCGGAACGTGTTCCCCTTCTTTAGTGGACCCAATCTTTCAAACACGGAGGCCCTCTCGAGTGATTTTCCAAGCGATCAAAGACAGAATTCCTGTTAGAAGCAGGAGATTCGTCTTCTACATTGATATAATTGATACTCACCCTTCTTATTGAGATGCGCACCGGCAACGGTTGCTTGTATCCCAAACCTTCACATGGTTGTCTCGTTGCAGCTTTTGATGGGAGTTTCCCTAACTTTGATGGCTCATTTGGGATTGTATCCAGATTTTGCAAATATCTTGTAAGCGTTAGGGTCAAAACCTTCATATGTTCTCTTTGTAGGGATTACCACATTCCGCAAATGATTTTGAGCTACAAACCTTGCAAGCGGTTTTGAGGACGGCTTTACTGCCTCAATTCGTTTGACCGCGAGAGTTAACTCCATTAGTATGCTAGCTTGGCGATTAGATGGTTCACCTTCATCTTTCTTCCTTTTAGGGACATACTGGAGTGCTGGACTTACTTTCTTGCCATAAGGTGTAATATTCCCCCCCATAAGGTTTATTCATGTTGGGTTTTACATCCTTACTAATAGCTTTGGCTTCACAATTAGTCGCCTCTTCTCTTTTAGTTGAGGTCTCTTTATTCTTGATTTTCATACCATCATCAGCTGTCATCTCTATCACAATGCGGTTCTTCAAGTAGAACTTTGCATCGGCGAAGTGTGACTTAGCCTCGGTGAATGGCTCATCATCGGCAATTATCGTCTTCTCGACTTCAATTTCGTAGTATTTTCAATAGTGATGGTAGGTAGATGGAACTACTTTATTATCATGTATCCAAGGACTCCCAAGCAAAACATTGTATGAAGTCTTCGCGTCGATCACATGCAGCCATGCACTTGATTGCATGTCTTCAATAGTGATTTCCAGCCCGATATCGCCTATGGCTCTTTGCCCCCTTGGTCGAATCCTTGGATCATCACACGGCTTTCTGAGAGTTCATTCATGGGAATACCAAGTTCTTTCACATTATGTATTGGCAAAATGTTCGCTGAGGATCCTTCATCAACCAAAATCTGGTTTACCCTTTCATCTCGTATATAGCCAACCAGGTACAATGGGCGGTTATGAGGATTGTTACCTAGCAAAACGATCATCATTTGTGAACGTGACCTTCCCCTCACAAGCATTAACTTCTTGATGAGTGAGCTCGATGGGCTTTTTCGAAGATTGTGCCAACAGTAGGTCATCATTCTTTTCTTCTCCTTTGTCAGCATAGCAACAAGAGGCATCAATGCCCTCATGGGAAATTTTCGTGCGAAACCAACTTGGTAAAAACTCCTCCAAGATCAGTGGATTTCATGGCTTTTGAGGGTGGTGCATCTCCACTTTTGCTTTTTTCAAATGCCTAACTGAATTCTTTTTTATTAGTCCTTTTACCATCATCTTCCTTGTTCATTGTTCTACTGATTCTTTTCGTGGGCTCCTTTTGTGGCGCCTACGATGAGTCACCAATGTCCAACCTTCATCATCATCAAGTTGGTTGACTTCAGCTTTGTCGTTCTCCAGTAATTCTTTATCTTTGCTTTCTTTAAAACCATATAATTCATGCGGATTGAATGAGCCAAAGGTGATAGAGACTTGGTTTGCGCTTGCTTTCTCATATTCAAGCACTATCTTCTTTTCGCGAGCCAAGTCCATGACTTTATCCTTGAAGACAAAGCACTTCTCCGGAGGGTGGCTTATAAGTCGGTGATATTTGCAGTAATTTGGGTCAGTTGTTTTCCCAGCTTCATTTAGTCGCTTCATCTCCGGAAGCTCAATAAGATTTAACTCGAGGAGCTCTTCGAAAATGGCTGGCACATCAGAATCCAGGAATGGGTACTGTTTCTCCTGCATTTCTTTTAGAGTCAACTTTCCACTTGGCTTGTTTTGAAAAGAAGTGGATTTCATGCTCTGCTTCTTGCTCACCTTCGCCGTGAACTTCATAGGTTATGTATTGACATATATAGCTTCTTTGCTTTCAGACTTGGGTACGAACTTGACCCACTTCCTAACTTCTTGCTTTTCATTCGCTTTGCTAGGTTCATAGATGGGCAGCCTTTCATTTCCATCGGAGGACATGCTCAATTCCATGTCACGGGCACGTGTTGCAAGTTCTTCAAATGTGCTAGGCTTGATACCTTGCAAGATGTAGCGCAATCCCCAATGCATGGATTGGATGCACATCTCTATGCCCGAAGCTTTATTAAGCCTATCTTTGCAGTTGATGCTTGCATTCCTCCAACGATTGATAAAGTCGATAACTGGTTCCCCCTTTCTCTGACGAGTATTTGTGAGCTCTATCATACCCACAGTGCGTCCCGTGATATAAAGTCGATTGAGGAACTCTTGATCTAGTTGATCCAACCAATCGATAGATCCAGCCTCGAGGTCCGCGTACCAATCAAAAGCATTTCCTTTTAAAGAGCGGACAAACAGTTTGACGAGGTAGTCTCCATAAGTCCCAGCATTGTTGCATGTCTCAACATAATGCGCCACATGTTGCTTTGGTTTACCTTTACCATCAAACTGTTGAAACTTTGGAGGTTGATAGCCAGCATGCATCTTCAACATATCGACCCTAGCAGTGTACGACTTTGCTTATGTAAGGGAGAAGTTAGCAGCAACTTCATATTTTTTCTTGATGGTTCCTTCAATGAACTCCTTCAATTGAACGATTGGAATCATCCCTTCAGATGAGACATGGATAGCCTTAGTGGATGCTGCTTGTCTCGGGGGAGAGTCGCTCTCTAGAACTTCTGGGAGCTTCCGGGTGCATGGGTAGATTCTTCCTCCATCAAGATTTCCACCATGTTTGTTAGCTTGTCAATTCTAGCCTCTTGATTTGGCATGTATTTAGTCAAGCCAACGATTGCTTCCGTCAAATTTTCCAACTGCTCCTCCATGGATAAAGTGTTTGTCACCATGGATTGCATGATTGTCGTGGATAACGGGGAGTAGCATGGATTTTCACATGGATTGATCCTTGATTGGCTCACGCTATGTGGTGTAAGTGGGGAGCATCTATCACTTGAAGCATCATCATCTTCCTTCACAGCAGAGTGCTTGGAGCCAGAGAGGTCAAGCAGAGCCAGTGTTTTCCTGATCTTTTCGGCAACATCGCTTCCTCCTTCAGATGCGTTTGTGGCAGATATTGCTCCTTTTGAGGATGAAGATCCGAAAACAAGCGTTGATGCGGGTGATGCTTGAGGTGCTTCTTGTCCTAAAAAGCTTGCTTTGCTCCTCGTAACTGGGCCGAAGCTTCCAAAAGTGATATCGAGGATGCTTTCCACTTCAGCGTAGTACCTAGAATTAGCTGCCTTGGTGGAAGTTGAACCGGAGTTGATTTTTATTTAGAGCCATTTTAATGTTCTTGAACTTTGGTAATTGAAAAGTTGAGATGAGAGGTAGAGATTGTCCCACTGGGCGTGCTAGAATTTGTAGACAATAAATTTGGTTCGAGAAAATAAAATCAAGACCGAAAAATATCGCAACAATCGTAGTATTTTAGTTCGAATATTTGAGTGTTACAATCTCTATGGATCCTCTGATTCTACTTTTCTAGTATAAATTCAAGGACATTCGAGCTTGATCTTGAATCTATGTTTCTTGCCACGAATGATGATATTGTTCTTGAGCTTGAGCTTGATTGCTTGAACTTGATCTTGATTCGTTCTTAGTTCTTGAGCTTGAGCTTGAACTTGAACTTGATTGCTTGAAGCTTGAAACTTGTGGAGGAATTTGTAGTGTTTGATCCACGAGCTCTTTCTTGCTTCTTGTTATGACTTTTGGTCCCTTTTCTGAGTTATAAAGACCCCTATTTATAGTTGTGGAAGGGAGGAGTCATGATAAAAACAAACTCTTTCTGATCAATCAAATTAAAGGGTGACATGGCCGCATTTGATTGACCAAAACATGCCACTTGCACACGTGACGCGATTTCATTGGCCTTTTAGTGTGATTTGGCATGCCTTGTCAGTATGACATGTGGCATGATCATATTGGCTCTTCTGCTTGACTTGGCGCAACACGTCATTTGACACGTGGCACCAAACTGGGCCTCTAGGAAGATGATTTCTTGAGCTTAATGAAGTGGGCTCATCACTTAACCCAATTAAGTGGGTTAGCCCAATGAATTAAGACTTATTTAATTCATATATATTGGATTTAGATAATTAATTCAGCTATATTAGCCCGGAGTATTTATTTGGACTAATATATCTTGAATTTAATATATACTCCAAATTATTTCATAGACTTAATTTTAATAAAATTTATATGGCTACAATATTTTTACACACAAAGATGCTACTTGTATTTATACCAGAAACCTTCTAGAACGATATGATAATATGAGGCAAGTGATTTCATTAGGTTATGATATTAAATACGAAGTTCTTTTTATAAATAATTGAGGTAAAAAAAATTCTCTTAAAAATAACCCCACTTCATGTCAACATACTGATTTTGGAAAAATGACACTTCGCTATTACGACCCCAAAAAGAAAATCTAACAAAAATTGGTAATTGTATGTTACTTATTTGGGTAAAATTAAAAAGATACAAATACAAAGCATTGTGATTATGAATTATTATAAAGATATGGGTGGTGTTTGCAGCAGTAGTCTACACCATCTGAACAGAAAGAAACAAGAGGGTTTCAACAACAGAACAGAAACAACTAAGATTGAGCAAAGGAGATTACAGTTCAAGTGCACATTGCTGGAATAAAACACTCTAAATGGAATCCCATTCTGCAGACTATGAATCACTATCCCTTATGCGATTCTTCACAATCGTAATAATTTCTTTGTCTGTAATAGAAAACAAGTTTAACAATCATAGTTGTAGAGTTTACTATTTTGATTGTAACTTTGAGAACTGTTCTAAAATCCAAATAAACAGCTGATGTAAATTGCTAATGGTTGAAATAAAATTTCATTTGACAAAAAAAAATAAAGATATCTTTCTTGGCTTCAATGATTTGAAACCAAAACATGTTTTAAATGTTAAACCGTTTCTACTTTACTCAATTCTCAACCTTAATTAACTCATCAATTCCCAACCAAGATATTAATGGTCAAACTAATTATTTGCTGACAGTGACTTTATACTGTTTTTGTGAATTATTTCTAATTAATAATTAAAAGGTAGAATACTTCACAAAATTGATTAGGATCAGTAATTCTCATTTTTTTTAAAGGGAGTAGATAAAATAAAATAAACTGGCATTTGACATGGCATTGATGTGGCGATAATGTGATTAGCAAGATTGATTCTATATTTCGGGGAGTTATATGTTAAACTCACTTAAGATAAAATTAGCAGTTAGAAAATACGCTTTAAATTTTGATGTATGACTAACATTTTGAAATAAATTTGGAAGAGTAAAGTATATTTTATCTCATTTAGATTATGTACTTTATTCCTTGAGGTTGGAGTTTTAGTTTAATAATTGTAGTTTCATTTTGCATATTCAAATTTAAGTTCAATTCTACCCAGAATATCATTTGTAAAATAATCTTGATAATCTAAGACATTATTACACAAAAAATGCAACTATATTTATACCAAAAACGTTTTTTAACCAACCTCTAAATATGTATTTAAATATGTATTTTGTCAAGCATACTTATATTTCATGTCAACAGACTTTTGAAAAATGGCACTTGCTTTTCCAAGTTCCAACCCCCCCAAAAATAAAGGTAAATCGTATGTTAATTTATTCGGGGAAAACTAAAAAACAACATTTTTCTCCTTTATGGTCAACTTATTTCCAAGAGAAAATTTCACAAGTATTGTGACTATGAATAATTATCAAAATATATTTCTTAAGTTGAAGGCCAAAACATTAATTAATTTTTAAACCTTTTCTACTTTCCATATTTCTCAACCTTAGTTAATTCATCAATTCTCAATCAAGATATTAATAGTCAAACAAGTTATTTGTTGATAGTGACTTTTTAATTACTATTTTTTTTATGGATTATTTCCAATTAACAAGTAAAAGGTAGAATACTTCACAAAATAGATTAGCATCCGTAATTTTCACAAGGAATATCCGAGGGAAGAATTTTATTTTGTGGAATCAACTCATCTTCCTCAAAGAGGAACCCACATATAAATTCGTGTTCAAAAGATAACAAATTGATATCGATTCATTAAAAGAGAAATTACTAATAATTATTCATCAGTTTGTAAAAATTTGCGCAGACTCAATATTTATACCAAATTAATAAATATTTAAATATATTTATTTATTCAATTTAATTAATAACTATTAAAATATTAAATTATTTGATTTGGTTATAAACACCGGATACGAGTAAATATTTACACCTCGCTAATCCTTTGGAAGTTGAACATACTCATTACCCACCTAAACTTAGTACAATTAATTTAAAGCACACGTAAACTATTTGTAGTTATAGTTAGAGATAATTAGGTTATTTTAAATTTACTATATTTACTTTTTTTAATCAGTATACATATTATATATAATTATATATTAAATTATATATGGATTATACACATGGTATATCTATCAGTTATCTTTAATTTACATAGCTCAATGGACAGTCCGATACATTAAGTATTATGTAATTTAGGAAAAAATCAAAATATAAGAATCTATTATATGTAACCTGTTATATTTGTGTAAAAAATTATTTTTACAGCCGGAACACGTAAATTCTGATCACGTAATAATAACTTTACGGATTAAACAAGATACCTTCACTTTTGAGAGTGATATATTTAACAAAAAACACCCAACTGCCTATTATTTTCCATCATTTCTCATCTTCTTTGCTCACAAGCAAAAAGCCATGGCTAAACAAATCAAGAAACCATCACCTGCTTGTGCAAAAATAATAGAAGAAATTACAAAAATATACAAATCACTACCAACAAGACCGTCAATAGTAGATGTTGAAGCAGCAAATTCTGTACTAAAATCAGTAGAAACTGAAGAAGAAATTAAACTTGAAGAAATATCCAAGAAAGTGAAACCACAAGATGTTCCAATAGAATTATACTCTGTATTACAACAAGTGAGAAAATCCATAGTTTTTTTTCAAAGTCAAGAACAAAAGAAAGAGTCAATTCAGTTAATTGAACTTGAAAAGACTTATCAGAATTTTGATGAACTTATTCAGAAGGCTTCTGAGTTGGTTTCTGTTGAGAACTCAATTGGTGAAATTGAAGAAAAAGTTGTGGTCAGTGATGAAAAGGGTGATAGTTTGAGGGGTTTTGTTGCAAGTTCTGAAAATACTGCTGTTTCCTCTTCAGGTTTGGAGTTTGTCCAAGATTTCAACTTTTTGGTTTCTTGTTATTTGTACTTTTTTCTGCTGCTATATGCTTGAAGGTAGAGCTAAAACTAGTATGAATTGGCATAACTATGAATCTAACATCTTGTTAAACATATAGTTGTGTTTTTCCCTTTTCTTTTATGATAACAATGTCCCTCGAACCACTTTGTACACACCTCAACTATTCCAAGGCATAAAGTAGATAAATCACATATTCCTTCTATCCCAATTTATGTGAAATTATTTGATTCGATACGGAATTTAAGAAGAAATGAAGATTTTTGTAAAGGAGGAATTCTAAAGATAGATTGTTTTTAAACAAGTAAAGGGTAACATTCTTTTTGGGACCGACTAAAGAGTAAAGAGTGCCACGTATATTAGGACAGAGAGAGTTGCATTTTTTGTCTATGTTGGGATTAGAACCCTAGTTTCCGTAATTAATACCCCTTTTGAATTGACAATGATAGCTTGCTATGTACCTCGACTAATCTAGTTTACTGCCGGAAATAGCACATGAGCATAGATCTAGATAAATCTGCGCGCCAAAGTTGGAGCAAATAGGCTTATATTGAGTGTTGTAGCTGGGATTCGATTCTAAATTTGATCTTCTCTCTCTGCCCTCCAACAAACGAAAACAAAGAAAAGAGCATGTTACTTTTATGACTTACAACAATAACTATTAACTACGCCTCAATTCCAAGTAAGTTGGAGTCAGTTATATGAAACCTCACTTATCGTGTTGCTACTTCTGACCAATATTATACTAAATAAAAATAAAAAGTACCAGAAATTCTCTATATCTCCACTTGAATATAAATCTTGGACCGAATTAAAAGACTTTTATGACTAGACAACTAATATGAAGTCCAAAACTTCAAACTTTAGCATTTTTTGGTATTTAGTTGTGGATTTATAACTACTGGAGAGTAAGCATGTGGAAGTTTTCAATTCCTATCTTGAGTACATGAAGCTTACATAAGTATTACATTATTATATGGCAAGCCGTTTGAACTTTATGATAGGTCTGTGATTAGGGGCGGAGCTAGAGACCAAAGTAGGGCTCGGTCGAACACAATAACTTTGATCTAAACATTGTACTATTTGTCTTAAGAATCCATTTATATGTATAACTTTTTTTATTTAGAATCCAGTAACTTAGAAGGAGTAAAAACCTGCACCATAAGCTTAAAATCCTGACACTATCTACGTTTGTAATTCATACTATGCCCTAATTGTTGTATTATTTTGCCTATAGGGATCAAGCACGCGGAGAAGTACAGTTATTTGAAAGTGGCCGCGCTAATTGAAAGCGCTGCAAAAACTGGAGCAAAGGCTATTGATCTTCACAACAAGTTAACGGACAAGATTGAATGGCTTCCTATGTCATTAGGAAAGTTAGTGAAAGTCACTGAACTAAACTTTTCCAATAACCAAATTATGGCTCTTCCCACTACAATTAGCAACCTTAAATCCTTAACAAAACTTGATCTTCACTCCAACCAAATTATAAACCTTCCTGATTCATTTTGTGAGCTGCTGAATTTAACTGATCTCGACCTCCACGCCAACAGGTTGAAATCGCTGCCATCTTCTTTTGGTAACTTAGTAAATCTGATAAATCTTGATTTGGGTTCAAACCGGTTCACTCATTTGCCGGATCTTGTTGGGAACTTAACCTCATTGAAGAGACTAAACGTGGAAACAAATGAGCTCGAGGAACTTCCTTACACAATTGGTTTCTGCTCTTCACTTATAGAGTTGAGATTGGATTTTAATAAGCTTAAAGCTCTTCCCGAGACTGTAGGAATGCTCGAACACTTGGAGATCCTTACGCTGCATATTAACAGAATTAAAGGGTTACCAAAAACGATGGGCAATCTCTCTCGCCTGAGGGAACTTGATGTTAGCTTCAATGAAGTTGCAAATGTGCCTGAAATGTTTTGTTTTGCGACCAACTTGGAAAAGCTTAATCTTGCTAACAATTTTGCGGACTTGAGAACTTTGCCAAGATCAATGGGGAACCTTGAGAATCTTGAAGAGATCGATATCAGTAACAGTCAAATAAGAATACTGCCTGATTCCTTCAGATTGTTGTCAAAATTGAAAACTTTTCGAGCTGACGAGACTCCACTAGAAGTACCACCAAGGCAAATGATAAAGCATGGAGCTCAGGTATATCTTAAGCTTAATTATTCCTGTCAATGAATTTTGGACTTTTGATCAGTAGATTTTAACTAGTTTATCTTTCTTCTTTTTTCTTGCCATCAGGCTGTTGTAGAGTACATGGCTGATTTTGTTGCCAAGAATGAATTTCAATCTCAGCGGCCAAAGAAAAGGAGAGGTTTATTCGTCGGAATTGCCCATTTTTTCGGCACTGAGAGGAAGAGGCGGATTTAGGGCAGGTTTCGTCGGTTCAACTGAACTCATTTTGTTTGGACCAAACACGGGTACGTATCTAAGATCATAATCATTCAGAACCTACCGACTCTTGATCTTGGATTCGCCTAAGTAAGAGGTATCGGATACCTTCAAGATTATCAAAACAGTCAGTTTTCATGACTTTTTTATGTATATATGTGAATAAAAAGTTTGTCTTCTTGAGCCAAGGGTCTATCGGAAATAACCTTTTTGCCCCATCGGGGTAGTTGTAAGATCTGTGTATACACTACCCTCTTCAGACCCTCCAAGAACTTCCCACCTTGCTCTTGGGGAGACTCGAACTCACAACCTCTCGGTTGGAAGTGGGGATTGCTTACCATCGGAGCAACCCCTCTTGTCTTACTTCATATTTATTGCAAAAATGTAAATACTGTTTTTCAGTCTGTTGTAATATAATTGTTGGCTTGTGAACCATTGTTATGCTACCTAAAATCTATGTTATACTATAGTTTTTCATTCAAATACTTATCTCACAATACAGAAGGGGAGTTTTGGCGTAACTGATAAAGTTGTTCATATGTGACCAAGAGGCCACGGGTTTAAGCCGTGGAAATAGCCTCTTGCAAATATGCAGGGTAAGGCGGCATACAATATATCCTTGTGGTCCGGCCCTTCTTCGGACCCCGCGCATAGCGAGAGCTTAGTGCATGGACTGTATTTTTTTTTTACTTATCTCACAATATAAATATCTGAAGTAATATGGGTTATTGAAAGACTTTAATAGAGTTGAAAAATCAAATCTTGTTTGGTCCATGTATTCACAATACAAAAGCCAAATTGGATGCAATGTGGTTGAAGTTGAACAGCTGCCTGAGACTTGACTTGACTATAACAATGAGAAAAGTCAAATTTAAGTGTTGTTGCATCATATTTTAGTGTTGTTGCATCATACATAGGGGTGGAAAACAGACGGGTCGGTTGGATATGAGTGGGTCGAGAACGGGTAATGCAAAAATGAATAAATTATCTGATCCGGTCCATATATAATATGGACAAAATCTGGTTAATGATTACTATTTTTATCCGTTTTGCCACCATATATGATGTAACAACTGAAGATTGAATAGTACAGTAGTTGAAATTTGATAACCACTATATTAGTATATCCTTTGAGAATGTCTTTGGAGATAGAGGCGGATCCAATATATAAATTCAACGGGTTCCTACAATAATTTCGAGTTAATATACAATAATTTTGTTATCGATTGTCCGTGTTCAAAGCAACGAGAAATTGGAAACCAGTAAGAAGAAGAGACACAAAAAACAGAACGTATGTAACGTTTTAAAAAAAAAAAATCACAGAAATGAAGAAATCCGAGACCACAGAATTCACTGTGTGTCCTTAAGGAATTTAACCCCCTCACTGTACCCGAGGTTGTGGATTATTTCCTCCCATGATATAACGGATATACCTGTCGCAGGAGTGGCGGTACCTCAAACGCCTACGACTTCGACGAACTCAAATTCGGGAACGAAATCACACTATGACTCGATATGTTTCAGTTTGCAGAAAAGAATGCAGAATTTTTAATGTTTCCAGTATATGAAAATGAGGCATTGCCTCAGTTTATATAGCCTTGAATTGAGACTGTTCGGAAAGGCTTGGTGCCTGTTCGGGAAAGGCCATGCCTTTTCCTGAAAAATAAGAACGTTGGGAAGTTTTTTTAACGAATTAATATTATTATTATTTTTTTCTTTTCCCGCGGGAATTAAAAATAATTTCAGAAAATGAAGATTGAATTTTAAATAAATTTGGTCCAAAAAGATTATCAATCAATCAGATCATTTGACCAAATCCAAATCCAAATCCAAATCCAAATCCGCCAAAGCCGAAGCCGAGCCGAGCGACGACGACGGCGCGAGGGGAGTCCCTCTTCTTAACCCTTTAAGAGCTAGAAGAAGTGCTTTCTAATATAAGCACATAACTTTCCCTTTCTACCACCGATGTGGTACAAAGCTCCTTTTCAAAGGAACTTTGCTTTGAAACTTCATTTTCCTTCTATCTTCCCTCCATTTCTCATTCACACCAACTTAGCTAGCTTTAATCATTAACTAGCTTTAACAATCCCCCACATGAATGGGGAATGGCTATATGATGAAAAAACATGCATGACAAAAAACTGTGTGATTCGTAAGCAAGGATTAATTGCATCTGGATAAGTAGATTTCTCTTTGAACTTTCCGTAGTGAGCATATGTTGGATATACTCGGTCAATCGGTAGATTTGATATCTTTGAACCGTCGAGCTTTGGTGTATACCTAGACAACCACATGTCACACAATTAACCCTTTAACCGTTTTTGGTTCTCATTGTTTTGTTCGTTTCAGCCATGAACACTTCCTGGTTCATAAGTGCGTAGAGAGCTGGCCTTACAGAGTTCTCCTTGAAGCGGCTTACACTTCACACTTACATAGGTGATTCCTAAATGTGTCATCCCGTAGATACACTATTTGATATACCCCGTATCAAACTTAGAAACCATTAAAAAGCCTTAATGCTTTATCCTGGTACTGAACATTGTCTCATCACGAGAATGGACCAAAAAAGTTATTGTGACAATGTTGAACCGTCATCAATGACTTTGTTTGATCTCTTTGAACCTAGATCTTGGGATCTCATGTCTTCTAGGTAGAGTTACCGCCACGATGACTTGTCCTCGGCCATAGTCCCATTCCCCTCGATGATCTTTCAACCACTTCTCTAGTTAGGCCTTTAGTTAGTGGATCCGACACATTATCTCTTGACTTAACATAGTCAATTGTAATAATTCCACTAGAGAGTAGTTGTCTAACGGTATTATGTCTTCGTCGTATGTGACGAGACTTTCCGTTGTACATAACGCTCCCGGCTCTTCCTATTGCCGCTTGGCTATCGCAATGTATGCATATAGGAGCCAACGGTTTGGGCCAAAATGGAATATCTTCTAAGAAATTCCGGAGCCATTCAGCTTCTTCACCGGCTTTGTCTAGAGCTATGAACTCAGATTCCATTGTAGAGCGGGCGATGCATGTCTGTTTGGATGACTTCCAAGACACTGCTCCTCCACCTATAGTAAAAACGTATCCACTTGTGGATTTAGTTTCAGTTGAACCGGTGATCCAATTTGCATCACTGTATCCTTCAATAACTGCAGGATACCTGTTATAATGCAAAGCAAAGTTTTGAGTATGTTTCAAATATCCCAAAACTCGTTTCATTGCCAGCCAATGATTTTGGTCGGGATTACTCGTGTAGCGACTTAGTTTACTTATAGCACACGCAATATCAGGTCGCGTACAGTTCATAATATACATCAAACTTCCCAACACTCTGGCATAATCCAATTGAGAATCACTTTCACCTTTATTCTTTGCAAGAGCAAGGTTCATATCAATTGGCGTCTTTGCAACTTTAAAGTCCAAATACTTGAACTTTTCAAGTACTTTTTCAATATAATGAGATTGAGACAATGCTAGACCTTGAGGAGTCTTATGGATTTTAATTCCCAGAATTAAATCGGCAACTCCTAAGTCTTTCATATCAAACTTACTAGCAAGCATGCGCTTAGTAGTATTTATGTTAGCAATGTTGTTACTCATTATTAACATATCATCCACGTATAAACAAACAATGACGACGTGGTTCGGAGTGTTCTTAATGTAGACACATTTATCACATTCATTTATCTTGAATCCATTTGACAGCATCGTATGGTCAAATTTTGCATGCCACTGTTTTGGTGCTTGTTTTAGTCCATAAAGAGACTTAACAAGTCTACATACCTTCTTCTCTTTCCCTGGAACTACAAACCCTTCGGGTTGTTCCATGTAAATTTCTTCCTCCAACTCTCCATTTAAGAATGTTGTTTTCACATCCATTTGATGGATTTCAAGACCGTACACAGCGGCTAATGCTACTAACACCCGAATAGATGTAATCCTCGTTACCGGCGAGTATGTATCAAAGTAATCAAGACCTTCTCGTTGTCTAAACCCTTTAACAACTAGTCTTGCCTTATATTTTTCAATAGTGCCATCAGCTTTCATTTTCCGCTTAAAAATCCATTTGGAACCTAAAGGTTTATTCCCTGGAGGAAGATCAACCAATTCCCAAGTATGGTTGTTCAATATGGATTCTATCTCACTATTGATTGCCTCTTTCCAAAATTGAGCTTCCGATGAAGACGTAGCTTCGTTGAACGTTCGAGGCTCATTTTCCAACAAAAATGTTAAAAATTCTGGTCCAAAGGAAGTAGTCGTCCTTTGACGTTTGCTACGTCTTGGATTTTCCTCATCAGGAATGTTTTCCTTTATTTCTTCCCGAGGTCGTTTAGATTCTTTGCTAGACGACGCACATTCCTTTTTATACGGATATATGGTTTCAAAGAAGTCAGCATTATCTGATTCAATTACCGTATTCACCTGAATGTCGGGATTTTCTGATTTGTGAACCAGAAATCTATATGCCTTACTATTTGTGGCATATCCTATGAAAACACAATCAACGGTTTTAGGTCCTATTTTTACCCTTTTGGGTTTAGGAACTTGCACCTTGGCCAAACACCCCCACACTTTGAAGTATTCCAAATTGGGCTTCCTTCCTTTCCACTTTTCGTATGGAATTGATTTTGTTTTGCTATGGGGCACTCGATTGAGTATTCGGCTAGCTGTTAGAATGGCTTCCCCCCACAAGTTCTGGGGTAAACCAGAACTTATTAACAGGGAATTCATCATTTCTTTCAGTGTTCTATTTTTTCTTTCCGCAATTCCGTTTGATTGTGGCGAGTAAGGAGCAGTTGTTTGATGAATAATGCCATATTCCAAACATATTTGTTCAAAAGGAAATTCATATTCACCGCCCCTATCACTCCTTATCATTTTAATCTTTTTGTTAAGTTGAGTCTCAACTTCAGTTTTGTATTGCCTGAATGCTTCAATTGCTTCATCTTTACTATTAAGTAAATAAACGTAGCAATACCGCGTACTATCGTCAATAAAAGTTATGAAATACTTCTTTCCACCGCGAGATGGAATTGACTTCATGTCACAAATATCTGTATGGATTAAGTCTAAAGGACTTGAATTCCTTTCAACTGACTTATAAGGATGTTTAGCATACTTAGATTCAACACAGATTTGACATTTTGATTGATTGCATTCAAACTTAGGCAATACTTCCAAACTAATCATTTTTCGCAAGGTTCTATAATTGACATGTCCTAAACGTGAATGCCATAAATCATTTGACTCAAGCAAGTAAGACGAAGCAGAAACTTTATTATTATTAGCAACAACCATTACATTTAGTTTGAAAAGGCCCTCTGTGAGGTAGCCTTTTCCTATGTACATTTCGTTCTTACTTATTACAACCTTGTCAGAAACATAAACACATTTAAAACCGTTCTTCACTAGAAGTCCGGTAGATACAAGATTTTTCCTAATTTCAGGAACATGACAGACGTTGTTGAGAGTCACCACCTTGCCAGAGGTCATCTTCAGCAGTATCTTTCCATAACCTTCAATCTTGGCCGTTGCAGAATTTCCCATATATATTGTTTCGTCGGGCCCGGCGGGAGCATATGAAGCAAAGGCTTCTCTAACAGCACAAATGTGGCGAGTGGCGCCAGAGTCAATCCACCACTCTTTCGGACTTCCCACTAGGTTGCACTCGGACAACATAGCGCACAAGTCATCAACCTCCTCGTTTGTTTCAACCATATTAGCCTGACCCTTCTTCTTTTCCTTTTTCGGAGCACGACAGTCTGCAGCTTTGTGTCCGATTTTTCCACAATTATGGCAATTTCCCTGGAATTTCTTCTTGTTGGGATAGTTCCTTGGTCCCGATGCCTTTTTCCTCTTTTTCATATTAGTTGGGGCAGTTTCAACTATATGTGCTCCCCCTATGGTTGATCTCCCATTTGCCTTTTTCTCCGCTGCCTTGTTATCTTCCTCGATTCTCAACCGGACGATAAGATCTTCCAATGTCATCTCCTTTCGCTTATGTTTCAAGTAATTTTTGAAGTCCTTCCATGAAGGAGGCAACTTCTCTATCACTGCCGCAACTTGAAACGCCCCACTAATCACCAAACCTACAATAAACAACATGTAAGTGACGGGGCACTGAATACTTTTGACAAAGGCATTAATTAAATTTATACCTTCAGCGAGGAGATCATGGATGATAACCTGCAACTCTTGAACTTGAGTGACAACAGACTTGCCATCTACCATTTTGTAGTCCAAAAACTTGGCAGCGATAAACTTCTTTAAGCCAGCATCTTCTGTTTTATATTTCTTTTCCAACGCATCCCATAGTTCTTTTGATGTTCCCACATTACTATAGACGTTGTAAAGATCATCCTCCAGTCCGCTAAGAATGTAATTCTTGCACAAAAAATCTGAGTGCTTCCACGCCTCAATTACAACAAATCGTTCATTTTCAGGTGTTGATTCCGGCGGAACCGGAATATCCTCCTTAATAAACTTTTGAAGGCTTAAAGTAGTTAGATAGAAGAACATCTTTTGTTGCCATCGTTTGAAATCAATCCCGGTGAATTTTCCGGGCTTCTCTGCCGGAGCCGGTGCTGGTGCAGTACGACTGGAGGACGCAGCATTGCTCGTAGAACCAACCACGGGGGCTGGTGTGGCAGTAACAGTAGCAGTAGCATTCAAATTTGGAGTTTGGTCTCCCATTTCTGTCGTAGGAAATAACAGAACACTTTAATAATCGGTGAAGTTTTTATTTCTTCAAACCGAATCAAATTTACACAAACAGAATTAAAACAAACTTCAAATAGAATGTAATATACTGTATGTAGTATACTTGATGAAGTTTTTATATCTTCAAATCAAGTACCCAAATGAGTAGAAAGTTCTGAAAACTTTAATCTCAACCGGAGTAAAAAAAAAATTCGAAGATTTAGTCTCCAAACAACATACAAGTTCGTTAACAACAGATGAACACGGAAATAATAAATTAAATTCCTTAAGCTTGTTATCGATTGTCCGTGTTCAAAGCAACGAGAAATTGGAAACCAGTAAGAAGAAGAGACACAAAAAACAGAACGTATGTAACGTTTTAAAAAAAAAATCACAGAAATGAAGAAATCCGAGACCACAGAATTCACTGTGTGTCCTTAAGGAATTTAACCCCCTCACTGTACCCGAGGTTGTGGATTATTTCCTCCCAGGATATAACGGATATACCTGTCGCAGGAGTGGCGGTACCTCAAACGCCTACGACTTCGACGAACTCAAATTCGGGAACGAAATCACACTATGACTCGATATGTTTCAGTTTGCAGAAAAGAATGCAGAATTTTTAATGTTTCCAGTATATGAAAATGAGGCATTGCCTCAGTTTATATAGCCTTGAATTGAGACTGTTCGGAAAGGCTTGGTGCCTGTTCGGGAAAGGCCATGCCTTTTCCTGAAAAATAAGAACGTTGGGAAGTTTTTTTAACGAATTAATATTATTATTATTTTTTTCTTTTCCCGCGGGAATTAAAAATAATTTCAGAAAATGAAGATTGAATTTTAAATAAATTTGGTCCAAAAAGATTATCAATCAGATCATTTGACCAAATCCAAATCCAAGCCGAAGCCGAGCCGAGCGACGACGACGGCGCGAGGGGAGTCCCTCTTCTTAACCCTTTAAGAGCTAGAAGAAGTGCTTTCTAATATAAGCACATAACTTTCCCTTTCTACCACCGATGTGGTACAAAGCTCCTTTTCAAAGGAACTTTGCTTTGAAACTTCATTTTCCTTCTATCTTCCCTCCATTTCTCATTCACACCAACTTAGCTAGCTTTAATCATTAACTAGCTTTAACAAATTTATGGGTTCATAATATAATATTTTATAAATATTTAATAAATTTCTTAGTATATATACAAGATATAAACAAAAGATACTGGGTTCGATAAACCCAATCTTTATGCTCTAGATCCGCCCATGCTTAGAGGTTTGACATATTATGTTTATTACGGTTTATACAAGTGTTTAACTTCTATATGTTGACTAAGTTTAGTTATTTTACGCCACAAGGTTAAGTTACCTACAACAACATATAATTAATCTTAACAAATCTAATATGGTAACCTGAAAGTAGCTGAATAGATAATCTATTGTACAACAACAATCACGCAGTGAAATTTAATTAGTGGAGTTCGGGAATGATAGTGTGTACGCGGATAGGGGTAAAGAAGTTGTTTCAATAGACTCTCGGCTGAAGAAAATACAATGAATCTTTTTATTGTCAACATATATAAGTTAAATCTTTAATTATTCCACAAGGAGTGCCTGTAGCAGGTCGGTTAATGGACATGAACTTAATTATTACTGTTGAGTTTATTTGAGGTTGTTATAGCAACTCATAAACTTCAAATTTTAAATTCGTCTACCTTTGTGTTTAACAGTTCTGTATATATCTTTAGATTAATTAAAAAATATATGGATAGTTTACTTGGACAGTTGGAGTCTTGAGTCTTGACTCTTGACTAACCATATATCTTATATTAAATGGATATTTTACGTTGGACCAATTGGAATCCTTGACCAATCATATTCACTGATTTTTCAGTGACTTAAGAATTAATTAAGTTGGTAAACAACATTACCTGCTTTTGAGAATTTTCTGGTTTAGGCTTTATGTGGTATTATGTTATTCATTCGCAAAATATTTTAATACAATAAATCGCAGGCTGGCGAAGCCAGAATTTGAAGGCTATGAGTTTTGAACTGGCCACTAAACTCATAATTCGTCTTAATTATTGATGCAGTTAAATATCTGTAAATATTTGATGAATTTTCTAATATAAATACAAAACTTAACGCATTGTTTGGATCATTGTTATCCATCGTTTCATAATATATTGTATCATATCGTATTTTATTTTATCGTGTTATGAATATAACATTCGGATAAATTGTATTGTTTGTTGTTGTTAAATAACTTTTTAGTGTTTGTTTTGATTGTATCTTATTGTACTATAACTGATAAGTTTAGTAAAAATTACCCTTAATTATTTTAAACATTAAATTTATCAAAAATTACACATAAAAATAATTTTAAAAAATCCCCTTTCTTACTAAAATCTATGGATAGTTTACTTGGACTCATTGGAATTCTTGAGTCTTAACTAACCATATTTGTTATATTAAATACTATGGAAATTTTCTAGGTTAGGCTTTATGTGGTATTAAGGTATTTACTCTAGACAATTAATCTCAACATAGTAAAGTCAGAATTTTAAGATTATAAGTTCTAAATGAAGTATCAAACCAATAGCTCGCTTTAAGTACTGATGCAATTACATATTTGTATATATTTGATGAATTTCTTAATAGAAATACATTCAGAATTTTCTATAACAACATCCTTATATAATAGTCATTCATTATAAAAGCTGAGTTTTTCTTAAAATCGAATATTATATTATGCGATAATATATGTCCTCTATAATAATATTTCACTGTAGCAGCCAAAAAAATTTGGACTATGTACGGATAGTCCCGGAATTATAACTGGCATTTTTTATTTGATTCTTGGAAAATATTGTGTGTTTAAATTTGATCGTAGGAAAATAGCTCGTCTTTCTTCTGTGACAAAGCAGAAGTTGAATTTAAAATATTTATATAACATACAATAGTGAATTCAACATAGGAGTTGGGCATCAACTCAAAATGATTAATTTTATGGGTGATACCTTAACTTTTATTTTGTTGCAGTAAAGTCATTAAATTAATTTTTTTGGTTAGAAAAAGTCGTATAACTTTATTTGAATATTACAAAAGTCACTAATTTATTTTGTAACGAAAGTCATTCAATTTTATATAAAAAAATATAGAAAGTCATTAAGAGGAAACAAAAGAGTCGATGTATTCCAAGCATATTACTTTTTCCCTTACATTTTTACATGCCTAATCCTTTATTTAGAATTATTTTCATTAATAATATTATTCTTCGTTTATTCCATAAATGGTATTTTTTACAATTCTAGCATATTTTAAAAATAAACTGACCGTCGTATTAAGGAGTTTCTTTTATTCTATTAATATTGATATCATTTCTCTTCACCATTATAGTAAAACATTCTTTTTTATACTCTTTTGTAATGGCACACACGCCCCCCCCCCCCCCCCCCCCGCCCTCTCTTATTGGTGCTACCTTCTATCTACATTTCTTACATATAAAAAATAAATTTAAATATTTTTACTTATTTTTATACAAGTATGTATATATATAATCATTATGAACAATTTAAATTTATTATATTATATATAAATTTAAATTGTTCATAATCTAATCTTCTGCCTGCAACTGGATTTATCTAGCCATCATAGTGTTACAGAGGTCATTTGTTGACATGCAAAATCTGGCATCAAATATACCTTATATATTTTCAACTAAAATATGCACATTTTTTTGTTTATATTTTGTATATTAATATTAATAATGTGATTAGCTGGAAATTTTTCTTATGGGATTTTCATGGTATGTATAAGATATGAAATATTCTATGCTAGAAATATACCATAAATATGAAAATCTTCAAGAAAAAACCTATGCATATACTAGTATATTTGTACAATATTTACAATCACTCTAAATATACACTATATATATTTAATATATTTTTGAAATATTTACAATGTCAATTAATATTCTTTTTGCATATCATTAAGATTAAAAATATACACACGTGAAAGAATCAAAAATCAAATAATGTAAAACTAGTCAAAATACATGTTAAATAATATATCATCCAAAAAGTAAAAAGGAATGAAATCGTTAGTGTTGGGAGATTAAGGAAGTTTAGGAGTTAAATAAGGAACAAATCTAGTTCTTTGGAAGAACTTAACAATGCAGAATGCTGCTCGACCTAAAGCAATCTTCAACTTATGGCTGCTATTACAAGACAGATTACCTACCAAGGATAGGTTGATTAAATGGAACCTGAATGTGGCAGACACTTGTGTTATGTGCCAACAAAATGTGGAAACCAGAGAACACTTATTTCTGGGCTGCACCTTTGCATCCCACCTGAGATATCATACATTACAATGGATTGGAGCTAAGCAACCTACTGGACAGAACTGGTTTCAATTTGTCCAGTGGTTCATTGAGCAGTCTAAAGGCCAATCTCCTCGAGCTCATATAATCAAAATGACCTTGACAGAAATGTTCTATGTCATATGGCTGGAAAGGAATGCGAGAATATTTGAAAACACCTATTGTAACAGTGACAAACTGCTTAGAAGTATTGCCTATACTTGTAATGTTAGAGCTCCTCCTAGGCTAAGAATACACCTTCAGCATTATTTACTATAATGTTGAATTCTTGGATAGTATAGGTTAGTCTTTTTGCTCATTTTGATAGGCAGCTGAGTATAAAGCTGTGCTATGGATCTGTATGACAAAGACAAACACTTTGGTAATTAATACAAAGTTTAATTAAAAAAAAATAAGGAACAAATCCTTATGTTAGAAAGGTGCGAGATTTTAGGCATATTGGAGTTTCAGTTTTGGTTAGTATATGCTATAGAAAGAAATATTTTTTACTGCTACTATTGATATATTAAGTTTGTTGCTACCAAGATGTATTATATTTTTTAATGTGCTTAGTTATATGAAGAATCCTTCATTTTTTGTGATGTCATTTGAACGAAACGAACTTAAAATGAACACTATTGAAAAAAATAAAATAGAATCATAATTAAAAAGTTAATTTGATGAAGAAAATATCATTTTCATTTGGTCAACTAGATATATTAATATATTAAAGATTTAAAGGTGCACAAAATTACATCACTAGTAAGGGAATGTGAGTTCCCTTGAATAGTAGCATTAACATAAAATGTATCAATATTACAAACATTGATTTTCCTTTTAAAAATAGTACTTAAGATGTCTGTCAACGCTGCTTCATTAGCAAATACCGAAGGAATTGTAAAAAACTGTGTTCTTTCAAAGCTTCTCTTCCTAGCCCTTCCTTTACGAGGAGATCAGCCACTTGGTTTGCTCCCTGTAGCTATGCCCCATGGCTGGATTCCCTAGTTGCTCCATCATTGAATTGCAACCATATATTATGGGGTTGTGAGTCAAGTTACCATTTCTTATCATGTTTATTACCTTTGCGGAGTCTGTATCAATCACTAGGGGATAAAAGCATATAATCAATAGCAATTCTTAAGCCTTGCCATAGAGCTTGAAGCTCAGCTCTAATGTTATTTGTGTGGGGTATACCTTTTGTGTAGCCCATAACCCAGTCACCTATATTGTTCCTATAGATACCACATATTCCCCCTTGACCAGTTGAAGCAAGAGCAGCCTCATCAATGTTAAGCTTGAGAGTCCCAGCCTCTGGTGGTTTCCACTTGAGGCGTAGGGTAACTTTTTTAGGATTTCGTTTTTGACTACCAACTACATGATAATACTCAATTGCTATAACAATTATTTGGTGGATAAAGGTGTGTGTCTTTCTCTTCTCAAACACGTTTGTATTTCTAGTTTTCCAGATGCTCCAAAAACAAAAGGGTAGCAGCATCTTCCAATCAATACATGCATTGAATGGGACATGTTAGAGCCCGGGTAGATCTACAGCGAAGGATACGGGTTCCCATGAACCCAGTAACTTTTGCATAGACCCTGTATTTGTACGAAAAAATTCATTAAAAGTATAAGAATATTTAGCTTAGAACCCAGTTTGTTGGTCCAATTATCATGTAGATTAACTTGGAATTGTAATAGGAACCCATAAACTTAAAATTCTGGATCTGCCTATGGTGCCAAGTATCCTCCCAGTTTTGCATGGTGAAGGCATTAGGTGGAATGTCTTGACTGTTGGAGCTATAGCCATTACTAGGTTGAACCAGAATACCTTGGCATTTGGGCACTCAAAGAAAATGGGGTTTATGTACTCTACAACATGACCAATTTTGGTTAATATTCTGATGCATCAGCCATGTGAAGAATTTGATCTTAGTTGGAACCTTCAGTTTCCATATCCAGACATAGAGGTCTTCTTGATCTGGGTTGCTGGTGAAGTTGGAGGCAATAAAATTATAGGCTGACATAGATAAGAATATCCTAGTGGGTATGAGCTTCTAGATTAGCTATCATTGGCCCTTGCATTAAAAGAAATAAACGTGCTGGTAGAGATCTCATGTGAAATGGGGTAGCTGATTGAGTTGAGGTCCCAGATCTCACTACAATGCACATTACTAGCTTTCATGTTCAAGTTAGTCAGCTACTAAGGCCCTCTTAGGATAGTGCTAATAGATTGCAAGTTGGATAACCAACTGTCCTCTAGAAAGTTGATCGTGTCCTCTTTATGGACAATCTATCTGGCGGCTTTAGTACATACTTTCCAACCCTCTTGAATGCACTGCCAGACCCTAGTCTTAGGCCTACCTATATTGCTAGTCCCACTATAGTGCTTACCTATGAGAAGCTAGGCTAGTATGACAAGTTTTATTCTCCATGCTAGGCTAGTATGACAAGCTTTATTCTTCATATGAGCTTGTTGCAGACCCAGGGGCCCATGTTCTTATGCTTTGTAATTGCGTCCCATTTAGCCATGTGAAGCTTCCTTTATTTCAGAAGTAGTTCCCCAAACAAAATCCCTTTGAACATTAACAACCTGGTTATTTTAGAGGGCAGCTTAATATGAAAGCCAAGGTATTTGCCAAAGGCTGAGCTAGTCTTGATGCCCCTGATTTAGCTGCATTTACTAGACCATTCCTCTCTACTGTTGGCATTATTGAAATCCCCAGTGCTTAAAATAGTATGGCAGTACTTATTATTTGCCCTAGCAAATAGAGTGAGATCATCAGCAAAAAACAAGTGAGAGATCTTAGGCCCATTCATGTTGATGTTGATTGAGAACTATGAGTTGTTCCTAATAGCCTCTTCTATATTAGTAGAGAGTCTCTCCATGAAAATGATGAATAGGTGGGGGAAATAGGGTCAAACTATCTAATACCCCTAGTTGGGTTGAAAATTTTGCCTGGTCCCTAATAAACAAGAGATAGATGGAACTGGTGGTGATACAAAGACATAATCAGGGTGGTTAGTATACTTGGAAAATAAAGAAGAGCATGGAGTCTCTGATGAATGACCATTCCATTCTATCAAATTATTTCTCTAGGTATACTTTTAAGATCATGTTAGCATTTTTACAATTCGTCTTCTGAAAGTGGTTTATGTACTCCTGAACCACTATGGCATTATCAACAGCTCTTCTGTTGCATAGAAAGTTGGCTTGAGTAGGACCGATGATATTGTTAATAATAGTTTTGATTTTGTTGACAATGATCTTAGTGACTAGCTTGTACATGGTGTTGTACAATCCTATAGGTCTGGAGTTTCTAAATATAGTAACATTAGGACATTTTGGGGATTGGGCTGAGGTATGTTCTTTTAACCTCAGAGGGCATGACTCCAGATGAAAACACTAACATGCTGTAATTATTTATTTGGTTGGACAAGATATGACAGTGCTTCTTATAGAATAAAGGATGAAGCCCATCTGGACTAGGAACTTTCATAGGCTTAAAGGATTTTAGGGAAAAAGTAATCTCAGACAACCACATGGGGTAATCCAGGGTTTGTTTGTCTCTCTTATTAAGGGCATGAGGTCTATCTTTACTATAGGAGCGATTCCTATTGGAGTGATGATGTTCATAGGTGAAGATGTTGGAAAAATACTTAAGGATGGTCTCTTTTATATGGTGGATTCTTGGATTAGGTTTCCTACCTCATCTTTCAAACAAAATAATTCAACCATCGAATGATATATACGAGATAAAAACTTATACTCAATTATAATTTCCAAAACCGGTAGTACATGTCATAAGCTATATTGTATAAACATATTCAGAAGCGTATTATGAGTACACCACATCAGTACCAAGTAAGTATCAAGACTAACCTCGAAGGAGTAGTGAAAAGGACAGTCAAGACACCTACCAGACTAAACAACTTGAACAAGTGTATATATGAACTAACAAAGAAACGATATTAATATAAAGCTAAGCATGATAAAGTATACAAAACAATACTTGCAATGATACACTAGTAGCAACAATACTCAATAGGAAGTAGTCAGGTAATAATGTTATTGAGTAACTAATCAATGTCTAAGTCCGAGGAAACCAAATAAAGGAAAAACCAGCAACAACTCCATAAGAACAACCGCTTTCACACCAGATCTATTCAAGTATTTTCACGAGGTACCGAGCCTTATAATCATAGCTCACCGGTCCCAGTTCATGAACACTAATCACTTGGCATCTTGTGCCAACATTACAATTTACAACTCATAATTCACACGGACGACCATATGCCAATAGATCAATCCTCACACAGAAAGCAAGAAGACAAAAGTACATATAATGGTTAATGGCGTCAAGATTCGCCTTTTAAGACTGATATGAGTGATTTTTTATTACGTGTATGCTTGTGCAAGTGTTCTACCATAGTTCCATTCAATAAATAAGAGTAGAGACAATGAATGACACATAAGAAACGATCACCACGAAATGTACAATGTAATAAAAGCAATAATGAAGTTTGAAACATTGACTGATACAACAAGATTAGCTACATAGAACTGAGCAAATAATGCAACATGGAGGAAAATAATTAGTAGCATGCTAAGGAAAACAACAATCAAAGACAAGTGCATAGAAAAGAATAAATGACAATAAGAGCCCTTCCGAGGTACCGCCTCGTAGTTAAATCGTAAAATGAATCACAGTTTTTTTTATATCACCGTGGGAGCATTTATATTTAGTTTTGAAAATTATTTTCCCAAAACATCACCTTGTGTTTTGCCTACCTAATCACACTGCATGGCTTCTAGTACGTGCCTACTAGCTACGCGTTTCAAGCCACATTATCTCACGGCTTGCGTTTCAACATCCAGACCTTATACCACCGCATGCATATCAATAATAACAACAATACAGCAGAAACCTCGTACGACATAAGAAAAATCGTACGACAGAAACCTCGTGCAACAAATAACAACCCCGCGACATAAACTTCATGCAAACACAATAAAAATTCTCCCAATAAAACATGTATTCCAAAACATGACAACTCAAATAAATGACTTTCACAATATGTGCCCATATTCCATAACACTTTTTTAAACAATTTCAATGTCACAACCACACATAGATCTCGGCTCAACAACACCAAATATAACAACAATAACGTGCGAATACGACAAGTAAATCAACACAAGAACTTTATAGCACAAAATAACCATGATTCCACGAAAATGCAATTCAAAAATAAGAGAGATGGCATGAATCAATGACCCAAATAAGAATACATCAACAATAAAAGGGATAACAAACTTCCATTAAGGCTAAGCAATTACGGAAGAGATAATAATGATTTCAATTAAGGTTAAGCAATTACGGAAAGAGATGATGATTTTAATTAAGGTTAATTACTTAAGAAAAGGATAGCATCATGATAAAACATGAAATAGTTAATTCCAATTAAGACACACAAGGGTGAATTTAGTAAATGGGAGATTTAACATGACAAAAAAATCATATATAATGAACATAAGAACCTAAGAGCCCTAAACGGTCAAATTTTCACAATTAAGCCCGAGTATGTACTCGTTACCTTGCGTACACAACATTCACATGATACAATTAGCACCAAGGACCCAAATCCTAAGGAGTAATTCACCTACAAAAGTTAGGTAAGATACTTACCTCAAAAAGTTAGTCAGTTACTCTAAAATGACCTTATCAAGAAAAACAACCTCCGGACGGCTCAAACATAGCCAAAATAACTTCAAATCATATATAAAACTCATAGGAAACAATCCGGATAATAAAGCTTCAATTTTTAATAAGAACTCAAAGTCAACCCCCTGGGCTCGCATTTCGAAACCCGACCAACATTATAAAATCTGAATACCTATTCGATAACGAGTTCAACCATATAATAATTACCAAATTTCGATATCAACTCGTCCTTCAAATCATCACTTTACATTTTGAAGAATTTCTTTAAAAATCCCCATTTTTTCTCAACTCAAAACACTGATTATAAGATAAAAATAAAGATAGAATCATGGAGTATAATAAATTTGGGGGAAGAAAACTTACCCCAATGTTTTACTTGAAAAATCCACAAAAAATCGCTTAAAACCGAGGTCTAACACTCAAGATATGATAAAAAGGTCAAACCCTCAATTTGGAAAATATGTTCTACTGCTAGGTATTTGCTCATCGTGATCGTGAAAATATACATGCCATCGCGAAGAAGAAACAATGAATACCCAAAAGATACACTACGCGATCGCGAAGAAGAAAAGAACATTGGCCCACGAAAAGGTACTATACGATCACGAACAAGAAAGTGCAATTGCAAAAGAGAAAAATATACCAGTTTTTGAGTTGTGCTATGCGAATGGGGAACTACCCATGCGAACACAAAGAAACAAAACTCACACTTACTCGATCGGGGACCACACACTACGAACGCGAAGAAGAAAAATGGCCAGTCCCAGCACATCATACGTGAACGCAGCCTAAACTTCGTGATCGCGTAGAAGGGAACTCCAAATATCAGAGAAACATCCAAACACATGAGAAAATGGCATGTAGCCAATCCAAAACACGCCCGAGACCCCCCAGGACCCCGTCGAAACATACTAACAAGTTCCATATATATCACGGACCTACTTGAGGTCTCAAATCACATCAAACAATGTCTAAACAACGAATCGCAACACGAATCGAATTTATGAACTTTCAAATCTTCTAATTACTAAAAATCATTCCAAAACATATCAAATCAGTCTGGAATAACGTCAAATGTTGCATGCAAGTCCCAAGTGACATAATGGAATAATCCAACTTTCAGAATTTCATTCCGACCTCTACATCACCAAAGTCAGCTCTCGGTCAACCCTCTTAACCTTCCAAAACCTTAACTTTCCAATTTTCACCAGAATGCGCCGAATTGCCATACGGACTTCCAAATCCAAATCCAGACTTACGCCTAAGTATTAAATCACCATACAAAGCTATTGAAACCATTCAAATTCTATTTCTGAGTTGTTTTTTCAAAGGTCAGACTCCGGTAAACTCTTTTTATTTAAGCTTCAAAAATCAAAATTATTCTTTCAATTTAATCCTGAATCATATGAAAACCAATCTCGACCCCACACGCAAGCCATAATACACATTACGAAGCTACTCGAGACCTTAAGTTGCTGAACGTGATGCTAATTATCATAATGACCGGTTGGGTCGTTACACTTTTCTTGTGGAATATGCTACCAAACACATGTTTATCCATATGGTGACCCTAATTTTAAAGATCTCAGTTGCCCTATTGATTTTATACTCAGTAGAGAAACTATATTGCACAATATAAAGGAATTCAGGGTGGTTACACCATATAGATTCAAATCTAAAGGGTCTATTATGCCTGGTGTGATGGTTACCTAGGATGTTGAGGAGAAACTGACAGTTATTCAAATGAGTCTTAGGCAGGTGAGTCACTATAGATCCAGGGAATAATTCTATCCAAATATCACTTGCAAGGCACCTATTAAGTCTTTTTAAGATTAGGTCTTGCCTACTAGTATATCTTTTATTAGTCTTGGTGTATTTAGAGCTTTTGAACCCTAAGTCCACTAGCTTACATTGGTTTACAGAACGGCATAATCTATTTCTTATATTAAAATTTAAGAAGTTACCACCAAACTTATCTCTACCTTTCAGAATCTCATCAAGATCTCCCCCCAACTAGCCAACTACACTATATATAGATGCTAAGTCTTCAAGGAGCTCCCGAAGTCTATTCCTATCATCCAAGCAGTTACTAGCATATATAGCAGAGAAAAGCCATTTTGAAGAAGAAGAAATTACCTACACCATCGCATGAATCCCTTGAGGTGTAGTGGAAACCTCCTCGAGCTCCAGCAAGTTCTCCTTCCACATTAGCACAGTGCCGCACACTTGGCCAATTAAGGGAGTTTGGAACTCAACATCAAACTGAAGCTCAACAGTGATGTGCTTGTGATCTACCATCCTAGTTTCACATGACCAACAGAGCAAGGTTGTGAAGCTTAACTATGGAGGCACAGTTCCTACGAAACTCAACACCATTAACACCACTAGCATTCCATATTATGAAATTCATTAGCAATGAATTTTGAGAAGGGGCCTTTCTCTTGGTGCCCTTCCCCTTACCCACAAATGTTGTCTTCATCACACCTAAAATGGGATTTAGGGATACTGTTGAGTTCCTTGAGTTTTGATATAAGTTCACTCAAAGATCGATCATACAGCGTGTTAGCTTTCTGGGGCACAGACAAATATTTCGCCCAAGAGCTCTTGCAACTCTATTTCCAATGGTTCTTGCATGAGAAAGATTTTTATTTTTGGGACACCTAACTTTTCTATGAGATTCTCCAGATTCACATTGGATTCTCTGAGATAATTCAGGGTGCTGTTGAGTTCCTTACACAGTTGGTTGATATGAGATACCGGATGAGAGGATAGGAGAGGTACTTGCACTACTAGCGCCCATAGGGTGAAGTTGGGCGACGAGGTTGGTGTTTATAGGCTCATTAGTGGAAAAGAAGACATGGACTGACAGAGGTGGCCCACGAGGCTGCTGATCTCCTCCATGGAAACGACTGCTGTGTCTTCATATACTGTGCCTGAAGAAGTGTGGACATCCACAGTTGAAGTCCAAAGTTTGCAGTCCCTGGTGGAGTAGCTGCGTCGCTATCCGAGCTAAGCAGCGAGGGTCCTGGATGGTAATTTCCATGAGTATTGACCCTACCATCATCTGTAGTTTTTTATTGCTCCCCTGTGATGTCAATTCTAGCTAGAAATCCAGCGTGTGTTCTGGTGGTAGTGGGATGGAGGAAATCGTTTGTGGAGAGATGATTGGGGGTTGAGTGCTTGAGTTCGAGTTTTCCATTGATGTACTCAACTTTGTGGAATCCTCTAGAAGGGGAATTCGAAGAGTGAATCATATTTTGGGGACTATGGCTATAAGCCATCTCTTTTTTGTTGGAGGTATGTTTGAAGATTTTGCTTGTGCAGTCAATCTTGGAAGATTTACAAGCAAGGTCTTCTCACTAGTAACAATGGGCGATTGATGTGGAACTAGGGGTGTCCAACGGATCGGGTTAACTCATTTTCGAACCGGCCCGGATCGTTGAAACCCGGACCGGCCGAGACCGGTATAAAGGGGGCCAGGTAGGTTGGGTTATTGGGATAAGAGGGTTGCTACATTCACATTGGTTCAGCCGGTTAACCATATGGGTCAAACCTTGTCAACTTAAAACACTATAGATCCGGTTAACCAGGTTGGCCCAAACCGATTTAACAGTTCTTTCAATTTGTTTTTGAATTTTCTGACCCTCGTCAATGATCAGGTGGGCCAAGGGCCGTTGCCCAATGGCTATTTTTCACAAATAGCTCTTTTTGGGCCATTATTTTTAAAATTAATACTTTTTATAATTACTAAATTAGCCCTTTGAAAAAATATAAATACACACCCCTTCCGCTTTCTCATTCCTTCACTCATCTCTCATTTCTCAAATATCATTCTCTCATTCTTTACCTAAAGTGATATCAAGTATTTTGCTCTCGTTTTTTTTGAATTTAATTTATTGTATTATTTATTATTTGAAGTTTGAAGTTTGAGTTTGAACAATTGACATTTCTTGTGGTAACATTGGAGTTGTAAAATCATCAAGTGTTCAGTTTATTATTGAATTCGGTGCACTCCCTTGCATAAAGGATTTTGACCATTGGGATGGCATGAGAATGGAAAGCAATCTCATGTTCCTCTCGCTATGGCTCGGGACGTGCTGAATGTGCCAATTTCAACTGTTGCATGAGAGAGTGCATTTAGCCAAACAAGACAACAACTTGGAGATGCCCGTCACTCATTGGGAAGCAATGCTTTGGAAGTTTTAGTATGTTTCAGAGATTGATTTATATCAGAACGAAATAATCAAGGACGTAAAAATGTTGATAGCCCAGAAGACGAGGAACTTAGAAATATATTAACACATGGTAATCCATATGAATTTAACACTCCAGAAGAAGGCCACTCAATTCATATTGGTTATGAAGAACTTACTAAGGCAATGCAAAACCTTTGAATTTACTCTTTTTTCGTTAATTTGCTTGTTAAATGTAAATCTTTCAATTTGAATTTGAAATAAACTTAGCACTTGCAATTTATAACTGTAATTTTTTTCCAATCTTCATTGTATTGTTTATATTTTACTTTATATTAATATAAATTACAATAGTTATACAAAATACACTAGCCCAGCCCGACTTCTTGGACCCGTAATCCTTATTGTTTATTTTTTACCCGGATTAAACCATACTCGTTAAGCCCGATAAAACCTAACCCGTAAGTGGCCCGAATTGGAACTCAACCGGTTTTATTTGTAAAAATAGCACGGTCTTGTTAATTTTCGTACTGGTCATTAAAAAATAGCCAGTATTTACCAAGTCAATGAAACATAGCCACTATTTTGCTGCATAGAGATCGGTCCAGCATAATATACCGGAGTTCGGTGCACCTGTGTATGAACTTCCAGCATATTATGCTGAACCGGTATACTGGAGCACCAATGCTCCAAACTCCAGTATATTATGCTGGACCGATATATTATATTGAAACCCCAGTATATTAGATTGGAGTTCCAGTATAATATACTGGAACATTAGTATATTATACTGGAATGTTTTTCCGGATTTGAACAGTATTTTCGTTTCAATTTATTTTTACATGAAAAGTGGCTAAATTTTGATTACTTTAAAATTTTGTTATTTTTGAACGACTATTTATAAATTTAACTATTTTTAAATTTTTCCTATTTATTTTTTCTCACCCCTGACCGGCTTGGTCCACCCGTTTATAAGGCTGTATGGAGTAACGGTTCCGAACCGGAACCGGGACCGGAACCGCGGTTCTGGCGGTTCCGGTTCCGCGGTTTCGGTTCCCGCGGTTTCGGTTCCGTGGTTTCGGTTCCCGCGGTTTCGGTTCCGCGGTTCCTGTCCGGTTCCACCCATTAGAACCGTGGAACCGGAACCGCCAGAACCGGAATCGGAACCGGACCGGTTCCGGCGGTTCCATACGGTTCCAAACGGTTCCACCAACGGTTCGATATTTAAAATTTTTTTTTTTTTAAAAATTCGGACCGTTGGCGGAACCGTTTGGAACCGGATGGAACCTCTATCCGGTTCCCAACGGACAAATTTTTAAATTTTTTTTTTTTTAAATTCTGAAATCAGAACGTTGGTCTTGCAGAAATAGCAGTTTGGCATTTTTAAAATTTAGCCATTTGACCCCTCAAATTTAATTTAACCCCAAACTTTATATAATTACATAATTTCCCATTTCTCAACTATAAATACCCCCTCATTCTTTCATTTTAATTCACCAATTCATCAATCTCTCTCAATCTCTCTCAAGCTCTCTTTCAATATTTCTAGTGCAAGTGCTTAATTTTTGTTCCAAATTCGTGAAACATTGTGAAGTTGTTGAATTGAAGTTTTCAAGTGTTCAATTACAACGATTTTCAATTTTCAAGAAGTTGTTCGTCAATCCGGTAAACTCGTTTCAACTCTTACGTGCTAAGAATATTTGTTATGTGTTGTTATTTTGCTTAATTATAATTAGTATGACATTTTCATTGAAAAAAATATTCGGAAAAGGTACATCTAAATCCTTGAAGGTTTTATGAGATTTGTTAGAAATAATACATAAATTATGATGTAACTTGTACATTGGCATGTCTTCTTTTAGTTTTTTTTCCTTTTAATGGTTGTATTAGTACCATGTTGTGCTCATTCCATTGGGGGAAGGAAGACTAAGAAAGATATGCCATTTTGGTCAATAAATATGTTTTTTATCATATACTTGAATATATTTGTCTCAATATTTCTTTGTCTTTACTTCTATATCAATCCTTGAATATAAAATATTTATATAACATATAATATATAACATACAACACATAATACTATTTATACTAACTACTACACAATATACACTATTTATATACAATATATACTACTTTACTACAACATATACTACTTATATACAAAATATACACTACTTATTTTGAATATATACTAATTTCCAAGCACAATATATGCAGTAAGAACATAGTACACCATATAAAAATATATTCTACAATATACTAATCACTACTATACAAGATATTAATTAAAAAAAAAAAATAAGGTCGGAACCGCCGGGAACCGCCTGGAACCGCCAGACCCGCGGTTCCGGAACCGCCAGAACCGGAACCGGGCGGTTCCGGAACCGTATGATTCCGGTTCCGGCTCCGGAACCGCCAGAACCGGAACCGCCATAACCGAGAACCGCCAAAACCGGAACCGCAGACCCAAATAGACCCAGAACCGAAACCGGATACAGCCTTACCCGTTTAACAGCCTTATGTGAAACACATCATCTATTACTTCTAGCGGAGGTGGCACAAACGGAGTGTGAGAGGTGGGTTGTGTGCGTGAGTGGAGTGGGATCAATTTTTTTATACCTTGGGGTAGGGTGACCCACTTTCAAGTGGGTTTGGGCGGTGCATAAGTAAAATTTGCATATTAAATGTTTTTGGAAGTTGTAAAACGAAAAGAATGTATAAAAACATGGGGGATAAGCGCTTTTAAATTTTTCTTATAAACATTTCTAAAATGTAAAACCAGCTCGTCGGACGAATTGAGCACATGCGTTATAATAATAAAAAAGAACAATTAAGATCTCAACAACAAATTTTTCATTTCATATTTTTTTTTATCAAAACAGTTTCTTTCCCCAAATCGAACAACTCCCCCACACAAATCACCGGTAAAACCCTAAAATTCTCAAATTTTGATCTGATTTGGTGGCTATTATCGTAAAATTGGATCATTTTTGATTAGCAGCCATGCCAGTGGCGGCTTCGGCAATATACTTTCTCAATCTTCGTGGCGATGTACTTATTAATCGCCTCTACCGCGATGATGTTGGGTATATATATTTCTCCTTGTATTCCCAAAATTTATTTTATTGGCTTAATTTTACTTGATTTTGAATCCGGGAGTTAGTTTAAGAGAATGAACTGTTGATTTATCTTTTGAATTTTGATGAATAAATTAGAGTTTTGCTGCTCGAAAGTTTTTGGTGATGTGTGGTGATAGAAGCTCAAAGTTGGAGCCTTTTGCATTGTTTGTGTTGCTGTTTAAGAAAAATTAACTATGGTATAATATTTTGCTAACTAAAAGTACTGTTTCCTGTGTACAATTTTCATTGCTAAAGCAAACTTTTTTGTAACTCTGACCATATTATAATTTTAGTATAAACTCATATGATATCTGTTTTTTTGGTGTAAACTGAGTTTACTGATGTAAAGTAGCTTACTACATTACTCTGTTATGTTTCTCATTTAACTATAAACCTTTTACATTTTATCAGAGGGAATATGGTAGATGCTTTTCGGATGCATATAATGCAGTCAAAAGAACTTGGAACATGTCCTGTCCGGCAGATTGGAGGCTGCTCTTTTTTGTACATGAGAATTAGCAATGTCTACATTGTGATTGTTGTTAGCAGCAATGCAAATGTTGCATGTGCATTCAAGTTTGTTGTTGAGGTAACTCTCCTCTTGGTATTAGAATCTTACTTGTGCACCTGATGATTTCAGTCTCAAGCACTGCTGTTTATTTGTTTGCTACGAAAGCTTTCATGTTCTTTTTTTTTCTTTTTGTTTGGGGGTGGTGGTTGTGGTGATTGGGGGGGGGGGAGGTAAGTGGAGAAGGTACATTCTTGCTCTCTTAACACCCGGTTTTGTAATATGGTAGGAGTATTTTTATATACCTCAAACCCCCCCCCCCCTTTTTAATATTTTTTTTTGGCTACTAATTCCATTCCTAGTTGAGTTGTGCTATATTTTCTTTTAGGTTCACTAAAGTGACAAATAATTCCCTTTGGTTGCTACTAAAAAGAAACCTTTTCAAATGAGCAGTTTTTTATATATCTGTCTTATGGGATCAAGTTTTGCATATCCACATGGTCAAAAATTTAATCTTAGTGAATGGCAGCCTATGTGGTTTTCGGGTAGCTCGAGGGGATCCGTTACCTTTCATGCTTTTCATTCAGGTAATGGAAGCCTTGGGTAGAATGATGGATAGAGAAGTGGGAGATTGTTTCTTGAGGGGCAACACACAGTGAGGTTCCATAACGAGAAGTAGACATCACTTTAGTTCGGTGATGCAGACATAAACCAGCTGAGTTATCTGAGGTAGATTCTTATGTGGTTCCAGGTAACGTTAGGAAGTGTGAAATCATTTTGGTAGGTGATGTGGCAATATTGAAGATCTAGCACAACTGCTCAATTGCGGGGTTGGAGCTCTTCCAACTGCTTATCTCAATTTACCTCTAGGTACTTCCAACAAAGACCAAACAATATGGAACTCAGTGATTGAGAGAGTTGAGGAAGGGCTAGCAGGCGGACAAAAGAGGTACCTGCCCAAAGGGGAGAAAGAAGTACCAAACTAAGAGCACTATGTCGAGCATTCCTACGTACTTCATGTCTTTACTTAGGGCATATCCAATGCCACTCAAAGGCCTCATTTGTTTTTTTAAGATTAAGACGTCTGAATCTGAATACATATCTGAATATCAAGATGTGTATTAAGATTAAGCATCTGAATCTGAATACACATCTGAATATATTATGATGTTTATTAAGATCTGAATAGAAATAATTAGGATTTTTTGATTTTTAACATCTAAATATATAAAACTTATCTTTATTCTAAAATTAATATACATAAAATTCAAAAAAATTCTAACTAACCTAATATTCTATCAATAAAATATGATAGTTGTGGTGATGACTAACGGGTGAATGCCGACTAGAGGTTGTGGTTGGTGGTAGTTTTGGTTGATGATAGTTGTTAATGCTAGTAGCTAGTAGTGATTGGCATTGGTGGTGATTATGATTGAGGATGGTGGTGGTGATAGTTAATAATGTGGGATGACGGTAGTAGTTGTGACTTAGAAAGGTGGTGGGTAGGTTGTGGTAAGTTATAATGATGGTCAGTGCCGGTTGTGGTTGTTGATAGGCATGGGTTGGTCAGTTGTTGTAGTTGAGGTGGGGATGAATGTTGATTGTGGGTGAGAATGATAGTGGTTGGAGTGGTGGAGATAGTAGGTGGTTATGGTCGATAATGGAGGCTATGATTGAGGATGATGGTGGCGTGGCGGTGGTGGTGGAGGTGGTGATGGTGGTTGGGGTGGTGGTGGTGGGGGTGATGGTGAGGTGATGGTTGAGTATGGTGGTGGTGGTTACATGATGGTAGTTGATAATGATAGGCGGTGGAGGCAGTTAATAACGAATATGTGATAGCATTTTAATGAAATTAAGTCTCTGTTATACATCTTAATCATACAGTCCTATTCAGAACCATTAAGTGGCTGTGAAGTAAAAAAAACAAACACATTTAATGATTAAGATCTGAATAATTAAGATCTAGACTTTAAAAACAAACGCACTTATTGTCTGAGATCTGAATAATTAAGATTCAGACCTCCATTAAGTGCAAACAAATGAGGCCTAAATCTTGCACCAAATCCAAATTTGGTGCAAGAAATGGTGTTTTTTTGCTCCAATGCAACACCATTTTTTGCACTATTATAGAGCATGAATAGTGCAGCACTAAATTTGGTGCAGCACTATTCATCATTGTATATTTGGTTTAATATTATTTTAGTCAATTTTTTTATTTTTGGACTTCTAATTTATCATATATTGTGTATATAATTAACTTTTATATTAAGATCTTTATAATTTTAATTTTATATCTTATTTTTTGATATATTAATTTTTGTATATATTATATTTATATAAATTATAAGTTAATTTTATTATTATTATAATTGTATAAAATAAATATAACCACTATTTAAAAATAGAAAATGCAAATGTAACATATCTAATGTTGCTAAAATGAAAAAGTGAAAACTAAAATTCAAAAAAGGAAATTAACAATACATAAAATAAAAATACAACAACAACAACAACAACAACTACCCAGTATACTCCCACCAGGTGGGGTCTGGGGAAGGTAATATGTAGACAGCCTTACCCCTACCCAAAAGGGCAGAGAGGCTGCTTCCAAGCGACCCTCGGCGCATAGGGCAGAATGAAGAGCTGCATTGGAAAACAAAGATAAAGTTAGGAACCAAGACAAGACAAAACACAATAACAAAACAAAGCATAAGTAATCCTGCAGAAATAACGTAAATGATTATGTAAACATAAGAAACATAAATACCGTCGCATGCGACAATAACAAGCGACAACTATCATATTACCAACCAAGAGGGGACCTACGCTAAAACACTAGTCATCTACGGGTAACCCTACTATCCCACACCCAACCCCGGGTGGGGCGAACGAAGGACTCTAAGAGCCCCTAGCCTGCAACCCTGATTCTAGACCTCCAGACTCCCCTATCAAGGGTCAAGTCCTCGGTAACCTGCATACTAGTCATGTCCTGCCTAATCACCTCTCCCTAATGCTTCCTAGGCCTCCCTCTACCCCGCCGACCACCAACAATCTCCAGCCGCTCGCAGCTCCTCACCGGGGCATCGGGACCCCTCCTCCGTACATGCCCAAACCACCTCAGCCTCGCTTCCCGCATCTTCTCGTCCACCGGGGCCACCTCTACCTTCTGTCGAATAACTTCATTCTTAATCTTATCTAGCCTGGTGTGCCCACACATCCACCTAAGCATCCTCATCTCAGCAACCTTCATTCTCTGAACATGGGAGTTCTTCACGGGCCAGCACTCTGCCCCATACAACATCGCAGGTCTAACCACGGCTCTGTAGAATTTCCCCTTGAGTTTGTGTGGGATTTTCTTGTCACACAGGACCCCAGAAGCAAGCCTCCACTTCGACCACCCTGCTCCTATCCGATGGGTGACGTCCCCGTCAATCTCTCCGTTCCCCTGAATCACAGACCCAAGATATCGGACACTGTCCCTCTTGGCGATGGCCTGAGAACCAAGCATCACATCCCTGCCCACCCCACTCGGCTCGTCGCTGAACTTGCACTCCAGATATTCTGTCTTAGATCTGCTTATTTTGAAACCTTTAGACTCGAGGGTCTGTCTCCATACCTCTAACCTTTCACTAACACCGGCGCTCGTCTCGTCTATCAATATTATATCATCAGCAAAGAGCATACACCAAGGCACATCCCCTTGGATATGACGGGTTAGAGCATCTATCACTAAGGCGACAACAGGGGGCTCAGCGCCGATCCTTGATGGAGCCCCATTACCACAGGAAAATGGTCTGAATCGCCACCCACCGTCCTCACCCTAGTCTTAGCCCCATCGTACATGTCCTTGATAACTCTGATATAGGCTTCTGGCACACTCTTCGCCTCCAAGCACCTCCATAGCACCTCCATCGGGACCTTGTCATACGCCTTCTCCAAGTCGATAAGCACCATATGCAGGTCCTTCTTCTTATCCCTGAATTGTTCCGCCAGCCGCCTGACTAGGTGAATAGCCTCAGTGGTGGAGCGGCCCGGCATGAAACCGAACTGGTTCCCAGATATATTCGTCGCCTCCCTCATTCGCGCCTCAATCACCCTCTCCCAAACCTTCATCGTGTGGCTCATTAGTTTAATACCCCTATAGTTGTTGCAGCACTGGATGTCCCCTTTGTTCTTGTACAAGGGCACCACTGTACTCCACCGCCACTCATCCGGCATCCTTTTAGTCTTGAAGATCACGTTGAATAGCCTAGAGAGCCACTCCCCTCCAGGTTTACCCATGCACTTCCAAAACTCCACCGGGATCTCGTCAGGCCCGGTCGCTCGACCCCTACTCATCCTATGCAACGCCCCTAAGACCTCCTCCACCCTAATGCGCCTGCAGTACCCAAGGTCTCTATGACGCTCTGAATGCCCCAACTCCCCTAGCTCTATGCTCCGATCCCCCACCTCGTTAAGAAGTTCCCGGAAGTACGCCTGCCACCTCTGTTTGATTTGCGATTCCCCCATCAGAACTCTACCATCCTCGTCCTTGATACACCTGACCTGGTCTAGGTCACGAGCTATCCTTTCCCTTGCTTTAGCCAGTCGGAATAACTTCTTATCCCCACCTCTCTCCCCTAGTTCCTCATACATGCGACCGAACGCCGCGTTTTTAGCTTCCGTGACTGCCATCTTAGCTTCTCTTCTCGCCTCCCTGTAGAACAACCTGTTCACTCTCCGCTCCTCCTCGCTTGTGCTCCCTGCCAACCTAGCGAACGCCGCCTTCTTCACCTCCACTTTTCCTTTGACTACCTCGTTCCACCACCAATCACCCTGATGACCACCTGAATATCCCTTAGAAACCCCGAGCACGTCCCGTGCTACCCCCCTAACCAAGTTTGCTGTCGCTGACCACATAGCGTCCGCTTCCCCATAACTTCTCCAAGCTCCGCCATCCACTAACCTCCTTTCCAACTCCTGAGCTTTCTCCTTAGACAAAGCTCCCCATCTAATCCTCGGTTGACCCCGGGCGCCCCTCCTCTTCTTCTTCACCCAGAGATCAACATCCATCACTAGGAGCCTATGAAGAGTTGAAAGAGACTCTCCCGGAATAACCTTGCAATCCTTGCACAAACCCCTGTCGCTCCTTCTGAGGAGGATGTAATCAATTTGAGTCCTCGCCGCTGCACTCTTGAAGGTGACCAAATGCTCCTCCCTCTTTCGGAATGACGAGTTCGCAATCAGGAGCTCGGAAGCCCTGGCGAAATCAAGCAGCGAAGTGCCTCCTCCGTTCCTGGTCATAAAATAAAAATACATTATTATTAAAGTACATAAAAGGAGGATAGGTTAAAATTGAAATTACATTAAAAACATAAAAGAAGAGATATTTTGCAATGGAACAAGAATCAAAAAGAAAAGATGTTGAACGTGCATTCGGAGTTTTGCAATCGCGTTTTGCAATTGTTGCAGGTCTGTCACGTTTTTGGAGAAAAGAGGTCCTACATGATTAATGACCACATGTATTATACTGCACAACATGATAATTGAGGACGCGCGCGATCTTAATGCACCAATTGAAGATGCACGTGAATGTCCAGCTCCTACAGTAGAAATGGTAGTAGATGAAGATCACCGATTTGAACAATTTTTAACTCGACACAAAAAAAATTAAGGATAAAAATGCGCATTTCGCACTTCGTAATGCATTAATCGAGCATTTATGGTAGAATAGAGGCGAATATTAAATATTTATGTGGTACTTAAATTAAATTTGACTATGATGTAATATTTATTTAATTATCTTTTATCAATGATTTCACTTTTTGTTAATTTATCCTTTAAAATAATTTTGTAATAAATGATTATATAAGTGGTGAATGTGAATTATATATAATGAATATGGAAAAAAGAAAAAAGAAAGTATTAGTTTGAAGGAAATAAAAAATGAAAAGTAAATAGAAGATAATAATATAATATAGAAGAGAGAGAAGATTTGGTGTAAAAAATAGTGTGTAATGGTTGGAGTAAATTTGGTGTTACACCATTTTAGTGTGAAATTTGGTGCAAAAAAATAGTGCTAGCATTGGAGATGGCCTTAATGCACTAGCCAATATCATAGGTAAATTGCGAAGGTTTCATAGGAACTTTCTGTGGGATTCAACAAACGGGAAGAGGAAGTTCCGCTTAGCAAGGTGGGAGGATGTTATGTCTCCTAAGGAATTTGGGGACTGAGGGTCTAGGGGTGAAACATCGCAGTAAAATCAGTTTTTGGAGTCACATGTGGTGTAGAGAAGAGATTTTGAAACTCACATTCCCGAACATTTGCAGCTTCTCAAGCCAGAAGGAGTCGATAGTACGAGTAATCCAAAGGTTACAAGGTGGAGGTCGGGGTAGGGGTAGGGGAGAGGAGTTCATGGGATATAAAGATTAGGAGGAGCCTTCAAGTCTGGGAAGTTGATGAATTTCAAGGTTTAGATGAAATGCTTAACAAGCTAAGTACATCACACATTATTCAATGGAGATGAATAGCACGATGAATTGTCTTCACTGAAGTCGTATTATCATAAGCTCTTAGTGAGGGAAGAATAGAGTTTTCTGCGATTATCGGTTTGGAATTCCCAGGACACCAAGAAAGGTGTGCTTTTTTAATCGGCGGAGTGAGGAGCAATCCTGAGAGCTGAATTTTTTTTGTAAAAGGAGGATTGCATACGTTTGTTAGTGTTTAATGTGCATACGTTCTGGTGAAGATGTTGATCTCCTCCTCCTACATTGTCAAGTGGATACTCGCATGTGCTGTGAAATGTTGAGATGCTTCAGGATGCAATGAGCACAGTCAAGGATGCACTCGCTAGATGGACTTTTTAGAAGGAGAATTCTGAGCGCTTGGAACTTGTGCATTGGCACTCATCCGGGTCTTGTGGAAGGAGAGATATATAAGAGCTTTTGAAGGGACCGTGAACAAAGATGTATATTTGAGGGATAGCCTCTTTTTCCTTGTTTCTTTTTGGGGCACTCATAGAGTTCCAGTTCCTATAGAGGATTTGGTGTTGTTCATAGAAAATCATATTATGTTGTAGATTCTCTATACTTGGTATACTGCTTGTAACCCATTATTAAATTTTTTTTACCTTATCAAAAAATGTATTTGTCTTATGGATAAGAAGCATTCCGGTACCGATATAGTTTCCTATGCTTTAGTTATATAGAATTAGTGGGACCTTTCCTTAAATGTACTTATACAATCTGTCTTATAAAGGGGCATTTCTAGTACCCCATAAGAAATGGAGGTTAGAAACATAATGGCATAACCATGACTTTATTGCCTAAATGTGTTTTTCTGTTTGTTGTTCTGTAAGTGATTCGGTTTTACTACAAGATTAATAGAACTGCAATCTCCAATTCTCTCGCAGGCTGTTACATTATTCAAATCATATTTTGGTGGTGCCTTTGATGAAGATGCCATTCGTAATAACTTTGTTTTGATTTATGAGCTATTGGACGGTAAGCTTTTCATAGATTATTTAGTTTCTGACATTTTTTATCTGGGTTTGACAAACGAAAACCTTTTTTTATGAAGTAACCATTTATGTGTATAATACTAATTGATTTTTTTCTTTATTTGTATAAAAACGCAGAAATTATGGACTTCGGTTACCCTCAAAATCTTTCACCTGAAATCTTGAAACTCTATATTACTCAGGAAGGTGTTCGGTCATCCTTCTCATCCAAGGTTAGTTATTTTACGTGCTTGCTTCCATATTATGACCAAAGTGGTTTGAAAAGTAGATTGGGATTGATCTTTCTGTTTGATTTACATTTATAAAATTCGTTCTTGAGATATATCACAGCAATGAGATAAACGAGGAATTTTGAGTATACTATCTATCCCTTTCTCCCTTCACAATTGCACACTATCCTGCAGCATGTAGATAAGCCAGTTCCAAATGCAACATTACAAGTTACTGGTGCGGTTGGTTGGCGCAGGGAGGGTCTTCATTATAAGAAGAATGAGGTGGTTTATTGCTAACTTTCTTAATCTTGTTAGATCGTTATCTTCCCAAGTATGCCTGGGTTTCTGATGAAACTTAATATATTCAACAGGTGTTTCTGGATATTGTGGAAAGTGTTAATCTCCTTATGTCTTCAAAAGGTATAAAGTTTTGTAGTTTTGGTGGATGCTTTTTTCCTTCTTCTCCTATTTTTCTTCCATTTTTGGTTCTCTATTAATATGTAACAATTGCAGGTAGCGTCCTCCGTTGTGATGTAACTGGGAAAATTCTCATGAAATGCTTCCTTTCTGGAATGCCTGATCTGAAGTTGGGATTAAATGATAAAATTGGTCTTGAGAAAGAGTCACAGCTCAAGTCCCGTCCTGCTAAGAGGTAGTGTCTGCATAATTGTGTGTTTCATCCTTTGTGATTATGTCAATTTGACATACCTTGTTGAGCTAGTTGTTTCAGGAAATATCACTTGAATGTTTGTGAACTCTAGGTTACTATACTCTTTCCATTTCTTTCCTGGAGAGTTTGATTCTTTTAGTTCTTCAAAGTCCAAACTTGATCTCCTCAAACAGGAAAAAATTGAACATTATCTTTCCCTATCATTGCACCTCGTTGGGGAAAGAACATTTATGCTAATAAATGGAACGAGCGATTACTAGTTTTAGAGAATTACTAGCAGCCTTCTGAAACTGGTAGGTCCGTGCATCGTCCCCTGACAGTAGGTTTGGAGGTTCAGCATTTGGCTTCTGAGTAATAATCGTGTATTATGAGATCGGTAATGTATCTTTATAGGTGAGATGTACATTACCTATTCTACACCGAATCTTATGGTATACTCTTTGAATATTTTAGAAAAGAGTTGTAAAATGCTTTTGAACGGAAGAAAGAGGCTTCTAAAAAAAAAAGTACAACCCAGGATAATCCCACTTAGTGGGGTCTGGGGAGGGTAGTATGTACGCAGACCTTACCCCTACCCTGGGGTAGAGAGGCTGTTTCCAAGAAAGAGGCTTCTACTACTTGTAAAATGTGCTTCTTTTTACATATAACTTTTTCACGATTCCTAATATTTGAAAGCTATAGTATATAGACGTAGTAGTAGGAATTGCCTGAGAATTTGTCAGTTCTATAGCATTACATGAAAGTGGGATTTCCATTGGAACACAATTCGGATCTTCTGGATTATAGGATATTACAAGTATAGAGCATCTATTTTTCCAGGTGCCTTTGAGTATGTGTTTGTAAATTTTCAAAGGTTACCTGATATCAGTTAACCTTATAACCTTAAAGAGTGAAGATGACAGTTCACTTCGTGCCATTCTGCTTCTTTCAGTTGTTTCTCCATTTTCTGCAGTTTCATAATGTTAACTGTCTTCAGACTCTCTGATTATTTAGCTGTATGGACTCCATATTAGTTTCAACAGCTGCATGTTTAGATAGTTATTTCTGTTTTTAACATGGTATATTTCTCTGCCGCCCGGTGCAGCGGCAAAACGATTGAGCTTGATGACGTTACTTTCCACCAGTGTGTAAATTTGACAAGATTCAACTCAGAAAAGACTGTCAGCTTTGTGCCGCCTGATGGTGAATTTGAGTTGATGAAGTAAGTTTGTACTTCCTTCTGTTCATTGTTGTTTTTTGGGCTCTATTTTTTGTTCTCTTCTCAAACTGGAAGGCTTAACCACTGTTCTTCTTTTGTTCTAGTAGTAAAATTCTGAACGTCCTTGAAAAGTTGCTCAATGTCAAGTTAGATTAATAGTACAATAATTAAGGCAGCACAAGTGTGTCTGTCCCAGAAATTGTTTTCGGCATGTCATGGTAAGGAGTCCGTTATTGTTGTGAGCACTATGACTAATCCACCAGTCCGCAGGAAAGAAAAGTTTCCAAGAAGGAAAGAAATAATATGGTAGCTTGAATTCTTTCCATAAAAGTTAGCACTATTTTCTAGAACAAGGTTTTCTTCTCCTATAAATAGGAGGCTTCCTCACCCTAATGTATCAATATTCTTAATAATCAGAATCTCTACAATTCTCTCTCTATATCCCTCCTTCCCCTTTTATTATTTTATTACAAATTTCCTTTTTAGACCTCGTAGAATATTTTAAGCATCCTACAAAAGTTAATATTATATACCTTTCACAACTGCGAAGAATTTAAGTTTGAATTATGATATGATCTTTCACTGCAAAGTATAAACTCAGAGATTTTGAAGTGCATTTGGTTTTATTCTTTTGCTATAACCAAGATAATTGAAACCCAAACTGCTGTTTTGTTTAAAACTGAATGGTTTCTATTATTGGGCGTCTCAAATTAATGTCCTTTTCTCCTAAAAATGGAATATTTACCCATCAAGAACTTGATGGGTCCTATTATCTACATTCCAATATCCCAACAAATCAAAAATATTCTTTCTCCTCCTATTGCTGCCAGTCTGATCATGTCCCACTCGTAAGTATTCATTTGCGTTCCAAACTCTAAATAAATTGTGGGAAAGTTAAAAGTATTATATATACAGCTTGAAAGTTCTAACAAAATATTCAATTTGAGAGAAGTACATGAAAAAAATCCTTTATATCTTTGAGCAATTGAAATTGAAATAGTGTAACCTTTTGAAGTGATGAGCAAGTCTCAACTCTGGGGGCTAGATATATCATCTACATATTATTGATCACTTGGAAAGTGATGACCAAGTCTATAAAGATTGTGTCCGGGCTTTTAAGCTCAAAATATGTAGGCAACTTGATTTTGAAGTAGTTACAGATTATACTCATATTCATGGCCATAATCTTATATAATAACACCTGAAATTTGTTTATCTTCAGGTACCGTATTACTGAAGGAGTAAATCTTCCTTTCCGGGTATTACCAACTATCAAGGAATTAGGTCGTACACGTATGGAAGTGAATGTTAAGGTTTGGCATGGAATGTATTTCAATTTGAAGCATCTGTCTTATTTGATTTACTGTTGCTAAACTTGTGTTGTTTTTCAGGTTAAGAGTGTGTTTGGTGCAAAAATGTTTTCTCTGGGAGTTGTCATTAAAATTCCAGTGCCAAAGCAAACTGCAAAAACAAGCTTCCAGGTGACATCAGGGAGAGCAAAGTATAATCCAGCCATTGACTGTTTGGTGTGGAAGTGAGTGTTCGATGGCTTAATCATGGTTGGCATAAATTTTTACCTCCATTTGATTTATTTCTTGAAGATGCGGTCAAACTTTTATCATGAAGCTTTCTTTTTCGTCTGACTCACATTTAGACCGGATGCCTTAGCAAATTTGACATATACTATTGAAACACAATTAATCTGTCTGTTTCTTCAATTAAAAAGCTTGATTTCTTTGGTTTTTTTAATGGAATCCTCCTCTTTAGCACTAGCAAATAAAATTTACATGGAGGTTTCGGCGTTCCTTACCTCCTCAAGAAATGCGGGATTGGAGGGGTTTCTAAAGTTCCGTGTATCAGACACTATAAAGGAAGGGCGACTCTGTTCTTCAATTAAAAATCGTTTTAAGGATGTACTCCATTACAAATGAATCAATTTATTGTGAAAATATTGAAATGAGCTGGATTTTGATTTGTCTTCTTTGTATAGAAACTGGGATACTATTTTGTTTACAGGTTTTTCTGCAGATTCTGGTGAACCCTTCGTCTTCTAGCACATCTGACTTGATTGGCTTGCCTTTTCCATGGCTGAGTGGCCTGAATTGCTTACTTTTTTGTTGTAACCGAGAAACTTCTGAGGGCTAGTGTCGCACGGTTTGAAACTCGGTGGACTTGAATACCAGGTCTGCAGCAGGGATCGAACCTGTGACGTGCCCCTAAACCACGCATCACTAGGTGTGCTCATACCACTAGGCCAAAGTCCTGGAGGCCTGAACCTTATACTTTCTTAAGTTGCTATAGATGTTCTCGCAGATGCTATTGTGTCTTTAGCCATAATTGATTATTATTTGAGCTGGCGTTTATGGAATCAGGAGTCAATCTCAATATACTAGTCTGCTCGGTAATCAACATAGTTGTATCCGTTAGTTGCTTCTTGAAAATCCCCGAGATGGAGCTTCAGGTTTGGCCAGCATGTCATTTTTGTCAATTTCCAATGAAAAGAATTGTGACTTGGAAAAAAAGAATGGAAGGAAAGGAATTGAAGGATGTTTCAATGGATTGGATAAAATAAAACTAAGAAATATGAAGAGTTTGTTCTCTTATGCCTTTGGTGTAAAGAGGATACGCGTTGTATGCGTAATCGTATAGGTTAGGCGAAAATAGCCTACACGCTCATATTGTCTATGTTTGTGGCATCACTTTGTTGAGTTAATAATGAAATCATTTTGACTTGTGAGGTCCTTCAACCGAACTATGAATAGAAATTCACAGCTCTTTCATCACTTCAAATTCTCCCACCAGCAGAATTTCTTGGATCATCCTAGCAACATTCATATTCACTGAATAAAACTTTATAGATCTGTTTCTAATTACTAATCGATAAAAAAAAATCTGTTTTTATTACTATCTGCTACTTGGTGTTGTCAAAAATCAAAACTAAAAGCACAGAGAAGCGCCAAGTTTTGCTACAACTTATAGGACAAAGCGCAATTAAAGCGCAGGCCTTAGCAAAGAAAGGAGAAAATGAGAAAGCTAATGCATGTTTGTGTATATATAATGCAAGAAAATTAACTAAAAAACAGAAATAACAATTATGTGGACGGGAAGATGTTTCTCGTCCATATTAATATGTGAGTTTCCACATCTAATCTCGTTGTTTTTCACTGTTTTTTTGTTTTTGAAAATGACTACACAATTAAGGAGCTTGTTTTCCTAATTCTTCATCTCTAGATAATAATGCATGGTTCACACTGCTCCATTTTGTTCAACCTGGAGAAGTTGAATTATTTGTTGCCGAACCATTAGCTTAGGGTGTGCCTATCACATGTACTGGTATTTACACATGTATAGTGTCTGTGTGCACATGCTATCACAGGTATTTACACATGTATACCTATGGATGCTTTCTTTGTAGCAAGTACAATTGCATTGTGCGTACAGTTTTATCTTAGTAAATTTGTTTATATAGAATGTAGAAAACCTTACACTCATGTACGATACTCATCTCTATTAAGAACAATATGGTATTTTCTTTGCATGAGTTGCTTGCCTCCAAGTGCACACTGTCTGACAACATCATGTGCTCTTGAGGGAGAGTAGGAGAAGCAAATGTTCACACTTCTCGTCCTATTGGGACTAATTGGAGGAATTGAATTAACCTACGATCAGTTGTGTGTAACATCAGATAATCTGGCAAAAGGAGGATCATTTCTGTAGGTCCTGGATGTATATAGTAATAGTTGACTCAATTTTGAATATTCCTGCGTCTCTTTTTTCTTCCGCATTCTTTCTTCTATGTTATGTTTATATTTCATATATATATATATATATACACTACAGGTTTCTAGTTCGTAGTAAAGCATACTAGTGTGTTTACTTCCATTTTTCTGTGGATCGAGGAGTTTGATGTTAATACAACTTAATTATACAATGATCATGTTCTATTTTTGTCAGTAGCCACTAATCTGTTTTTGCTGCATTCTTCTCTATGAAATCTAGTTTTTCTGTGAGTAGAATTTTCAATATGGACAATGTGGTGCAGGATAAGAAAATTTCCGGGGCAAACTGAGTCGACATTGAGTGCTGAGGTTGAGTTAATTTCGACAATTACAGAGAAGAAGTCATTGACTCGGCCGCCAATTCAGATGGAATTTCAGGTAAATATTTGCCATACCACATGATAACTGTGTTCCTCTACAGTTTGTATTTTGGCATGATAACTTGTTTTATTGTGGTTTATTCTATTTGTTCAAGAGTTCATTACCAGTTCCTTGTTTCGATGCAGGTTCCCATGTTTACAGCATCTGGATTGCGTGTTCGGTTTCTCAAGGTATGTTTGGCAAAATTACAATTCAATAGTGGCTTTCTTTGGTATGAAATTCAGCTTCATGTGGTTAGCTGTGTTCAGGTGTGGGAGAAGAGTGGCTACAACACAGTTGAATGGGTTCGTTACATCACTAAAGCTGGTTCATATGAGATAAGGTGCTAAGATAAAACAGCTTATGTGAATATGAGGCGGTTGTAGATTGATGCCCAGTGTAAATGTAGATCTGTTCGAAGGATGCAATCATACCAGCACGTAAGCACCAGATTCTATACTTTAAATGTGCTTGGGCGAGTATAGTACTAGGATGGATGACCTTTGGAGAGTTCCTTTCTTGGCTCCGACTAGTTTGGGATTGAGGCCCAAGTGGATTATTTTTTTTAATTTTTTGTTGTGTTGAGTTCTTTATGAGGACTAAAAAGACGCCTTTAGTTAAAACTGGCATAGTCCTTATGTTCAATTGTTGTTGGTTTGTTTGATATATTGTCCCACACAAATCAGTGTCTTTTGTCTGTTTCCTGGAATGAATTAGAAGCGGATGCTAGTAATTTTGGTGCTGCAGCCACAATTTCTTCCCATCATTTTTCTTATCTTATATGTTTACTTTCTTGAGCCGATGGTCTATCGAAAATAACTTCTCTATATCTATAAGGTAGGGGTCCCACTACCCTCCCTAGATTCCATTTATGTGACTACAATGAGTTTGTTGTTGTTCTTGTATGTTTACCGAGCAAATTTAACCTTGGATTAGTTGAAATTCTTTCTGTTGGTTATATCATCTAAGGGATTATCACATTAGTCGCAACTCTCTGTTTTCTTAATAAAGCTTATTTTTTTTATGTATTCAATAGTTTGGAGGTATGCTATGTTGTGACAATTCTTAAAACTGTCGCCTCAAAATGATTTAGAAAACAGAGTACGAAAAACATTTTACATCATTAACAATGATTCAAGGGGTAACATTTTCAAAGACAACGCCTAGTTGAATAGACAGAAATTAGCACTATGAAATACATGCGATTAGTCAGGAAGCATTAGGTAAATAACCACATTTCAAATTGCTAATTAATATTTAACCAGCTTTCAAAACTATTCAACTTTTAGTTATTTTTAGATGAGGAAACAAAGTTTGGACAAAAGTACTCATAGCTAAAACACAGAAAAATTCCAGCACACTGTATCGGTGTTCAAAACTTCTATATGTGAGGAGTTCGAAATATGCAATTCAAACCCTTGGAAAAATTCATGGTGCTTGAACTGTCTCCTTTCGAACTTCAAGATATGGTATGGACAACAACAACAACAATCCAGTATGATGGCATCCTTCCTACTCGAACTCACAACCTCTCGGTTGGAAGTGGGGGTTGCTTACCATCAGAGCAACCCCTCTTGTCTTCAAGATATACTATGGAGTTTTCCTAAAATATAAAGTCAATACGACTTCTCAAAAGATTTAAGTTATATGCACTAGTTATGACAATTTTGTTTAATATCGTCTGATTTATGATAATATGGTTATTATTTTATTAGATTAGTAATTAATATCTATGAAAAATTTAATTATAGAGACCTAGCTATACAAATATTTTATATATTAAGTGTCTGAAAACACACTAATCCGACTAAACCCAAATCGCATAAGACCCATTCCTGGAAGAAAGACCCCTATTCTTTATTTTTGAGCTCAAAATCGAGACTATAATTATTTAAACTTATTCATAAAATCCTAAGGGGTTGTTTAATCAGGAGAAATTAAAATAATATGTGAGATATCCAACTTTCGATTCACTCGTGGGATCCGGGGGGGGGGGGGGGGGGGACCACCACGGCTCCTCTCTTCTCGAGAATCCATACATCCCTTATTAGTGTATGGACAACTATCTCTCGAGCACAGGTTTAGGTTCGGCCTCAATGGGAAAATAAAATGGAGCACCTAACAACGCATCTTCACAGACCAAGAACTACGAGATCGCCCCTTTCATTCTGGGGTGACGGAGGGATTAAATTTATATTGTATATAATTAACGGTAAAAAATAATCCACGAATAAAGTTATATCGTCATAATATATATTTAATTCCATAATTAATTGTGAATATATTATGGCACCTTATCACATCAAATTTAAAATTAGTTTATCTCACTTCTCAAATAAAATAAATTAATTTAGAAATTATAATCCCGAAATAATTTTATTCGCATCCCAAATGACCCCTTGAATTCCAAACAACTTTCTTTCCCCTATCACCCCTCAAATTCCAACTTAAACTACTTCATAAAACCCTAATTATCCCAACTTTCTTTCCCTTTTTCTCCTTCCGCTTTCTTTTTCCTTTTTCTTTTCCTTTCCTCATTTTTTTCTCTTTTATCACTGTACACACATACTCTCTCTCTCTCTCAAACAGAGTTTTTGAGTAGCCCCCCAAAACACAAACACAACAAAATCCAAACTTCACTGTGAAAAAAAACCCTTTTCACATTGCATCAGTATATTCTTTTTTGTCCTATGGATTCTCGAGAACCCCCACCACTTCACCACCCACCCCACCTTCAATCTCTACCACCCCATCACCAACCACCACCCCTACATGCCCATGGATCAATGGTGTCACCCCCACCCCTTCCAACCCAACCCCACCAACCCCACCAACAAGAACAACCCAACTTTCCTACACATAACAATATCCAACAGCAGCAGCAGCAGCAGCAACCCCGACAACAGAACTTACAATTTCCCTTCAACTCAATTTCTGGGCCAAACCCAAAACCAAATCTTGATTACTCTGATGGATCATCATCTGCTGCTTTAGGTTTAAGCATTGAGCCTGCTAAGAAGAAAAGAGGCAGGCCCAGAAAGTACTCTACTGATAATAATAATAACATTGCTTTAGGCCTTTCTCCTAATCCAGTTACTCAAATTCCTTCAGTGGTGACTCATACAGATTCTGCTGCTGCTGGTAATAATGGAGATAACCCTTCTAAGAAGTCCCGTGGGAGGCCCCCTGGCTCGGGAAAGAAACAAGTAGAAGCTTTTGGTATATATATGTCTTCATTATTGATTTAATTATGTATCTAGCTGGATAATTAGGTATCTAGGTTGAAATCTTAGTTCAGTTTGCCTAAGCCTTGGTGGATAGAGTTACTCTATACTTGTGCTTGTGGGAGGTAGCATGTACATAGTGGAATAGTTGAAGGGTGTGCATCTCACCGTCATAAAACAAATTATGTATTGAGCTTTTAATTAGGAAATGGTTTAACTTATATACATCGGTAATGTAAATAACTAATTTATGTAAACGGATAACGTAAAGAATTTTAACTCTATTAGGAATAGTATATTTCAATGTATTGTGGCAGGTAACTTGCCTTATTTTGCAGGTTACTAATCTCACTTTTTATGGACGGTTTACATTATAATGCATATAAGTTGAAACTCATTTGGAAAATAATTTTGTTTATCATTGCGATATTTTAGGATTGCCTTTTTTTGGTATTAGGTAACATGCCTTATTTTTTAGGTTACTAATATGATACATATAGTGGGATTATAAGTATCATAATCCCACTTTTTATGGATGGTTACATTACATGTAGATAACCTGACATTTACACTGTCAATGTGTAGAAGTTAACTTTATTTGGAAAGGATTTAACTTATTTACGTTGATAATGTAAAGATTTTTACTATAGTAGTGTAGTTCAAGTTGTTGTAGTAGGTAACCCTTATTTTTCCGGGTTCCTAATCCCCACTTTTTATGGATGGTTACATGTAGTTAACCTGCATTTACACTACCAAGGCAAAAAAGTTAAAACTCATTTGGAAATACATATGCTCATTATTGCTAAGCTTTTGTACTGCTTTTTTGTTTCCTCAACCTTCCCCTATGTCCCAATTTGTTTGGCACTATTTGCTTATCAGAGTCCACTTAGGACTTAGGGACCAAATATATTGGAAAAATTTATTGAAAAGTACTATAGTTGCAATCTTGTAGGAAAAGGGTGAAGGAAATATTTTCAGATGCATGTCAAAGTTTAATTAATTGAAAAATATCTTGGGAAGTAAAAAGTCCCGAACGTTTTGTGACAGAGGTTAGTGTTAACCAATTTAGCACCTGCAACATAGTGATTATTGGGTTTCTTGATGGTTGACAGGTGCAGTTGGATTTGGCTTTACACCACATTTAATCACTGTGAACATTGGCGAGGTAAAATATCTTTTTGCTTGTTGATCTTTGGGGGTAAAGCATGCAATTTTTTACAGCATGTTTTACAAAACTCTGATTAACCTATGTATTTTACAAGTGCATGAGTCTGCATATTTTTGTGCTGTATATTGTTGTTCCACAACCGGATCGAATTTCAAATTTCTTATGAGAGAAAAAAACGAAGAGATCAGTTAACTTCTGTACTTAGTTTTTCGTTGGCATTCTTTCTTAATCTTTTGGGTTGATAGACAAGCATTCTTGGATGAATTAAAAGAACCAAACTACAATATTTGATGGAGTTTCTAATGGTGAAATAAAGGTACGCTTTTGTGCAACAGTTCCAAGTTGCAATACAGTGGTTTGGAAGGATGAGATATTTTTTCGATAATTTGTAAGTTGGAAATTGAAAATTTTACCTTTTTGTCTTTAATGAGCTAAATAAGGTACTGTCGTTATTCGTATCACACATCAAAGTTCCGTTTGTGTGTTCTTCGTTCCAATCATCATTATTCTCTTTCCTTTTATTTGTATAGGCAAGATCTTGGCTCTTCGTCTTATCTTCTCTTTTTTAGTTGCATTGAGTTTTTTTCTTCCTATGCGTCCTTATATCTCAAACATGTTAATGAATTACTTGGTTGTAATTTTCAGCTTTTTGATTAGATGTTGTCAGAGTTGGCTTCCATTAGATTGTTTGCTTGTGGGTTTCAAGGTTTAAAATTTAAATAGAGGTAGTATCTTGGTGATTTAGGTTAAACTTAAAGTGGATATGGAGCGTCTTTTGGTAGTGCATTTTTTTAAACCCATGCACCTGGATTTTGTATTTACTAAAGGTGCTACCATATCTAAATCGCGCACGTTGTTGCATCAGTTGTCGTTTATGGTGAATGGTAACAGAAATTTTGTGGGGTTCACAGCTCCATTTGTAAACAATCAAAAGTCTAATGGAACTAATACGTGGTATTTATATCTTACACATAATCAAACTTCTTTTTTAAGTTTGACTTTAGTTGAAGTCCCCGTCTTGTGAATTTTTGGTTGAGTTTTCTTTATGATTGCGAATCTGTTACCTTGGCCGCAGGACATATCGTCAAAGGTAATGGCTTTCTCACAGCAAGGACCACGGGCAGTTTGTATTCTATCTGCAAATGGAGCTGTATCTAATGTCACCCTTCGCCAACCTGCAATGGGTGGTGGCACCGTGACCTATGAGGTCTGTATGAGTTTCAGCTTAAAGACACTTACCTTTTCTGTTGCCTTATGCTGTTGCATGTCTTGTATATGTTACAGTCTTTTTGCTGGAGATTGCTGTTGCATGTGTGGTAGTCCTTTTTTCTGTTTGTGAAGTGTTTTTATAGGAGCGGTGAATGTACTTGAAGCGGGATGAAACACAATAAAACCTTCAACAGATGGTAATAAGCCCATACGAAATGAAACTCAGCTGAGTCTTCTTTTCCCCTTTTTGATCTTTCCGTTCTGATGTCAGAGAGGTCTTCTTCCTTAATGAAGCCTAGTTATTCCTCTTGAAATATCATTTAGCAGTAGTTGGTTAATAATTTTTAGGTATATTTGATAGTCTTATTTTATGAAGGATTACCTTGTGGTTTGTTATGTTGACATCAACTCATGCATTGTCTATCTTAGCCGGAAGAAGAGATGAGAGAAAAAACGAGAGCAGCTACAACGAAAAACCATTGCTTTGGGTGGTTGAGTAATAAACTTATCGGGAACGAAGTTGTCATACCATTTTTCAGTTGTTTGGATTGTCTTGGTGGCTCTATCTTACGTACTGCATATTGCACAAGTAATTTGATTTGCGTTTATTGTAAAAGTTGTGAAGTGTTATCTTAATGCTGAATTTTCTAAAGGTGATGTTTGCATGTATACTAATTGTCTTGTAACATACCTTTTCGGTATTGGTCATCGAGCATGGTGTTACTCTTATATGCAGGGCCGATTTGAAATCATCTCATTATCGGGTTCATTCTTGCTATCAGAAAGTAATGGTAGCCGTAGCAGAACAGGTGGTCTAAGCGTGTCGCTGTCTGGGCCAGATGGTAGAGTTTTGGGTGGTGGAGTTGCAGGGATGCTTATGGCTGCCACTCCAGTACAGGTGCTATTCTAACTACCACTTTGTCGGAAAATTTGAATATACATACAATAATGTGCAAAAAAGTTGGAAAAAATAATGTAAAAAGACACTGCTCGACGAATAGTGCTTCCTAGTCCACTGATCTAGCAGCATTTTAGCCGACCTACGTACGTATTTTAGCCGATTTTCTTAAAAATAAAGGTGGTACAAAACCGAACCCTGACCTCTAGAAATCAGATTCGAGTAAACTAAAAGGCTAAAGCCTCTTCACAAAAAACTAAAGCGATAATAAATTTTATGATGTTACTCAGTTGGTTTGCGTATTTGCGCTCTTCTATGTTGCACAAACTCTCCAAACCAGCTGCCTCACCCGTATCGGATCCTATAAAAAATGCACTACTTTTGGAGGATTCGACGTGCACCCATCGATATTTTCGGAGGGTCCGAGAAACGAATCTCTTCTTTAAACATAGACAACAACAACAACTACCCAGTATAGTCCCACAAAGTGGGGTCTGGGGATCTTTAAACATAGACACCGCTTGTGAAAAATCCGCATCCGCTGTATACATATCGTGTTACTTGCTAATGGCTTCCTCTTCCTTACCAGGTGGTTGTGGGTAGCTTTATTGCGGAAGGGAAAAAGCCCAAGTCTAAGGCACCATCACCAACTGCACCTTCCAATATGTTGAATTTTGGTGCTCCGGTCACTGAGGCGAGCTCTCCTTCCCAAGGTACCTCAAGCGACTCATCCGATGAGAATGGTGACAGCCCTCTCGGCCACGAACAGGGACCTTTTGGTAATGCTGCTCAACCAATGCACGGTATGCCGACGTATTGGGGCCAAACAATGTGAAAATGCTTCCCTGAACATGACGTTCCCAAGGGTATTCGACTTCTTGATCCGCGACTGATCATAGGCAGCAGATTATAGGCGTTATATCGAGTTGTTGTCTTAAGCTTGATTCCCTTTTTTTCTGTTTTTTTTCCTACTTGGTTTTCACCTTTAGTTTATCAATTGTAGGATAGTCAAAAGGCATGGCTAATTTGCAGAAAGTCAAGTTATGGTTTCTTTACCACCTTAGTCTTGGTATATTTTAGGTGACTTTGTGGTTTGAGTATTTACTTCTTCTCAGATTTCCAAACCAATTTTATTTGTAACTTTCTTTTCTAGGTATTTGTTAGATATGAGAGTCATAAACTGAGTTGATTAGGTCTCAATGCAATTACTATTTCTGCCATAATAATTCTTCTATTTCCAGTTAGAAGTTTGCCCTCTTTTCTCACTTTTATGACTGAAATTTATGAGGTCCAAGTTAGTTTAGAAAACTTGCTAATTTAAGACTCAAAGTCATGAGAAGCTGGTGGAGGGAGCTTTGGCGTAACTTGTTAAAGTTGCTGCCATGTGACCAGAGGTCATGGGTTTGAGCCGTGAAAACAATCTCTTGCATAAATGCAGGGTAAGGTTGTATTACAATAGACTCTTGTGGTCCTATCCTTCTTCGGATACCGTGCTATTGTACACCGGGCTGCTCTATTTTTAGGCAGAAAAGCTAGTGAAGGGGAGCCTTGACATAACTGGTAAAATTGCTGCCCTATGATCGGGAGATCACGGGTTCGAGACGTGAAGGGTAGATTGCGTACAATAGACAGACCACTGTGGTCCTATCTTTCTCCAGACCGAGCTGTCCCTTTTTTTTGGGCATGAGAAGCTGGTATGCATGATAAATTTGCTGTTGTAATTGCTATATGTAGTACTTTCTTGTTTTGGGAAAAGGTTCAAATATACATCTGTACTAATTAATAGGGAAAATAAAGAAGAATGCACATTTTATAAACAGTAGCTTCAACTAGTCAATAGTCAGGTTGGTTGGAAAATGAAAATAATGATTATCTCTACCAAATATCAAAATGTGCTGGTGCTGGAAAACAGTGACAACAATTGGTGATTTAGGTTTGAGCCAAGCAAACTTTCAACTTCAACCTGGCCAAGTTGGTGTCTGGTAGGAGTCTGTGTACATGAAAAGCGGATCCATAATTTGAATTTTATGAGTTTTGAACACTATAACGACTTCAAGGACTAATAAATGGATTTGAAATTTGAATTTCGTGTTATATATAATTAACTTATTAACAACAACAAACTCAGTTTAATTCTATAAGTGAGGTTTGAGGAGGGTAGTGTGTACGCAGACCTTATCCCAAACCTATAAAGCTAGAAAGACTGGTTTCCAATAGGCCCTCAGCTCAAGAAACAATAAAAATAAAGCAACAAGCAATAACAACAACAATGTAATAGGGTAACAAAAGCGAATAACACAAGTAATAAAGAACAAGGAATAAGAGAATACAGGAATATTACTAGTAGTACCGGTAAGCTTAGGAGAAACTCATAACTACCTGTCAACCTACTGCCTTAATCTCGACCTATACACCTTACTATAGTGGGTCATGTCCTCGGTAAGGTGAAGTACTGATATGTCCTGCCTAATCACCTCTTCCCAATATTTTTTTGGTCTACCCCTACCATTCGTCAGACCTGCCATCTATTTCTCTTCTCTTAATATGCTCGATTCATCGCAACCTCGATTCCCGCAACTTGTCCTCCACAGAGGCTACTCCCACCTTTTCTCTAATATAAATACAGAATTTAGAATATATTTTTTGAGTTCGATCTAATCCGTAAGTTGTCTTCTAGCTCCATCCTTGATGTCAAAGCCATAGAGCAGTGACTTCTAATACCACAATTTTGTACCAAATTTAATGCAGATGGTTAAGTCTACTTACCACTAACCTTATTCTATAAGCAATTATTCTCCATTCTTTAGTCAAAATCAAGTACCTGATATTGTTCCTTCATGTGTACAAACTACCTTGAATCAAAGTAAAATCTAAGTAATGCTCTAATCAATCCATACAAGTTTGGTGGTGTTTGATTTAGTTGAAACTCAACTCTTTGCAGTTGCTAATTGGCCAAAAATTAGTTGGAGTATAAGCAACTAATAAAGTTCTATATCCATTTTTTTTATGTTAATGGTTGATGTGGTATTCCACTCAAGTTTCTCTAAGTACCTGATATTGTTCCTTCACGTGTTGGACTCGTAGAAAAGAATCAGAACAATAATTTCATTATTTAACAATTGTGAAATTGACTAGGAGCTGATCCTTAGTGTTCTAGACGATTTCACGTGAACCTAGTACCTTGAATTTTATATTAAAAGATTAATTAAATATTTATATTTTTTATTTAATTATAAATCTAGTCATTATTATATATTAACTTCCGATTACTATAAAAATTTATAAATTTTAAATTCTGAATGGACATGTAAAGTTGACTACTAGTATAATCCTTGCATGCATGTTAGGGACTAATTCACACCAATGACAAACCTTTCACAACTATCTTTCACAGGCTTTAGTAGCTTGCCATTTATCAAATTGTCTGTCACTTTCCATATTCCTACCTTCTACAAGAACTCTAGAATTATCTTTATATATACATACACCTTTTATTCAATCCATACCCTAATTCAACAACTCTTCATCTATCACAACAAATCAAGTAATATCTATATATAAATAGTTTATCTAAACATACAAATTTCCTAAGTAGAGCCTTTGTAAATTCACCTTATGGATTGCATAATTCTGCCAGTATCAATCTTAAAAAGGCGTCGTTCATGCCGATTAGGTTACCAACCGGTATCTGAAAATGGTTTTGAAGATTCAGATACTGATCAGGTGACTGTGGTCGTGGGGAAGGAGAAGAGAGAATTCTTGGTGGAGCCATTTATATTGGAAGAAAGTCCTTTTAGGGTTTTGATTGAATTGGCGAGGAACAAAGAAGATGAAGGGAAAGTAAATGAGAATATTGGAGAAAAGAAATTGATTTTTGTGGATGTGGATTCTATCTTGTTTGAACACATGTTGTGGTTGATGAAAAATGATTGTTCTTCTTTTTTTGAGCTTAATCTCAAGGAAATTATCGACTTCTATGCTCAAGATAATTATTAAAAGAAGAAAAATATCATCCTGATTCGATATTTACAAGTGGATTCAGTTTTAAGGACAAATGTCATTATATCATCTATATCCTTAACAGGATTTTGAGTAAATATTTGAATCAATTCATCATCATATATATACCATATGTCGTTAACAGAGTTCAAGTAAATATATAATAGCAACCAATGTTTCGATGGAATATAATAAAATAGAGCCACTTTAACGTTTTGGGGGTTACAAAGGAAGTTTCGAGCTCGTATTGGTCATGGATTGAGAACGGGCGGAGTTAAGCTTTATGATATCGAATCTCCAAATCTCATGTTATTCCTTGGTAGCTTAGTGCTAGAACGGTCGGATATTAGCTGATTGGTCGTAGATTCGAATCCTATTTGAGGAGATTTAATTCATTCTAAAAGAATTCAGAATAGAAGTGCTCGCTTTGCCCGTTAAGAATAGGTAACTCCTTCCATGTCTTTATTTCAGCATGCAGAGTTTTTACATGATATTTTCGTACGATTTAGTAATCCAATTTTACCATATTTCTTGTCCAACTTAATAATATTTACTATTGCATAGCAAACAACAACAATGTTGGTGTGACAGCATGAAAATAGACCAGTAATATTTCTCCATGCCTGAAAAACGAGAGAAATAAATGGACTACCAAATAAATCATGGAGGAAAAATGAAGGGCAAGTTACACTGTTGATTTGTTGGCAAAAATAACTGCACAATATGCTAGTCAAATACACAAAAAGTATAGTATGTCAATTATGTATAAAATATGTATTTTTTTTTATATATTGTATATTAAAATACAAAAACTTATTTATTTCGTTGGCTATCATTTTTTGGAGCGGCTATCTACGTAGTTTTCCAAAACTGGTCTGCACCATTTCTTAATGGGCCAAAATATTGGGCCGTTGGATATTTACACGAACCTAAGGTTTCTAAAATGTACACGGGCTTGTTTGAGGCTCTTAAAGTTGAATTGGGCTTTCCCCTTTGTGGGATTTGAGGTTTCAATCAATTTGTTTGGGTTTTTTTTGGGTTTCTCATTCGGTACCAAATTTGGAACTGACTAACTAGAACTCACGCTGTGTAAGGCGCATTAAAGGAGAAAACACTCCATGCCACGTCACAAGATTCAAATTCGAGATCACTGGTTAAGGGTTTTGGTCAAGGGATGGAAGGATCCTATCCATTCCCCGACAATTACTAATTGTCATTTCCTTTGTTTCAAACTATAATTGGGTCTAGTCGTTTTAGTTATGCTTATTTACCGTTTGGAGAAAACTTTTTGATTAATTAGAGGGAGTTAATGTATCTATTCGGATAATTTCAAATTTTTCTAAAGATAATAATAAAATAAGGACATTCCAACAACGTTACGTTTATGATATACAACCTTATTTTATATTTTTGCAAGATATTATTATTATCGTTTGAACACGTAACCTACTGATTATATGATGATGCCAAAATTTTCTTTCACTTTCTTTGTTGAGAAATATTTGCAAAAAGACAAACTTCTTGAAAAGGATTCTAATTGGGACTGAAAAGAGCAATGCACTCCAGGCTGCATATACATTAATGAAGAGACCATTCTTGCCAGAACATATAGTTTCTTATTGAATTTAATTTATACACATTTATTGTGTATAATTTTTTTATACCTTTAATATAATTTAATCGGCTATTATAAGTTATTACTCTATTTTCTAGATCGCTATAATAGGCCTAAGATCAATTGTAATAGGTCAAATAAATCTAATAATTTACCAATTTTGGACAAAGTGATCATAAACTCTTCAATATATATATATATATATATATATATATATATATATATATATATATATATATATATATATATATATATATATATATATATATATATATATATATATATATATATATATATATATATATATATATATATATATATATATATATATATATATTCCCACTATTAGAGCTATTAGCATTAAGTGCTATATATTAATAAGGAACTTTGTCAAATAAAAAGAATATGGAGGAATAAAGTCTAGGTAAAGATAAAAATTTAGCTAGTTATAATAAAATAAAGTATATAAAAATATAGAGGGGTTAAATATTAGTTGACTTAAATTATAAGTAGTAAAGTCTTATTACGAAGTTGAGATTTGCGTAAAACATTTTATATTCTTTCAAAAGAATCAAGAGGTTTTATACACTGACGATGTAAGATTTTATACAGTCATATTATGTAAAAGAAATTATACATAACACTATATAAATAAGGATTTGTTATGACCTATAATAAATTAATCATACCTTGAAATAAAAAGTTTTTACATAGATTGCTTAAAATTCTTTATACAATAATTTCAGTATATGTAACTTAAATCCAATAATTAATCACTACCAGCATTTGTGCAGAAATACTGTCGGAGTTGAGTAAGTTGTCATTGCAATTATAATATTAGCCTAATCAAATCCTAATAATTGTTATTGGACATAAATTAATTGTCACTAATTTATTCTTTAAACTAATCATAAAACTTAGAGTAGCTTGTTGAGTAAACGAAGGGTTAAGCATAGAGGTTATAATTTAATTTATAGATCACTATCAGACGTGTTTTTGGTCAACTCTATTGTTTATTTGGGTTATTTTTAGTTTTAAACAAGTTGTTTGGTAGTTTAATAATAGCCTATAAAAAGACAAAAAACTATTTAATTAACTTGTGTTCAAGTCTTCCTTAAATAATTCGTCCCTATTTTATTCAATTTTAGTTGGTAAGCTAAGATATCTATGTCCTAACAACTCATAAATGGAAGCAAAAAACTACTATCCCCACCCACCCCCTTAACAAAATAATTTGTAAATTCTCACGTTCAAATTTCAGTGAAGGTAAAAATATTAAGTGATCTTTTTATTAGTACAAGTTCTAGCAATGGAATTACTAATTAGTATGTGTACCGGAGAGAGATAGAAGGTATCATGCAAAATTAATGAAGATGCGAGCGAATTGACTCGAACACTACGATTATAAAAAAATAAAAAATAGCAAAAGTTAGATTAGGGAATGATAAGTGGCCATTTTTTATTTAAAACAAATGTAGACTAAATTCTATAGGTACATTTGGGAGGTATCTAATTAATAAATGCTACCGATCCCTTCTTAGATTTATTATGTTCATGTGTTACAATATCAAGGTTTATTTAGGGGATATAATCTTATAGTAATATGTAATACTAACACCTTCCATAATTATCAAAAAGAAGAAAGAAAAAAACTACAACAAATTGATGATATCTCTATTTTAGATTAGGATTTAACTTACATAATACATTGACTGGTAAAGAATTTTTATACTTTCAGGTAAATTTGAGAAGCAAGTTATTTATTGTTTTCTTTTTAATATCAAATTAGAATTACTATAGTCTATAGATGATATTCATCTATTATTATCTGAAATTTCAGCGAGATAATATAAAAGTTATATATTATCAGTATATAGAAATTAAAAATCCTTAAATTATAAATATCTCTTGTACGAGAAAAAAAAGATAAGCGCGCTCTTTCAATCAAATTCTTTTAAAGTCTCTAAAAATAAAAATAAAATGTAATTAAGTAACTGCATGTAATACATTCCTATAAGAGCAATATTAATCCCTACAAGTCACCATCAAGCGTTGTGGTAAAACGGATAGAATCTCCCATTCACTAGAGATTTTTTGAATAAAATTAATTCTGATAGAAAATACATTTTTTCCTTTTAGTTGATCTTATATCACGTGAATCTGAATTAGTCGGGACTTCAAACCAAGCACAAGCAAATCTCTAGCTTTTAACAAAATTGAATATATACTAGTAATATATATGTAAAAATTATTTATATGTGACGACCCGGGCGGTCGTCTAAAGAATTAACGCCCCGATCCCTTATTGACTGCTTTTCCCAAGTTTATTTCTGCTTATTTGATTTACCGGGATGTTCGGTTTTGAATTTTAGAGAATTTTTGGGGCACTTAGTCCCTAACTGAGAGCTTAAGTGTTGAAAAATTGTCCCTAGTTGGAACAGTGTAAGGACGTTCTCGGAATGGAAATTCGATGGTTCCGCTAGCTTCGTTAGGTGGTTTCAGAGTTGAGAGCATGTTTGGAATGTGTTTTGGAGGTCCTTAGCTAATTTAGGCTTGAAATGCCGAAGTTTGAATTTTTGAAGTTTCTAGTTGATAGGCGAGATTTTCGCCCGAGGGTCCGAATGGAATTACAGAAGTTGCAGTAGTTCCATCATGTCATTTGGGATGTGTGTGCAAAATTTCAGGTCATTCGAACATGTTTTGATTAGGTTTTTGATCGAAAGCATATTTTGATGGAATTTGAGGTTCTTAGGCCCAAATCCTTGATTAATTCGGGTTTCCGGCATTGTTTTAGGTGGTTTAATGATTGGTACAAGTTTGAATGAGGTTATGGGATATGTCCATAGGTTTGGTTGAGGTCTCGGGGGCCTAGGGTGTGTTTCAGATGCTCCACGGAGCATTTAGGAGTTGTGAAGAGTTGTAGAAAATCCTTTAGCAGTTGCAGGTCCAATTCCTTCTTCGCGTTTGTGACATTCCTCTCGCGTTCGCGTAGTTCTGATCTTCTTCTTCTACTCTTTCGCGTCCTCCTCCACACGTTCACGTAGAGTAATTCTGGAGGAAGACCAGTTTCCTCATTGTGTTCGCGTTTAGTCCTCCTGTTCGCGAAGCTTCCCCTTTTCCTCAATCTCGATCGCGTCTAAGACATCGCGTTTGCATAGCTTTATTTGACTCTGAGGGCTGAGCCTATTTTTACTCGTCGCGTTCGCATTACCCTTATCGCGTTCGCGTAGCTTCACTAGTCCAGGCCTTCGCGTTCGTGGACTCTTCCTCGCGTTCGCGAAGGGCATTTTTGGTAGCCTTCATCTTTCCTTCTTCACGAACGAGAGACTTCCGCCGCGTTTGCGATGCTTTGAATACCTGGACAATTATAAACATTTTAAAATCCGAGGGTTAGCCATTTTATCAAAAAACAAGCTTGGGATCTCGGATTTGGGAGACATTTCGAGAGATTTTCGAGGGCAACTACTGGGTAACAATTCTCTATTCTTTTAAGCTTAAAACTTACTAATCTAATAACGAATTTCTCCTTAATTTAGGATTTTTTGAATGAAAATGGGTAAAACTTTATAGAACAAATTATTGAGTTTTGAGTGGGTGTTTGACCTCCGATTTGAGAGATTCTTATATGGTTAGACTCGTAAGAGTACGAGGGTTCTGAAAATGTAAAAATTACCCGATTCTGAGACGTTGGCCTGAGGGGAATTTTGGTTATTTTACCTAATTTTACACCTTAGCTTTGAATTAAATAGTAGAATCAATTGCTTGAGATGTTATTTACGATATGCAATAGAATTGAATAGATTTGAGCCATTTAGAGTCGGATACTCGTGGCAAAGGCGTGATTTCTAGTTGATTTTTTTCCGGTTCGAAGTAAGTGGATTGTCTAACCTTGTGTGGGGGACCCTTCCCCTAGGACATGATATTTAGTACTTGAATGCCTTGTATGTGAGGTGACGAGCGCGTACTTGAGCTAATTGTTGAAAATCCAATTTTTCATTTAAATATTTAGACTGAGTGTCTTTCTTACCTGCGTTGTTCTACTTGCAATTTAATCTGTGTTACTTCAACAAAGCATGCTTGGTTGATCTAAATTGCTTATTTTCTTAAGTTGCTTTGATTGTACTACTTGTTGCTTCGATTGCTTACTTGTTACACCCTATTCTTGATTATCTCCTTGTTGTGACTACGTATTAAAATTGGGACTATGGAATGGCATTCCGGGAGATCCCTTATATAAAGTTATGATTTGGACTAAGGTGCGGGATACCAAGAGATCCGTGACATTTATATTGAGGATACCAAGAGATCCTCGGAATACCACGAGACCCCTGACATTTATATTAAGGATACCAAGAGATCCTCGGGATACCAAGAGATCCCTAGCATTTATATTGAGGATACCAAGAAATCCTCAAGATACTAAGAGATCCCCGGTTATTATTATTCTTGTTGGGAGCGGTAATTCCTTGTGTTTTGCCTTTATTTTTATTTTTTCGTTATCTTGCTCTCGTTATCTGTATAGTCTCTTGGTGCAGATTTTTCAATTATACTGTTATCTTATCCTATCATTACTATTATTATTTTATCTTAATAGGGCCCTGAACTTCCTCGTCACTACTCCACCGAGGTTAGGCTTGGCACTTACTGAGTACCACTGTTATGCACTCATGCCCTTCCTGCGCATGTTTTTCATGTGCAGATCCAGGTACTTCTGCACAGGCTTACCACCCTTGAGGCAAGGAGAGCTTATGGAGACTTCGAGGTATATCTGCTGTGTCCGTAGACCGAATAGTCTCCATCTTTATTCTAGCATATAGTGTTAGCCTTTCTATTGTACTGTTGATTTAGATACTCTGGAGATTAGAGCACTTTATTGTATTTTCTTCTAGCTTGTGTTCCTGTGAATTTCTGGGTTTTGGGATGGCATTGTAGTAGTTGAGATATTGAGTTATACGCCAAATGTCATCCACATACAGTTTTCTTATAGCTGTTCAGTTTTAAGTTATTATATTCTGCAAGTTATATTATTTTCGTATTAGGCTTACCTAGTCGTAGGGACTAGGTGCCATCACGACATATTCACGGAGGACGAACTAGGGTCGTGACAAGTTGTTATCAGAGCTCTCGGTTCATAGGAGTCACTGAACATAGGCCGGTTTATTAGAGTCTCTCTGATCAGTACCGGTGTCTGTACTTATCTACGAGAGGCTATGTAACCGTTAGGAAACTCCCACTTTATTTCATTCCTTATCGTGCGACATTTCAGTTTGAAGCGCATATCATATGTTCTTTTTGCATCCACTCGTGTATTGAAATTGCGCACTTGATATCAATTATACGCCAACAGTTCGTGATGCTACAAAAAGATTATAAGGGAGCCAAGAATTTCTCAACCATTGCTACCGCGTATCATCCATATTGATAATGCAGGAGTATTGAGAGATCATTCAGTTGTGCACATGGGGGTGCAATAGGTTCTGACATCTGGTTGATAAGTACACGTTAAGAAGGTTCACTTAATTTCCTAATCGTCGCGATAGTAGTAGAGGCACGAGGTGGATGTAGATATGAAGATAGTCGGTGGTAATAGAGACTATGTTGTTCATATGAGAATTCTATTTAGCGAAGGGTACAACTAGCAGCTGAGATACTGGAAGAAGTGCATTTAAATTGTCATACGGACGACATACGCCAAATGAATGGCTTGAGGTATCCTATGATGGTGTCATACGATCGATAAAGGATAGTATTATGGATTATCGGAATGTATCTTATGGTTTTGTGTCAGGTGAAGGAAGTACACTATCAACGATCAAATTGTGGGGGTCATATGTCATATCAGCTTTGGCCCGAGATGTATTTCTGTGTTTTTCAAAGTCCTCTGAAACTTGTATATAAGTAAAAGCTGAGATTTCTATGGGATGATGCATGGACATGGAAACAATTTTAGAATACTCGTAGTGCTTAATCAGGGCACTCACTTGGAACAATCATCTTTTAATGCACAACTGGAATATGATTTGTACAATGGTTATTCTATTTATCCGGCACAGACTCAGTATGAACAACTAAACCGCATATGGGTGTTATAAATGTGGTGATATTAGGAGCATCCAGAGAGATTGTCCCAGACTTGGGAGTAATATATTTCATAAGAATACTCAGTCCACACACTCCATTATAGTTACTAATCTACATACGTACAAGTTAGAGATGGATAACAAGCGTGTAGTTGGCGCCTAAAAGGTGGGGGCCCGACCCATTGATATAATTGCCCTAGTAGGGATGATGTCGCTACACCAGATGGAGTCATTACGAATATGGTCTCGATGTGATTATAAAGTAACAATTTCATTAAGTCAATTCGGTACTGAGTATCGAGGCAAGTCCTCTAAATATTCTACACTCATGAGTGGGCTTCGTAATCCTGAAATCTACTTATGTGAATACCCACGTTGGGTTATTATATGGAGATAGCTATTTCATCGTTATGTGTTGGTCACTAAGAATAGTTATGAGGCTAAAAGTGGCTTTCTATTACTTACTACAACGAGTTTTGATGAGATTTCAGGATAATTAAATTCAATTATGAATTATATGTCCTAGCGCTAATGGGGTTCATTATATGTTGTGATTTTATTTGACGAAAATTAGTTTAAAAGAAGAAAGAAAGGAAATTAAAAATTTCAGTTGGCACAGTGTGCAGATACTTGTGATTCAGAGTTGAGGACGAGATCCTCATATTTTTTTTATATAATGTTGAATATTTTAAACCGGGCCATAAGCTTTGGTAGATGTTATATAAGGACAAGGTCCTGGTGGTGAAAAGTTTATGTATTTAAGATTCTCCTTTTATGAAAAAAAAGTTTTCTATATTTTAGCAGGGAGTCATTCCTATTCGGCTTATTTGTCAATACTTGTGTATTTTCTGTTCGTTATCAGTCATTTTTGAGTTTTAGTTGAGTTTTAGCCTATGAGATGGGTGCCCAGGTGGCGTTAAATATGACTCGTTATTTCGGCTAAGTAATTATGAGGTCTCTATGCCTCGTTGTGAGTAAAGTGGATGTTTGAAATGAGAGTTTGGTAACATAAGGTTAATTGGAAATGTTGTGATTTATGAGTAACTATCATGGCCAGAGACGTTGTTATGTGCATACATATGTTGTGTTTCACGTCCAAATATCGTTATGATAATATCGTGCTTGTAATGCGAGTATTAACATTGTTGACATATACTTTATGGTGTCTTGTTGAGTTATGGATATGTTGTTAGGAGTTGTTTTGGTGTTACTCTGACAGGTGGATAGTCCCAATTACATGGGAGACTCTGCCGAAATTTCTAAAAAATAAATTTGGGACATTAAGATGTATGAAGAAAGAGATAAGTTATGTTGTGTGTTTGAGGACGGATAACCCTAAGTGGGGGGAGAATGTAACATCCCAGAAAAATTTCAAAGTATTTAAGCACTACTAAGAGTTGAAGCGTGTTGAAATAAGATTAATGCAGTGTGGTGATATGAAATACGGTTCCTATGACGAATGTCAGATGTTGAAGTTTGGGTCATGTCCTAGGGATATGGACTAAGGATGAGGTGAGATCTTCAGTTAAGTTGAAGGATCAGTTATACGAATTCGCTTGATAAGGGTTTTATTAGGCCCAGTATATCACCTCGGGGCATTCCTGTCTTGTTTGTGAAGAAAAAAAGAAAAAAGGGACGATTCTATGCATATGTGCATTGATTATTGCTAGTTGAACAAAGTTACAGTGAAGAAATAACATCTCTTACCTCATATCGATGATCTGTTGGACCAACTACAGGGTGCACGAGTGTTTACCACCAGTTGAAGATTCAGGAGCCAGATATCCTGAAGACTACTTTTAGGACTCGGTATGGTCATTACGAGTTCCTTGTTATGTCATTTGGGCTGACCAATAGCCCATCAACCTTTATGCATTTGATGCACAATGTGTCCCGTCCATATGTTGACTCGTTCGTCATTGCCTTTATTGATGATGTACCCGGATTTCAGGCAGCACTATTGGTGTAGGCATATGAAGAAAGATATAGTTGGGTTTGTAGCTTGGTGCCTCAATTGTCAGCAGGTGAAGTAGGAGCACCAGAGACCGAGTGTATTTCTTCAGCAAATAGAGATTCCAGAGTGGAAGTGGGGGCGGATCACCATGGACTTTGTAGTTGGACTCCCACGGACCTCGACGACGTTTGATGCCATTTGGGTGATTGTAGACCGCCTGACCAAGTTTGCTTATTTTATCCTACATGTACTACTTATTCATCGGAGCAGTTGGCAGAGATTAATATCCGGCAGATCATTCATCTGCATGGTATTCCAGTTTCTATTATTTTGGATAGAGGCACTCAGTTTACATCACGGTTTTGGAGAGTCGTTCAGCAGGAGTTGGGCACTCGGGTGGAGTTGAGCACATCATTTCACCCCCAGACGGACAGACAGTCCGACCGCACTATTCAGATTCTTGAGGATATGCTCCATGCGTGCGTGATTGAGTTGGGAGGATCTTGGGATCATTTCTTGCCATTGGCGGAATTTTCTTATAACAACAGTAGTCAGTCCAGCATTCAGATGATGCCGTATGAGGCTTTATATAGTAGGAGGTATAAATCTCCGGTGGGTTGTTTTGGGCCGGGTGAGGCTAGACTATCGGGTACAGAGTTGGTACAGGATTCATTGGAGAAGGTTAAGGTGATTCAGGATAGACTCTATGCAGCTCAGTCCAGGCAGAAGAGCTACGCGGACATGAAGGTTCGTGATGTTTCATATATGGTCGGAGAGTGGGTTCTGCTTCGAGTTTCTCCTATGAAGGGCGTTATGAGATTTGGGAAGAAAGGGAAGTTGAGTCCGAGATTTGTTGGCCTTTTTGAGATATTGAGGCGTGCTGGGGAGGTTGCTTATGAGCTTGCCTTACCTCACAGCTTGGCAGGAGTTCATCCGGTATTTCATGTTTCGATGCTCTGGAGATATTACGGTGACCCGTCATACGTGTTGGATTTCAGTTCAGTCCAGTTGGACAATGATCTATCTTATGTGGAGGATCCATTAGCTATATTAGACAGGAAGATCCAAAAGTTAAGGTCAAAGATCATTGCTTCAGTAAAGGTTCAGTGGTGGGGTCAGTCGGCCGAGGAGGCGACATAGGAGATCGAGCAGGATATGCGCAGCAGTTACCCTCACCTTTTCTTTACTTCAGGTATGCCTTTATGATCGTTCGAGAATGATCAAATGTTTAAGTATAGGAGAATGTGACGACCCGGCGGGTCGTCTTATGAAGTAACACCCCAATCTCATATTGACTGCTTTCCCCAAGTTTATTTCTGCTTATTTGATTTCCCGGGACGTTCGATTTTGAGTTTCGGAGAGTTTTTTGGATACTTAGTCCCTAATTGAGAGCTTAAGTGTTGGAAAATTATCCCTAGTCAGAACAATATAAAGACGACCTCGGAATAGAAATCCAATGGTTCAGTTAGCTTTGTTAGGTGATTTCGGGGTTGGGAGCGTGTTCGGAATGTGTTTTGGAGGTCCATAGCTAATTTAGGCTTGAAATGCAGAAGTTTGAATTTTTGATGTTTCTGATTGATAGGCGAGATTTTGATCTGAGGGTCGGAATGGACTTCTGGAAGTTGTAGTAGTTCCGTCATGTCATTTGGGGTGTGTGTACAAAATTTCAGATAATTCGGACGTGTTTTGGTTAGGTTTTTTATCGAAAGCGTATTTTGATGAAATTTGAGGTTCTTAGGCTCAAATCCTTGATTAATTCGTGTTTTCGGCTCTGTTTTAGGTGGTTTAAGGATTGGTATAAGTTTGAATGATGTTATGGGATATGTCCGCAGGTTTGGTTGAGGCCCTGGAGGCCTTGGGTGTGTTTCGGATGCTCCACGGAGCATTTAGTAGTTGTGAAGAGTTGCTGAAAATCCTTTAGAAGTTGCAGGTCCTATTCCTTCTTTGCGTTTAGCGAAGTTCCTCTCACGTTCGCGTAGTTCTGAACTTCTTCTTCTACGCGTTCACTTCCTCCTCCGCATGTTCGCGTAGAGTAATTTTGGAGGAGGACCAGTTTTTTCATCGCGTTTGCGTTTAGTTCTCCGATTTCGCGAAGCTTCACGTTTTCCTCAATCGCGATCTCATCTAAGACATCGCGTTTGCATAGCTTTATTTGACTCATAGGGCTGAGCCTATTTTTACACATCGCGTTCGCATCACCCTTGTCGCGTTCGCGTAGCTTCACCAGTTCAGGCCTTTGCGTTCGTGAATTGAATTTTTGGCGGCCTTCATTTTTCCTACTTCGCAAATGCGAGACTTCCTCCGCGTTCGCGATGCTTTGAATACATGGACAGATATAAACATTTCAAAATCCGAGGGTTAGCCATTTTATCAAAATACAAGCTTGGGAGCTGGGATTTGGGAGGAATTTCGAGGGATTTTTTAGGGCAACTACTGAATAACGATTCTCTACTCTCTTATGTAACACCCACTAATCTAATCACGAATTCCTCCTTAATTTCGGATTTTTGAATGAAAAATGGGTAAAACTTCATAGAATAAATTATTGAGTTTTGAGTGGGTGTTTGACCTCCGATTTGAGAGATTCTTATATGGTTAGACTCGTGAGAGTACGAGCGTTTTGAAAATGTAAAAATTAACCGATTCCGAGACGTTGGCTTGAGGGGAGTTTTTGTTATTTTACCAAATTTCACACCTTAGCTTTGAATTAAATAGTAGAATCAGTTGCTTGAGATATTATTTACGATATGTATTTGAACTGAATAGATTTTGGCCATTTCGAGTCTGATACTCATGGAAAAGGCATGGTTTCTAGTTGGATATTGAGCCGGTTTGAGGTAAGTGGCTTGTGTAACCTTGTGTGGGGGACCCTTCCCCTAGGACATGATATTTGTTAATTGAATGCCTTGTACGTGAGGTGACGAGCGCACACTTCAGCTAATTGTTGAAAATTTAATTTTTCATTTAAATATTTAGACTGAGTTTCTTTCTTACCTGCGTTGTTCTACTTGTAATTTAATCTGTTTTAGTTTAGAAAAGCATGCTTAGTTGATCTAAATTTCTTATTTGCTTAAGTTGCTTTGATTGTACTACTTGTTGCTTCGATTGCTTACTTGTTGCACCTTATTCCTGATTATCTCCTTGTTATGACTGCGTGTTTAAATTGGGGCTACAGAATGGCATTCCGGGAGATCCCCTGTATTGATGTTATGATTTGGACTAAGGTGCGGGATACCAAGAGATCCGTGGCAGTTATATTGACATACCAAGAGATCCTCGGAATACCACGAGACCCCTGACACTTATATTGATATACCAAGAGATCCTCGGAATACCACGAGACCCCTTGCACTTATACCAAGAGATCCCTGAAATTTATATTGAGGATACCAAGAGATCTCCGGGATACTAAGTGTTTCCCGGTTATTATTATTTTTGTTTGGAGTGGTATTTCCTTGTGTTTTGCCTTTGTTTCTGTTTTTTTCCATTATCGTATTCTTGTTATCTGTATAGACTCTTGCTGTAGATTTTCCAATTATACTGTAATCTTATCCTGTCATTACTATTATTATTTTACCCCAGTAGGGCCCTTACCTTCCTCGTCATTACTCCACCGAGGTTAGTCTTGGTACTTACTGAGTACCGCTGTGGTACTCATGCCCTTCCTGCGCATGTTTTTCATGTTCAAATCCAGGTACTTCTGCAGAGGCTTACCACCCTTGAGGCAGGGAGAGCTTCTGGAGACTTCGAGGTACATGTGCCGCGTCCGCAGACCGAAGAGTCTCCATCTTAGCTTATAGTGTTAGCCCTTATATCATACTGTTGATTTACATACTCTGGAGATTAGAGCACTTTACTGCATTTTCTTCTAGCTTGTATTCCTGTGAGTTTTCAGATTTTGGGATGGCATTGTAGTAATTGAGATATTGAGTTATATATGCCAAGCGGCATCCACATACAGTTTTCTTATAGCTGTTCAGTTTTAAGTTATTATATTCCGCAAGTTATATTGTTTTCGCATGATTAAACTTACCTAGTTGTAGGGACTAATTGTCATCACGATATGTTCCCGGAGGACGAACTGTGATAGTGACATTACATAACTAAACCTAACTTCTATCTTTATCTGCTTGTATAAAATAACATGATTCTTTCAATTTTCAAACAAATCCAACCACTAATCTGAACCTATAGCCTATAAGCATGACCTAAAGAGATCAACTAATATATGGATTTTAAGAATATTTGAGGTACAAAATATGGATTTTAAGCATATTTAAGGAATCTTTTACAGCTAATTCAGTGCACTAAAGATCTCTTAAACAATTAATTGAGCCATTTTCCTTGACATCCATAACTTCTTTTGAGTTTATTCTCAGTGGAGAATAAAGCTAACTTCAAGATGTAAAGTCCACTGTTTAATGAAAATTTTCTTTATTAATTGGAATACAAAACAGAATCATTCAGTTTAATAGTGATTAATTATAAATAAGGTTATAGCGAAGAATATTATCTGCATTTTAGAAATATTAAAAAGTCCACGTAGTTCACATAGTATGTTGTACACTTGAGTCTCTTTTAAATGGAGGAAATCAAGATCTAGAGTCAGTAGGTTTAGAATGAACGTAATTTTATTGTACGTAATTGATTATACATATACATTTTAAGTATGTTTTTGCATATGATAATAAGGTTCGAGGAGAAAGTATTGAGTTTAGTTGAACATAAGGAGATTGTCCTAGATCAGGTTCGACTTTTTATATTCTCCTCTCCCCCAAAAAAGAGAAGGAAAGAACAAACACAAGAGGAAGAATAATGGGAGTATTGTTTTCCAATACTGACAATCTAAATTTCACTCATAAACAACTTCTTAATGAAGGAAAAACATGCTCTGTGATTCAACTGAATTTGTTATTTTTAACTCAATCTATATGATCATGTGCAAAATAAAACAAACTTAAAATGTATACATATTATATGCTTATTCTTATATTGAACTCGTTAAATCTAAATTTTAGATTCGTCTCTCATGAGAAGCCATGCACGTACTAAAATGGGAATAATGCTTGATATACAAGGAGATAAACTGATCTACATTCTTGAATAAGGAGAGGATAACGTCACATATGACACAAAGAAAGAGTAAGGAAGAAAATAATGAGCAGACGATGAGCTAGCTAGGAGGTAGAGGTGCGGTGGAGCTAGAGCAGCAGAATAGGGTTCATACGAACCCTTTTGCCAGAAAAATCACGTTATGTTTATAAGGTTAAATTTTTATTATATATATATATATATATATATATATATATATATATATAGTAAATGTTGAATTCCTTTAATAAAACTTTGGCTTCCGCTCCCTTGAGTAAAGGGGTGAAAGGGTGAGAGATTGAGAAGTTGAATAATTGATTGTACATTTGAAAGACAAGTACTGAAAACTTGTCATCTGTCTCAGATGAAAATGCCATTTTTCTAAAGGTCATTAACTGAGAGAAATATGCATTGTTTTCAGCAAAGACCAGTGGGATCAAATTCCCAAAAAGTTAGTAACAAAATCAAGAAAATTCAGCTCAAACATTAATGTAAGACATGTTATTAATAGAAACCCCAGCACATGAGCTTTTATCCAGCACAAGAACTAATTAAAATGCTTATTTGCATTACATACATTTAATTTTTAATGTTTCACTATAGTTAATTCCAACAACAACAACAATAACGACTCAATAAAATTTTACTAGCGATGTCTGGGGAGGGTAATGTGTATGCATACTTTATCCCTATCCCGAAAGAATAACGATGTTATTTCCGAAAGATCCCCCGCTCAAGTATAAGTAATTACTATTAAATAATAAAAATAAAAGAGCAGCCTGGTGGACAAAGCACATGGCGTTCACGTAGAATCCAGGAAAGGGCTGCATCTCAAGGGATGTTATGTGGGCAACTAACCCTAATACAAATATTACTAAATAATTGATTTCAGCGACTTGAACCCGTATTCTATCCAAGATCTCCTAGGCTAATGGCAAAAGATTCTATTTTCTTTCTATAATCTATGGTTGATAAAATAGAAAAACATGAAGAGGAACATAAATCAACTAATCAGTTATAATAATAGCTCTACTATAAATCTATAATTAGTGTGTGTATATATATATACACACACGTGACAAACAAAAGTGAATATGAGGATTGCATTCTCAAACCATTTCAGAACATTAAGAGTGGATGAGTATTTTCAGAATTCATAAGAGTTACAAAACCAAGAACAATAAACAAGAAAAAAAAATTAAACCCCCCTAAAATAGAAGTGGAAAATACGTTCAACAATCACTAAGACTACTAGTACAAACATGGTACACTAATTTTCTTACCTTTTTATGATTCAAGAACCCTAATTTCTTCATCAATTTCATTCGATAAAAACAACACGGCTTGAGCTTTTGAATGATGATCCATTACTCTAATCTTCATGAATTAGTCAGCTTGACCCTCGTACTGCAAACTATACGTACGTAAAGTGGAACAGAACCAGTAGTTTTCAGACTCCAAATGGTAGCTGGCCATTAGGCATATTCAAAGGAAGATTAAAGAATGGATATCCAGATGAAGGGTCAGGAAATTGGTTATTATTAACACCACCACCACCACCGCCGCCGTCGCCACCACTATTAGGGCCATTGCCACTAGAGACTTGTGATACCTGTGGTTGAATTTGAAGACTTCCTTCATCTTCCTCTAATGGCAATCTCTCATATGCAACATTTGTAAAAGATGAAGCTATAACAATAACTGGTCCAGAAGCAATCAATTCCCCTACAACACTTCCTCCAACCACTTGTCCTTGTCCACCAGCCAAGAAAATCGTCAAGCTCGTTGCACCTGTTGAAAACATAATTAAATAAATAAAACTGTGCTTTCATCGGTTTAATCCCACAACAACAACCTAGTGTAATCCCACAAGTTAGGTATGAAGAGGCCAGGATAGAATGTGAGCAACCTTATTCATATCCTAGAAGGCCATAGAGATTGTTTCCGATAGACTCTCGGCTAATGAAAAGATGAAAAAAGAACTGACAACAGGACATTTGAACTTAGCTATGTGCACCATAGTTTATCTCTAACAACATAAGTTTTTAGATGAGATGGTCACAACCCCTTGATTGAACATACGAATATACAAAAAGGTTTGTTTTTCCCATATTACTAGAGTATATTCTTCAAAGGGATTCAACTGAACCCTCTTCGTCGAACTAATTAGCTCCGCTATTGATTTTCTTTTAAATTTTTAGATGTGATGGTCATAAAATCTCGCACCTGGTGGAGCTGGTGGAGGCAAGAAAGAACCAGAAAGTGAAAGAATCTCAAATCTTCCATGCAATGTAACTACAGAACCAGCTGCCGCAGGTTGTCTAATGCTCACATTTGTTACTGTCCCACTACCACTTAATATACAGATCCCACGTTGTCTTCTTCGAGCATAAGTTGAAACACACTCAAAAACATCACATCCGTTTCCAATCTCCAATATATGTGCTCTTAAGGTATTTGCACTTTCCCTAGTGATGATTACTGGTGGTTTTGCCTTGTTCTTGGATCCCGGCGGCCGGCCTCTAGGTCGCCGACCAACAATATCACCTGTAAAAAATATAATTTAAATTTTTAGATGTGATTATCGCATACGCAATAACAATAACAACGGGGTCTGGGAAAGATAGCTGTCGCATAATTCAATGTAATATTCAGACCAGACAAAAGGTCATGGATTCAAGATTTCAAAGGTGAGGAGATGTGTTGGCCGAAGATACAATTAAGTAAATAAAAGTGTTCTCTCTTACCTTGATTCTGGTGATCGCTGCCACTATCTCCGTGGTGATGGTCATCAGAAAATTGATTTTTGTGGTTAACTTCAATATCATCAGGTTGTCTTTGGAGATTGAAGTCAGATGGATGGTGAAGTTGATGAACAAAATGAGAAGCAGTGCTTAAATCCAAACCAGCCATATTGACCAAAACATCAAAAGTACAACAAACACAAGAAAATTCAAGAAAACTATAAAAAAAGAAATATTTTAAAAAACTGTTTTTTTCTTGTTGTTTAATAGAGGGAAGTGGAGGAAAATGGAAAAATATAAGGCTTAAAAAAAGATGGGATTATTATTGTTTTAATATCAAGATTTGAATATAGAGATTAGAAAACAAGAGTTGCCTGCAGCTTATGCTATGGGGATTTGGTTTTTTGAGTGCAAAGAAAGGGAAGGGAGGAAGAAGGAGAGAGAGGGAGAAGAGTGTGAGGGGGACAAAGACTCAAACAAACGCAGTCATTTCTTTCTCTCACCCTAAAGTTTAAATAAATAAGTATAAAAATAATAAGGGATTATTCAACTACTACATGTTTTATTAAAAGAGAAATATTAGTAGAGTTTAATTTTTATACACTGCCTGTTAGTGCAATAATAAAATCATCTTTGTTCAAAGGTTGATATTCAAGGACAACAACATTAACTACCCAGTATAGTCCCATAAAGTGGGGTTTGGGAAGGGTAATATGTAGACGAGCCTTATCCCTACCCGAAAGGGCAAAGAGACTATTTCCAATCGACCCTCAGCTCAGTGAAGGAAAGGAAAAACAAAAACAAAAATAAAGGAACATTATTAACTCCAGTTGATATTTATTTGTTGGAAAATTATACCGTGTAGCTATGTAATTATATATATATATATATATATATATATATATATATATATATGTATGTAAGTCTGTATACTTCCTTATATTTTGATTCTCCTAAATAAAATTCTGGACTCCGCTAGTGAATTAAAGTAAAATTACTTTTTACCCAATTAGGTCATGCATAAAAAGTAATTACATATAACAGTCTATAACAAGTAAAATTTGCATCCTAAAAATACAATAAATTATTTACTATAACATTAAAATACACTAATAATATAGTTTTTATATATAACTAAATCCAAATGATTAGGCGGTAAAATAAACTTGTTAATTAGAGCGCTGAAAGGAGCAGATTTACTGATAGAGTTAGTTGACAAATGGATTCTTATGCATTTTTTTGGGTTAAAATTATTAGTAATATATTATTTGGTTTGAAATTAATCGACGTTGACAATGAAATGTAAAAACAATATAAACTCCTTAATTTTGTGTCTGAATTCTAGCTACATGTTACTCTAAAAAGAAACGAGAATCTTATAAAAAAAGAGTTCAATTATGACAATTTATAGGTTTTTAATTTACACCATTAAATTAAATTGACATATATATACTACAATAATGTGTTATATAGCTGATTAAACTACATTTTCATATCAACTTGTTTATAAATTATACTGTTGACGTATATAAGACAGAAACTAAGCCTTATCCTCAATTAGGTAAGAAGCATATATAGATTTATGTCAACGAATTTAGTACAAATGCTCATTTAGTCTTCTTTGTTTCTTCAAAATTTGGTTCATATATTTTTTTAGTACTTGGCGTGTTTAATTTTATTTATTTTTTGAATATCCGTAGTAAAAATTCTGCATTCACCGAGTCCCCGGCCAAAATCCTATCTAGAGACACAAAATAATAAAAAAATAAAAATGGGGGACAATATTAGTGCCTGGTGACAATAAACAGTTGAAAATTATAAAAAGTGCTTAAATGAATGAGAAATTTTTTTACAACTGTTTATAAGAAGTCAATATTTAGGAAATTAGAAGCAAGTTGGATTACGGGTGCGTAGAAAGTCATGGCTTCCATGTTTTACAAGTTTATTTCTTTTTATATAAAAATATACATGATAATGAAGGAATATATTTAGTATTATATGAAATCTTTGCTTAGATTTATGTGGGTAGGGTTAGATGTGGTTTGATTGATTTGTGAGGTGTACAAAACTTAATCATGGTTAAGGATCTCAAAATGTTGACCATGTTTTAACACTATTCAGATGACAAGAGGGGTTGCTCTGATGGTAAGCAACCTCCACTTCCAATCGAGAGATTGTGAGTTCGAGTCTCCCCAAGAGCAAGGTGGGAGGTTTTTGGAAGGAAGGATGCCGGGGGTCTATTTGGAAACAACCTCTCTACCCAAGGGTATGGGTAAGGTCTGCATACGCACTACCTTCTTCAGACCCCACTAAGTGAATTATACTGGGTTGTTGTTATTTTAACGCTACTCAGAGATAAACGTGAATATGAGAGACACCACCAATCAGCACGGAGCTAGTGTTCGAGTTACGAATTTGATCAAATCTTATAATTTTCACATATGTATCTGTCTTAAAAAATTATTATTTTTATAAATTATTTATTTAAAATTTAATTATATAAAAAGATTAAAATTTTGATTTTATAAATTTTAAATTCTAATTCTGCTGTTACTATGAATGGATTTAGTAAATGAATGAGATTACTTCACTCCTAATCAAGGATTTGGATTCAATTACCAAAAAAAAGAAAAAAGGATTTCGATTCAAATCCTAAAACTGGAGAAATCCCTCGCAACAAATGTTTTTTATATTTACCGATACAAATCTAAATTAGGGCTAGTAAGTTCAAAAATTCTAATATTAAATGATTATGGAAAAAGAGAGAGACTATAGCTGTAATTAATATTTTAATTAACTTTTTAAAATAAATTTTATATTAGAAAAAAATGAATGGACGGGGAAGAGTGGCCAAGTGGGAGATGGAAGCAGCGGCGGATGGATCCCACTTTTGTCCTCTCCAAACCACCCTGGACGGCTTTCTTTGTTGTCTTCTTTTTGCTTTGGGCCATCCTTGCTTGACTGGCTTATTTTTTTGGCATTTGTTGCATAAGAACCAATAATTTGACCTCACTCGTCATTTGTTAGAAAGTACTTTATTTTATTAAATGATGCAAAATCGAATTAATTTAACTCAAAAATGGGTATCGAATATCGGAGAAAAAATGCAAAGAAAAAAGAGAAAAATTTCATAGGCCCCTCGACCAATCATTAGTTGTTTGTCTTTGCTTAGTAAAAAATCGAACAATTATCTCTTGATTTATCTGGTTTTTCTACTTTTATAGCTCGTTCTATAATTTACTAGTTATACACCAATACAACAGTAGCTATGGTAATAATCAATACAATCAAGAATTGGGTGAATTAAACAATAGACGCATGTTGGCAGAGACAGATCCATAAATTTTAATGTGACGGGGGCACAATATTCTGTTCTATCAATATCATTTAAAGGCTTTTAGCGTTAACGATGACAAATGATTTAAATTAACCAATATCAGTAATATACATATGAATATATAAAATTTCTGTCGAAGTTTATGGGGTCTAGTGACCCCTCAATGTAAGCCATAGGTCCGCCTATTCATGTTGGCATACCGATCTTCCTTCTCCTTTCAGGGAGAGCTAATGCAGGAATTTTAGTTTGTAGGTAATAAAACCTAATAATAAAAATCTCTAGGAAAATTTTATAACGCAGTGGTTAGGCCTACCATGTTGTATGAGATCGAGTGTTGGCTGGTTAAAACTCACCCATCCAGAAGATAAAAGTAGCAGAGACGAGGATGTTGAGGTGGATGTGCGGGCATACAAGGATAGATAAGATTAGGAATCAAGATATTCGAGAGAAGGTGGTGTGGGCCCCATAGAGGACAAGATGCATAAAGCAAGACTGAGATGGTTCGGGCACATTCAGAGGAGGAGCACTGATGCACATGTGAGGAGGTGTGAGCAACTGGCTGTGGTAGGCACGAGGAGAGGTAGAGGGAAACCTAAGAAGTATTGGGGAGAGGTGATCAAGCAGGACATGGCGCGACTTAGGATTACTGAGGACATGACCCTTTGGCAGGGAATTGTGGAGGTCGAACATTAAGGTTGTAGGTTAGGGGAGGTTGAGAATATTTCTATAGCGCACTGGAGCGAGACTAGCCAGGTATGAGTTAGTCTTAGAATGCTACTAATCAGCTATTGATGCAGGACTTTATCTATTGGATATTAGTATACCTTCCATCTTTTTTGTATTTTCTATATTCCTTATATTGCTGTTATTTTGTTATTTTATGTCATTTTATGTTATGTTATGTTATGTATTTTATGTTATTTTATTATGAGTCTATTGATAGTACTAATATATCGTCTCTTGTTGCTTTCTTGAGTCGAGGGTCTCCTGGAAATAGCCTTTCTGCCTCTCGGGATATGGGTAAGATCTGCGTATATATTATCCTTCCCAAACTCCATTTATAAAATTATACTGGATTATTGTTATTGTTGTTGTATTTTGCTACAAAGGAAAATATTAAAAAGCTATATGAAGTAAATATGTGTAAGAGCGGGTGAACTATCTTATTATAAGTTTAAATTATTTAAATTATAATTCAATAATTCTTTTATATTTTCGCTCATGTTGTTCGTTGGTCAGTAATCAATTAAAGTTAAGGCTGTAAATCTGGCGGTTCCAAACCGGAATCGGACCGGAACCACGACCCTGGCGGTTCTGCCGGTTCCGGCGGTTCTCGGGAACCGTGGCGGGGCAGTTCTACCCGTTGGAACCGCCAGAATCGGAACCACCAGTACCGGAACCGGACCGGTTCTGGCGGTTCCAAACGGTTCTGTAACGGCAATTTTTCAAAAATTATTTAAAAAAAAAAAAAAAATTTTCAAAATTTGGAAGTTTAAAAAATAGCATTTAGCCCCCAAACTTTAATTTAACCCCAAACTTTATATAATTACACTATTTCCCATTTCTCAACTATAAATACCCCCTCATTCTTTCATTTTATTCACCAATTCATCAATATCTCTCAATCTCTCTCAAGCTCTCTTTCAATCTTTCTAGTGCAAGTGCTTAATTTATTGTTGCAAATTCATGAAACATTGTGAAGTTGTTGAATTGAAGTTTTCAAGTGTTCAATTTCAACGATTTTCAATTTTCAAGAAGTTGTTTGTCAATCCGGTAAACTCGTTTCAACTCTTACGTGCTAAGAATATTTTTGTGTGTTGTTAGTTTGCTTATTTATAATTATTATGGCATTTTCGTTGAAAAAAATGTTCGGTAAAGGAAAAGCTAAAACCGGTGAAAGTAGTGGCCAAAATACTATCCCTCCCCCGGCTCCCCGACCTAGAAAAGATAAGCAAGTTCAAAGTAGTAGCCAACCTCGAAATCCTAAGATTACACCCTAGCAATAAGGCTAGATATTTGCAATTGAAAGCGCAACAAGAGGGGAGGACAAGTGCTGATTCTACAGTTAGCCCAAGTACTGGTTCAAATCTAGTTCAACCAGGAACAAACACAGTGACCGGAGGTATATTATATTACGATCCAAATAAGGATCGTGAAGAATTAGCTAAAATGATTACTGTTATGTGTTTGCCTTATTCTTTTGCTTCTAATCCTGCATGGATTCATTATATTAGAAGAGTATTTAATCCTACGTATAAAGGTTGGCCTCGCGCCACAGTTAAGGCCGATATTTATAAATACAAGCATGAATATGAACAATACTTGCGCTATTTATTTACCCATATAACTAATCGTATGTCTATTACAACTGATATCGGTAGAAGTAATAATGATCGTGATTATCTAACCGTAACCAGTCATTGGATAGACGAAGACTGGACAATGCAAAAACGCATTATTGCATATAGGATAATTAATTCACGGCACACGGGTAGGTTTATTGCTAACACTGTTTCAGATGTATGCAGATATTTTTGTTTTAGTGATAAAATAATGTCAATTTCTATGGATAACGCATCTAGCAACACTAGTGCAATAGGTATGCTAACTAGAACACTTAATCCTGCTTTTACTAATATTTTCCATGTTAGATGTATATGTCATATTTATCATTTAATTGATGGTGATGGTATGAGAATATTAAATTTAGAAATTGAAAAGGTTAAAATGGCTCTTAATTGGCTATTTTATTCAAACCGTAGAAGTAGACTTAGAGAATATTCTAAAAAGTGTGACGAATATGGCCTTAGAGAAAGAAAGGTTCCTAAACATTGCCCGACTAGGTGAAATTACATGTACGGAAGATTAGTAGTAGCGTACGAATATAGAAACCCAATTAACGCTACGTATAATTCTCGGGATTGTGGTGAGGACGATAATGACATGCTAACTACACAAGATTGGACTAACGTTATAATTCTTTTAGATTTTTTAGAATATTTTAATGTGGCTACAAATGCTTTATCTGGCCACTATTATCCAACTATTTCTAACTGTTTAGTTTATATTGCCGCACTTGCTAATTTGTTTGTTGATTTTAGCGAGGGAAGAGACATTTATGAAATTGCAATAACTGAAATGAAAAAGAAGTTTAAAAAATATTTTTTTCCAATCCCTCCTATATATGGTGTGTCTGCTATGTTAAATCCAACTATGAAATTAGGAGGTCCTAACTTTTGGTGTTCTACTATTTATCAATCTTTAGATCTTTCAGAAGTAGAAATTGCTACACTAGCTGATGCGAAAGCATCAATTAAAGTTAATGCTCAAACTGTTTATAATGCTTATAAACAGGCGTTAGAGCATGCTAGGCCTAATATTCCAACCGCTACTTCGTCTACATCACAGTCGTCTAAAAGAGCTGCCGGCTTAACAGCTCTTAAATCGTGGACGGAGTTCAGGGGTACTCAAGAGGATAATTTAGATAAAATTTCCCATCTAAATGAGCTTCAAGTTTATTTGTTGCAGGGACTAGAGAATGAGAATCCAGACGGCTCTTTCGACCTTTTGGATTGGTGGAAGACAAGGGAAAAGCATTTTTCCGTTCTTGCAAGGATGACTCGGGATGTTCTGTCGATTCAAGCGTCAACTGTTGCATCGGAGAGCGCTTTTAGTCAAGCAAGACTACAAATAGGTGATCACAGAGCGTCGATGCGGGACAGCTTGGAAAAATCAGTGCTTTTTCGAGATTGGATCTGCGCAGAAAGAAGGAACTTTGGCCTAGCTGAATCACAACCAGAAATAGATGAGTGCTATGAAGAAATGATAGCAGAACTTGCTCAGGAAGCAACTTCACCCGGAAGTGGTGATGAACAAGTTTCATTTCCACCACCGCCAACACAACCACCTCCAAACCTTGAAGGTTTTATGAGATTTGTTAGAAATAATGTGTAAATTATGATGTAACTTGTACATTGGCATGTCTTCTTTTAGTTTTTTTCCTTTTAATGGTGGTATTAGTACCATGTTGTGCTCATTCTATTGGGGGAAGGAAGACTAAGAAAGATATGCCATTTTGGTCAATAAATATGCTCTTTATCATATCCTTGAATATCTTTTGTCTCAATATTTCTTTGTCTTTACTTCTATATCAATCCTTGAATATTTATATAACATACAATATAAAACATACAACACAATATACTAATGACAACATTCTTTTATCAATATATACTACTTATATACAATTTATACTAATTACTAACTACAACACAATATACACTACTTATATACAGTATATACTATTTAAATACAATATATACTACTTATATACAAAATATACACTACTTATACACAATATATACTAATTACCAAACACAATATATACTATACTAATAACATAGTACACCATATAAAATATATTCTACAATATACTAATGACTACTATACAAGATATTGATTTAAAAAAAAAAAAATTTCAGAACTGCCGGGAACCGCAGGAACCGCCAGAACCGCCGGAACCGGAACCGCCAGAACCGGAACCGGATGGTACCCGGAACCGGATGGTAGCGGTTTCGGGTCCAGAACTGCCAGAACCGGAACCGCCAGAACTGCCAGAACCGGAACCGCCAGAACCGAAACCGCCAGAACCGGAACTGCCAGAATCGGAACCGCAAACTCAATTAAATCCAGAACCAAAACCGAATACAGCCTTAATTAAAGTTCATTATACCACATTCATGCAACTCGTGCATGAATAGTATCTTATAATTTTCGTAAAGCAGAACAGTCAAAGAATGAATTAAACGAAATGATTATTTTAAAATAACTATTTTCACAATATTTAGATCTATAAGGTATTTTCTGTTGTGTTGATCTGGTCTTTCTTGGCCAATCGAGTCAAAAAAATTATTAATTTTTTTATATGAGATTCTGAACTCAAGAAGTCTGCTTACTTTAATTTTATGTTAACGAATTTTGTTGTTTATAACTTTTAAGTTAAAATATTAGAGACGAGGCATTTATTTATTATGCCTTGTTTGGTAGTCTGGAATTAGGAATTCAACCCCCATACATCTATGTTGAGCAAACATACAGCATTTGATTTTATTCTTTAATTCTTTATAGCTACTTGTTATTCAACAAATAAAGAAAGGTACAAACGCATACACCTTTATTTTCATTTATAATCAACAGAATATGATATTGTCTGGGTAAGTGTTAAAAAAGGAATATATCAGTTTCAGTCACTGAAACATATACAATATTGATTGGAAAATTATTATATTTTCGGAACATTTAAAAATTAAATATTATGTAAATTAAGATATTCACACTGTCTTTGCTTTTATGTTAATAGTATGCTTAAAATTAATAATTGACTTAATTCTTGCATGATAACCTTTCAAGATTTGGAGTGATAAGGTGAAATAACAATCCAAATTAGCTACCATATTTATTAATAATTAATCTTTAATGTTATAGACATTTTAAAAATAAACTGTCAGATTAATATACCAAAATAGTATGCAATTATTGAGCTCATTTGTTCAACTTAAATCAACACGAAATTTTCTATTAATTAAATAAATTAATTTAAAAATTCAAAAGTTTTCGCACATTATATTTTAGTTTTCAAGTGGATATATATATATATATATATATATATATATATATATATATATATATATATACACATATATATATATATATAGGTAAAAATAATTTCAAACCTTTTTCTCATCCTCCTCCTCCTCCTTAATTGATGTAAAAACAAATGTGACAGTAAATTTACATGATATTTGTGAGCCTATTTTAAAGTAATTTATGAAATTTTATAATAGCGAAATGTTGTGGCGATTCTCTATTTGCTATTGCTTAGGCTTCTTCCTCTTTCTCTTAATTGCAAAATGAATCTGTTAGAATTTTTACAATTGTTATTGCAACAACACAACAATATCTCACAAGTAGGATTTTGGAAGTGTAATATGTACGCAGACCTTACCCCTATCCTAGAAGGTAGAGAAGTTATTTCCAAAAGACCCTCGGCTCGAGAGGAAAAATAAAAACAAGTAAATAACAATAACAAAGCTATGAAAATGATATCAACAATCTAAGGACCGGAGAAAAAATAAATGGAAGAAAGCACTAGCAATAACAATAGCAATAGCAATAGCCATTCATAGTAACATGATAGGGTACTAGAAAATCAAAGCGGAATATAACACTAAAACAACCCTATACTTGTTACGGTCCAAAATTCGTTAAAGATCGTGTTGGCGCCGGACATCACCTTCAGCCAAGTCAACAATAGAAAATAAATTGATTCTCTTTTTAGTATTGTTGAAATCATAGTTTTCCTTCAATTAAATAGTAGAAGAGGGAAACTTCAGAGTATATAATAATATTTTCACAATCTCAATACTGAATAACCCAAAATCATCCCAAAATTTGGTGTCACAAGTGCATGAACATCAATTAAGAAAAATTAAATGAAATACACCATCTGCCTGGAATACAACTTTGGACATGAGAGAGAGAGAGAGTGAGAGAGAGAGATAGAGAGAGTGAGAGAGAGATAAATACTCTAAAGGAGACTCTACTGGGCGTGGATCGTAACATAAGATGCAGCTCACCTAATCCCCATATCAACCACGCTGCTACACCCACAAGGCCACTAGACATGCATGTGCATGTACAAGAAAATGTACAGTAAGTACAATATAAGTACAAAAACAACACACACCCAATAAATATCCTATCTAACCTCGAAAAAGTAGTGACGAGGTGTTGATTCCGACACATACTATGGGCAATAAATAAAATTCCAATGATATGATTTAAACATGAGTTATATAAAACAGTTGTAAGCTTATTATTGTCACGATCCGAATTTTCCACCCTCGGGAGTAGTGGTGGCGCATAGTAGTGAAAGCTAGGTCTTGCGGACGCCTGCGGGACTACCTTGGATCTCCATATGGGCTGAACGCAGCCACCCAAGCTAAGGTCCAAAAGCTGCTACTCCAGAATTTGCACACAATGCAGAGTGTAGTATCAGTACAACCAATCTCATGTGCTGGTAAGTGGCTAGCCAAACCCTGACGAAGTAGTGACGAGGCTAGGACCAGACTATCAAGTAAACATGTGCAGCTATATCATATACAATGAAAAATAAAAATAGAAATGTACAACTAAATTTGGAAGGGGGTCACGCTGCGGGAGAATATCATTTACCGACAGTAACTCAGGAGAAAAACATAAAGAATAATTTAAAATTTGCAGCAAAGAGAATAAGGAAATCGTAATCAATCAATAATAACTTTTATCATTTATTATTGCGGCGTGCAACCCGATCCAAATCATAAAAATATTTTTGTAGCGTGCAGCTCGATCCATATCATTTATCACTGTTGTGGCGTGCAACTCGATCCAATTATAATATTATTGCAGCACGCAACCTGATCCAAATATAATATTGTTACGGCGTGCAACCCGATCCAAATATAATATTATTGTGGCGTGCAACCCTATCCTAGTATATAATTCAACACCAATCACAAAAGAGTCCTAGCAGGGAACTATAAGGAAGCAATACTATCCCGACAAGGGAATCAATCGTATAAGTAAATACGTTCCGGCAAGGGAGTTAACTATAACCAAACTTGTCCCAACATCTAACTTCACAAAATAAACCTCAACTAGTACCAATACTCAACCATAAGTAACTTTCACGAGAATAATCATAATTCTTGGCCAACACAGAGAATAAACACATTAGGCATTCATAGTACTTATTAAGAACACAATGACTTCAATTTAAGACTCGCGGGAATGCTTGAAACCAACGTATAGATACTCGTCACTATGCCTCTACGTCCTACTCCACAAATAACACATAGCAAATAGGACACAAATCGTAGTCCCTCAAGCTAAGGTTAGACCAAACACTTATCTCAAACTTCCACGTCCAACTCAAGCCTCAAACACTGCTTTTCCTTTAGAATTCGCTTCCAATTAACTTGTATCTAGTCCAAATTAATTTAAATACATCAATAGATACTAAAGAATTCATACCCAATGCTTAGTTATAGGTATTCTATCATTTTCTCCAAAAAGTCAAAAATTGACCCCTTGCCCACTTGGTCAAAACTCGAGGTTCAGACCAAAATCCGATCACCCACGAGCCCGAATATGCAATTAATTTTGAAATTCGATCACAAAACGAAGTCTAACTTTTAATTATTTAAAAAGGCCTAACTCAAAAAAAAATCCCAAATTCTACCATGGAAGAATAGTATTTAGGCCAAGAAATCTAATGGGTGTTGATGGAAAATGAAGGAGATAGATTGAGGAACACATACCTATGATCCGGTATTGATTTTACTCTTCAAAAATCGCATAGGTTCTGATTTTGGGGAAGGAAATATGAGAAAATGGGTTATTACCGTTTTTGTTATTGTTTAAAAGAGCTGGGCTACAGTATTCATCACGTTTGCGATAACACTGTCATGATCGCGAAGAGCTGCCAAAAGTGGACTTACATGATCGCGAGTCCTCCTACGTGTTCGCGAAGGATTTCCCCCCCAGACCTTCGCGTTCACGGACCGGTGTACGTGTTTGCGTAGAAGAATGATAACATACCAGACCCCCCCTCCCCCCATTTTACTCTACACGTTCGCGGGACATGGGTCGCATTCGCGTGGAGCAGACTTCCCATCCTTTACTTTGAGTTCGCATAGAAGAAGTTCACCCCTGCCTCTATTTTACTTTCACGATCGCATGATAAGCTACACGATCACAAAGCATAGAGTGTTTGTGCATCAGAAACAACATTTCTACAATTTTTCCTAAGTATAAAAACATTCTGAGACCTATGAGAAACCCACCTGAGCTCTCGGGGCTCCAAACCAAACATGCACGCTAACTCAAAACATCATATGGACTTGTTCGTGCATTCAAATCACCAAAATAACATTAACAACTTTGAATTTAGCATCAAAATCATGAAATCACTTAAAAACGTCAAATTTTCTAGTTTTCTCAAATATAGTCCGATTCTCGTCTTTTCAAGTTCGTTTCTTACCAAATTTCACCGACTCAACATAAATCATATATAAGACCTATACCAGTCTCCGTAACCAGAATACATGCACGACACCATCAAATTTCAAACATATTTTATTTTCTAAAACTCATAAATATTCCAAAAAATAATTTTCTTTAAAAATTTATTTCTTGGGCTTGGGACCTCAGAAGCCAATTTCGAGCATATGTACAAGTTCCACATTTTTCAATAGACCCTCTGGGATCGTCAAATTATTGGCCCGGGTCCGTTTACCCAAAATATTGACCGAAGTCAACTTAAATTTATTTTAATGGCAAAATTTATCATTTTTCATAAATTTTCACATAATGGCTTTCTGGCTACGTACCAAGACTGCGCACGTAAATCGAGGTGATGAAAAAGGTGGTTTCCAAGGCCTCGGAATGTAGAACGTACTCGTAAATCAAGTGATGACCTAAAAGGGTCATCAAATCCTCCATCTCTAAAACAATCATTCGTCCCCGAACAAACATAATAAGGAAGTATGTGAGTCAGGGAAAAGATTGGGATAACAGCTCCGCATATCGAACTTGGACTCCCAGGTCGATTCCTCAACAGACTTACCTCTCCACTGAACATGAGCAGAAAGAATATTCTTCGATCTCAACTGACGAACCTGCCGGTCTATAATAACTACTGGCTCCTCCTCATAGGACAATCCTTGTTCAACTGGATGGTGCTAAAATCTAACACGTGGGATGGATCGCTGTGATACTTCCGAAACATGGACACTTGAAACAATGGATGCACTATTGATAAGATTGGCGACACCGCAAGTCCATAAGCCACCTCTCCCACTCGAACAAGAATCTCAAACGGGCCAATGAATCTAGGGCTAAGCTTGCCCTTCTTTCTAAATCTCATCACGCCCTTCATAGGCGACAACCGAAGCAATACCCGCTCACCGACCATGAATGCCAAATATCGAACCTTACAGTCGGCATAAGTATTTTGCCTGGACTGAGATGTACAAAGCCTATCCTGAATAATCCTAACCTTGTCCAAGACATCCTATACTAGATCCATACCCAACAACTGAGCCTCTCCCGGCTCAAACCATCCAACCAGCGACCGGCACCGCCTACCATACAAAGCCTCATAAGGAGCCATCTAGATGCTAGACTGGTAGTTGTTGTTGTACGCAAACTTTGTTAAAGTTAAGAACGGATCCCACGAGCCTCCAAAATCAATGACACAAGCTCGGAGCATATCCTCCAAAATCTTAATAGTATGCTCGGACTGCCCGTCTGTCTTAGGATGGAACGATGTACTCAACTCAACCCGTGTTCCTAACTCCCGCTGAACTGCTCTCTAGAAGTGTGAGGTAAACTGCATACCTCAATTCGAAATAATTGATAGAGGCACACCATGAAGACAAATGATCTCCCGGTTATAGATCTCAGCTAATCTCTCAAAAGAATAAGAGACTGCCACAAGAATGAAATGTGCTAACTTGGTCAGCCTATCAACAATAACCCACACTGCATCGAACTTCCTCTGAGTCTGGAAGTCCAATAACAAATTCCATAGTGATACGCTCCCTCTTCCACTCAGAAATATCAATCTTCTGGAACAAACCATCGGGCCTCTGATGCTCGTACTTAACCTGCTAACAGTTCAAACACCAAGTCACATATGCAACAATATCCTTCTTCATTCTCCTCCACCAATAATGCTGCTGCAAATCCTAATACATCTTAGCGGCACTCGAATGAATAGAGTACCGGGATGGGCCTCTTCTAATATAAACTCTCGGAGTCCATCCACATTTGCACACAAACTCGACCCTGCAATCTCAAAACTCCATCATCTCTTAAGGTAACCGGCTTGGCACCTCTATGTTGCACTGTGTCTGTAAGGACACACAAATGAAGATCATCATATTTTCAATCTCGGATACGCTACAACAAAGAAGAATGAGTGACTATGCAAGATAACATACAAATAGGCTCAGAAACATCCAACCTCAGGAACTGATTGGCCAAATCCTGAACATCCAAAAGCAAGCGGTCTCATACCGACCGGAATATATGCAAGACTGCCCATACTGACTGTCTTCCTAATCAAAGCATCGACCACCACATTTGCCTTTTTCGGATGATATAAGATGGTGATATCATAGTCTTTCAACAACCAACCACCTTCTCTGCCTCAAATTTAGCTCCTTCTTCTTGAACAAGTACTGCAGATTCTTGTAATTCGTGAGCACCTCACATGCCACGCCATACAAATAATGCCTCCAAATCTTCAACGCACAAATAATGGCCGCTAACTCCAAATTATGAACAAGATATTTCTTCTCATGAATCTTCAACCGCCACGAAGCGTAGGAAATGACCTTGCCCTCCTGCATCAACACCTCACCAAGTCCAATACGAGATGAATCACAATAAACTGTGTAAGGCCCTGAACCTGTGGGCAAAAGCAACACCAGTGCTATAGGTAAAACTGTCTTGTGCTTATGAAAGCTGGCCTCACACTCGTCCGACCACCTGAATTGGGCACCCTTTTGGGTCAACCTGGTTATCGGGGCTGCAATAGACAAAAACCCCTCCACAAACCGACGATAGTAGCATGCCAAACCCAAGATACTCTGGATCTCTATAGCTGAAACAGGTCTTGGCCAGTTCTTGACTGCCTCTATCTTATTCGAATCAACTTGAATAACCTCCGGTGAAACAAAATGACCCTGGAATACAACTGAACTCAACCACAACTCGTACTTTAAAAACTAGGCATACAACTGACTGTCCCTCAAAGTCTGAAGAACCACTCCAAGATGTTGCTCGTGTTTCTCCCGGCTGTGGGAATAGATCAAAATATCATCAATGAAGACTATCACGAACGGAACTAAGTAAGGCCTGATTACTCGATTCGTCATATCCATAAAAGTTGTTGGGGCATTTGTCAACCCTAATGATATTACCAAGAACTCATAATGCCCGTACCGAGTGCGGAAGGTTGTCGTAGGGACATCAGATGCCCTAATCCTGAACTGATGGTAGCCAGATCTCAAGTCAATCTTGGAAAATACCTTGGCAGCCTGAAGTTAATAAAAAAAATCATCAATCCTCAGCAATGGATACTTATTCTTGATTGTAACCTTGTTCAACTGCTGGTAATCTATTCACATTCTCATCGATTCGTCCTTCTTCTTAACAAACAACACCAGCACACCCCAGGGCGAAATACTAGGTCTAATAAAACATTTTTCAATAAAGTCTTGCAACTGCTCCTTCAACTCTTTCAACTCAGGCGGCGCCATACGATACGTTCAGAAGAGAAATAGGCTAAGTGTCTGGAGCCAAATTAATGCATAAGTCAATATCCTTTTTGGGTGGCATATCCGATAAGTTAGAAGGAAATACCTCAGGAAAGTCACGAACAACAGACACAGAATCAATAGAAAGAACCTTGATACTAAAATCACAAACATATGCCAAATAGGGTAAACGCCCATTCTCGACCATATGTCGAGCCTTCATATATGAGATAACACTACGGGTAGAATGATCAGGAGTCCCTCTCCACTCTAAACGAGGTAGACCAACAAGGCTAAGGTCACAGTCTTGGCATGATAGTCCAAGATAGCATGGTAAGGTGATAACTAGTCCATCTCCAATATAACATCAAAATCATCCATGTCCAGAAGTAATAAATCTACAGGAGTCTCAAGGCCCCCAATCACAACTATATATGAATGATGGACTCGCTCTACCACAATAGAATCACCCACTGGTGTAGACACATATACATGAGCACTCAAAGAATAACTAGGCATGACCAGATACAGTGCAAAATAAGATGACATATAGGAGTATGTAGACCCTGGATCAAATAGAACAGAAGCATATCTGCAACAAACCAAAATAGTATTGTGATAACTGTATTAGAAGCCTCAGCCTCAGGTCTGGCTGGAAGAGCATAACATCAGGGCTGAGCCCCTCCACCTTGAACTACATCTCTGGGATGGTCTGCTGCTGAAGGGCCTCCACCTCTAGCTACCTGACCTCCACCTCTAATACCTCTATCTCTACCTCTACCACATTTATGCCCCCTAGCTGGCGGAACGGGTGATGGAACACCTGGCGCCTGAATCATAGCACGAGAACCCTACTGCTACGAGTCAATACCTACTAATCTCGGAGAAGCCCTCCGGATATGAACATACTCACTGCACTCAAAGCATCCACCTAAGTGTTGCGGCTTAGAAAATTGATAGTGACCCAATTGACATGAATGACCACCCAGAAAATTCTGGAGCAGCGGTGCATTGATAGGAGTTGGTGGTGCATTGTAGGGCTGTTGATCAAAATACGACATATGAGAACCACGACCTCCTGAAGCTCCATTAAAAACCTGAAGTGCTGACTTAAAATGCCTAGTAGGATGGCCTCTACCATATGAATCCATGCCTTTATAGAAGCACTACTGAATTTTCCTGAATGACGAGGCCTCTTATTAGACCCCTGACCACCCCCTGTGACAGAACCATCTCAACTCTCTTGGCCACATTGGTTGCCTCATTAAATGATATCTCACTCCCCGTCTCTGTATCCATCTAAAGTCTAATAGGCTGAATGAGTCCCTCAATGAACTTCCTCACCCCCTCTCTCTCTCGGTGGGAAGTATGATAAGAGCATGACGGGCCAAGTCGATGAATTTGGTCTCGTACTGATTGACAGTCATAAAACCCTCCTGGAGATGCTCAAACTACCTCTGATAGATCTCTCTCTGAGTGATAGGGAGAAATTTCTCCAAAGTTAGCTGAGTAAATTACGCCCAAATCAAAGCTGCCGATCCAGCTAGTCTATCCAAACAATAATCTCTCCACCAAGTCTTTGTGGATCCAGACAAGGGGAAAGTAGCAAAGTCGACCCCATTGGTCTCCACTATCCCCATGTTCCTGAGAACCTTATGACAGCTGTCAAGATAATCCTAGGGATCCTCAGAAGATGCACCACTGAAAGTAGTAGTAAAGAGCTTGGTGAACCTATCCAATCTCCACAAAGCATTGGCAAATATAACTGCTCCATCACCAGCCTGCACTACCACATTCGGTTGAACTACTCTAACTGGATCAACTGTTGGAGTTTGAAACTGGGGAGCCATCTGCTCTAGTGTGCGAGTAGCAGGAGTCTGGGCTCCTCCTCCAGCCTGAGAAACAGATGGTGGTACAAGAAGCAAACCTGCCCGGGTGATGATATTCATAAGGCCCACAAGACAGACCAGAGCATCCAGGAGTACTGGGGTAGCAATAAACCCCTCTATGACCTGAGATGGGCCTACCAGAACTGACTGCACTGGAACCTCATCATCAAAGTCAACCTGAGGCTCCGCCGCTGGTGCTGCTTCTCTAGGATGAGCTCTGCCCCTACCTCGGCCTCGACCTCACCCTTTAGCACGGCCTCGGCCTCGCCCTCTGACCGTCATGGGAGGTGTTGCTGGGGGCTCGGGCTGTTGTCAAAGTTCTTCGCAAATCGAAGGTGTCAGCATCACAGAAGCAACCAAGTTACCGCAAGTGCAAATCCCTCCTCGCAAATACGATCCAAAACCACGCGTTTGCGAGACCTGCAACCTTGGGCCAAGACCGTCCCATCACACAAACTAGTCCCATAACATAACACAAACATGTTCGAGGCCTCAAATCTTATCAAACTACGTTAAATTCATGAATCACACCCCATTCCAAGCTTAATGAATTTTAGGATTTCAAAATTCTTTATTTGATGTTAAAACCTATCAAATCAAATCCGATTGACCTCAAATTTTTCACACAATCCACATTTGACTTTATGGACCTACTCTAACTTGCGGAATTAAAATCCAATCATGATATCTTAAATTCCACTTCAGAGCAAACTTCCTAAAAAGCTTCTATTTTCTAACTTTCGCCAAACGACTCTTGTTGGGTCATCACTTGTTTTTATGATGAATTATGCATCTCGTGACCCTAAAAATCTCTTTTAGCATTACTACGATTTACGTGCACAGCCAAGGCACATAGCCAGAAAGCTATTATATGAAAATCTATGAAAAATGATAAATTTTGGTTATAAAACGAATTAATTTAACTTCGGTCAATATTTTTTGTAACCAGGCCCGGACCCATGATTTAACGGTCTCGGATACAACAACAACTACCCAGTATACTCCCACCAGGTGGGGTCTGGGGAGGGTAATATGTAGACAAGCCTTAACGGTCTCGGATAGTCCGTAGAAAATATGGGATTTGGGCATATGGCCGGAATATGATTCTGAGATCCCAAGCCTGAGAAATAATTTTTTTTAAAAAATTATTTTCTGAAATTATTTATGAGATTTAGTACCGGGCCCGTATTTTGGTTCTGGTACCCGGTACAGATCTTATATGTGATTTAAGATAGTTCTGTAATATTTTATAAGAAACGAACTAGAAAATACGTGAATCGAATCATTTTTGAAAAAAGTGGGAAATTTGATGTTTTAAGGAAATTTCCTGTTTTTGATGTTAAATTTATAGTTGTTGATGTTATTTGAGAGATTTGAATGTACAAGCGAGTACATATGATGTTTTAGGTTGGTGTGCTTGTTTGCTTTGGAGCCGAAGGCTCGGGTGAGATTTGGATAGGCCATGGGGTGGATTTTGGACTTGAAAATATTGCAGGTTTCAGCTAATGTGCACAGGCTTGAAGGCTTCGCAAATGCAAAGCCTCTCTTGAAAATGTGAGCTCGCAAATACGAGACCTCCATTGCAAATGCGAACAAAGACCTGGGCAGGCTTGATCGCAAATGCGACCACTTGGCTCGCAAATGCGGAAGGCCCAGACGCAAATGCGACGCCTACTTCGCAAATTCGAAGTCCTCCTTTGATGCCTGAGGTCGCAAATGCTGCCCAAACTATGCATTTCCCATCTCACAAATGCGAGCCAATTTTTGCAATTCCCTACATAGGAGAAGTCAGTTCGCAATTCCCAAATCTGCAACCTGCAACAGTTATACTTAGCCGAAAATCAACTATTTTTCACATCTTTTTAAAACACAAACTCCCTAGGACGATTTTTCAATAACAACACTTCTTCCAAATTGATTGTATGTTAATTTTAACTCATTTATTTACTTCAATCACAAACATCTTTTAACATGATTTCAACTCAAAATCTATAATTTTTATGGGGAAAATTGGGTGTTTTGGGTAGAACCTAGGTTTTTCAAAAATTGGAAATTATGACCCTCGATTTGAGGTCTGATTTTAAAACAAATTATATATCTGAGTTCGTAGCGGAATGAGTAATCGGATTTTAGTTCGAACCTCGGGGTTTGACCATGTGGGCCCGGGGGACATTTTTGACTTTTCTGATAATACTTTGGAAAACTCATTTTCATGCATTGGGGTTGATTCAATTAGTATTTATTAATGTAATTAAGTAATTTGTAGCTATATACGAGTGAATTGGTGGTGGAATCAAGGGTCAATATAATTGAAACGTGAATTGTGTTCATGGCATCGAGGTAAGTGTTTGGTCTAACCTTAGCTTGAGGGATTAAGAGTCGTGTCTTATTTGCTATGTTTTAATTGTGATGTACAACGTATGGGCATGGTGATGAGTATCTATACGTCGGTGTCAAGCATGCCCGTTATTCTTGTATTATAATTGTTATGTCTCCATTGCGGTTTATTGTGCCTCACATGTTACTATCATCATTGTTCCCTTGCCGGGATGTTTGTTTTGATATTATTGTTCCCTTGTGGGGATGTTGTTGAAATATTATTGTTCCATTGCTGGGATGTTGTTGAAATATTACTGTTCCTTGCCGTGAAGTTGTTATATTATTGTTCCTTACGGGGATTTTTTATAGATTTGATGAACTGAGTGTTCATGAGCAGCATCTTAGAGTGGTTCGTCAGACCTTGAGGGATAGTCAGTTATATGCTAAGTTCTCGAAGTGTGAGTTTTGGTTGACTTCAGTTGCATTCCTGGGTCTTGTTGTATCAGCAGAGGGTATTCAGGTTGATCCAAAGAAGATTGAGGCAGTCAAGAACTGGCCTAGACCAGCATCAGCTACAGAGATTTGGAGTTTCTTAGGGTTTGAAGGTGATGATAGGATATAATTCTGTATTTTTGTCGATTATTACACTCTAATTTACTGCACTTCAGTTGATTTTTTGCTTTAATCGCTTGTGTTTTTCACTAACGGTGTGTTTTATGCCTTGTAGGAGTGATTCCGAGCTGTATGGATATAATGAAATGAATTCAAGTGATTTGGAGCTATGAAGTCTGAGATAAAGCCCAACGAATTAAGCCGGGATAGTGTCAAGGGTCAACTTTGATAGTTAAGAACAAACGAAGACTCGAGTAGGCATATTATGTACTTTCTAATTAAATACATTTAATTGTTTGCTCAAAACTCCATTTGAGATTTCATTATATATGGTTGGAGGCCAGAATTCATCAAGTTCCATCTTTTCTTCCTCCAAACTTAGTAATTTTTACGTAATAATTTGTTGTTTTGCTACTATGTCTATGTGGAGCTAAACTTCACGTTCTAAGGTTGTGGTTCTTTCATGACTATTGTTATTCGAATATTGATTTTGATTTCTTAGTTTATAATATTGATTTATTTATTTAATCCTACACTTAGTTATTTGATTTCTTGATCACTAATTGAATACTATCTACAAATCTAGACTTGAACTCGAAAGTGAGAATTCTAGATTGCATATAGGATTAGGTAGAGCAAGTTTTTGAACCTGGGCATCGGGAAACGGATTCGCGGTTAGGATATACATATACCAAATTGCCTTGCTTGGTTGATTTACAGGAATAATAAATGCGTTCTTGTTGATTCTAAATCCATAGACATATAGGCGCTATGTTAGCTTGAATAGGCGAGTAAGAATTTAACTGATTCCTATGAGCAATATTAACCCTGTCAACCAATAAACTAGATAAATTAGTTAGTCAATTCAATTAAAGAATACAATAGTAATGTTGGATAGCCCATAACCCTAGATCGTTTTTATTACATTGATATCATAAAGATCTGCTCTTTCTCTGTCCAAAGTTCATTATTTATTTTTATTTATTTTAATTAGTTTAGAATGAAATACTTCTAGGTTTAATTCTTGTATAGATAATTAGGATAGTCTAATTTAGTTAATATTTAATCACAAGTCCTCGTGGGTTCGATATCCAAGTATTAATCACTTTATTACTTGACGACCGCGTATACTTGCGTGTGCGTTTGGCCACAACAAGTGTTTAACGCCGTTGTTGGGGACTTAGTAATTAACTATTTTTCTAGATTAGACTTTTACTTTTATCTTTACAAGTTTTTTTTCTTTCTCTTTTTGTAAATATTTTATTTTTATACTATTTAATTTTTCTCTTAGTGTGTTTCTAGTTCTCTTAGCATGACATCTGGGGATGAAATATCTAGAGGTAAGGTTATTGATGAAGAAGCTTGGTTGGCGAAAGACTTTTATAGCCCGTCTTTTTGGGCTTATCATAACCTGAACTCCGGAAGGTCTGAATTTGAAAATTGGAGTAAGGGTTGGTATTGGGAAGAATATTCATGATTAAGGGATTATGTGGAACGACGTCGTCTTCTAACAATGTTGATAAATGATTGGTCTAAGTAGAGAGATGAACTTGCACATCAAAATTGATAATCTTGGCTTGGTTTTACATAACTTAAATTCAATTTTGATTGCAAAGATTGATGCGTGTAACGCCCAACAATTTAATATTGAGTTCATTGAAGCTGAAAAAATCTTCTAGACCAAATTAAGGAGCTAAAACAAGAATACCAATCACTAGACCCTATTTTTCTTGAGGATGCCAATACTGAGAGAAGTGCTCAAGAGTCATGTGAGGGAGTACATAACAGTATTTTGGGAGACTTGAGTGTATGTAAATATGGGGATGCAAATAGTAGTAATATTCATGAGTTAGAGCACATTATACCTCATTCTAATCATTTTTTCACATTGTGTTTAGATAGTAAGATAGTAATCGAGCCATCTGAGCCAATGAAAGGGTCAAAGAGTGAGGAAAAGAGTGCCTATATTCTTGAATTTGTTGTGCCAAAGAAAAAATTATATTCCTCATCTAAAGGCCGAGAAGTGCAAAAAGGAAAATTTATTACTTGGCCTGCTTATATTTATAGCCCCACCAAAGGAGCATAGCCACATACTGGATGCCCTGCTAGGGGTACAATTCATAAGTTCAAGGTGGAAGCAAAAAAGTGGTTCAAGTTGTGCCGCGACTTTAAATTAGGCGCTTGTTGGGAGGCAACCCAGCTTTATTGCTTTCTTTTAAATATTTTTTTGTTATTTTCTATTATCTTTGTAGTGTTGTTTTTGTTTTGTAGGATTCTAAACATAGGAAGCAAAGCCATTGAAAGAGTGCAAAAGAAAGTTAGATGGTGAAAACTAAGTGTGGAGTGCCCACACAAAATACCATGCTTGGGGGAATTCTGAGTACCGTGTGAGCCACTATTACTTCGGCCTTTGGCCTTTCAAGGAGTTTCTTGACCACCCCCAGTATTATTTTGCTTTGTTTGTGCATTGGGAACATTGCACTCTTTTAAGTGTAGGGTGAAAAAATTTCTCTATATAATTAGTAGTAGGATGTTAGAAAAATATTAACTTCTTATTCTTGTTTTTGTAGTCGTGGAGTAGTTTAGTAGCTATGCGAAAAAAAATAAAAATAAAATAAAAAATTTGGACTTTTCCCGACGATGGATCTCCTAGACAATTTTCTTGAGGGATTAAAGTCTAAACAAAAAACACAAAAATATGTCTATTAGATTTCTTTATGTAGTAATAATCCCCTGTGATTTTTCTTTGTGCCTCGTTCTTTTCCATGGGAAGTAGTTTGAACCAGATAGTTTTTCTTTTAGAGTAGTTTAGGGAATAAAATGGAGGAAGAAAGATGAGATAAACCTAGGCGCTCTTGACTTGTTTGATAGTAGCATATTTAGGCTTTGGCATGTGTAGTATCTTCCCTATGATTTTAATTTATTGATGATGCCTTGCTTACTTGGATAGCATGTTTTATGGCGCCTATGTCTCATTTTCTTGACTTATGTTCACTTTGTGCTTAATGCTAAATATCTTGCGTCTCTGTGAATACTTGCATTTGTTTGAGAGTCGAAATGAGACCGTCTTTAGTAAGTCATGTGCCACGTGTGGTGATGTTTTGGTGTAGTTCATGTATTGTGCTTGTGTCTAGAACTTTCCCGGTATGTGAGTTGAAGCAAAATTTTAGGTGATGCTCGGTTTGAAAAATGAGTTTAGGCTTTCTTTGATCTTTTTAGCTTAATTTCTTACCACAAATAAAGTGTATCCCTAGTCAACCCTTTTGAGCCAATAGACTTTTATTTGACACTCACATTACAAGACTATACTCTTTTTATTCCTAATTGACAGTGTTTTGATCCCGTTCCCTCTTAAAGCACTTTAATTGTGAGCTAAACGCTAAAAGAAGTAAGAATGAAATAAGTGTGGGGTGGCTTTTGAGTGAAACCAATAAAAGGAAGAAAGGTGCACTTACTTTTTTAAAAATAATACACCACTAGCGGAAATTGAAAAAAAAAGAATAATCTGAAAAAAAGAAAAAAATAGAAATAAATACATTGTTGTCTTGTTATTGATAGTGGATATGAATTAATGTAGTGCTTAAAGAAGAAGGGAGAATTTTTGGGGTGATATTATTTGTGAAAGTAAAGTGGATTGAAAAACTTATGCTTAAAGTTGATTATGTGGTGTGTTAAAGCGCTTAGGAGGGTTAGTCACTATTCCTAAATATATCCTACCCGTCCCTTAGCCCATATTCTAACCATTAAAAAGACCTAATTGATTTTAGATCAAGCAAGCCAACATTAGTAGAGATTTACATTAAGGTCAAGCCTATGGTACCAATTACATATATGTAACTTCTTTTGTGAGGGTGAGCGATTTTCTTTGATATATGTGAGCATGGGATTCGAATGTGCAGATTGATTTTATTTTCTTTGCTTTGGTTGTGAGGGAACATAGTTTCCTGAAGGATAGGTAACATTATTATACTTCTCTAGGATGTTGGGTGTTCAAGCCATGAGTGCATTGTGATATTGAGTCGGTTTTTAAGGCTAGGATTGTTGTGAGCATATTGTATATGCTTGAATATTTTTGAATAATGACATAAGTAAAGGAAAATGTATGATGATTGCATATTCTAGAGTTTAATTGTTGCTATCAACCATAATCATTGGTGTAGTGTGCTTCGAATATATTAAGTGCTCATAGATAGAGTAAATTTTTGGTTGACTCGAGGGAGAGCAACGTTTGAGTGTGGGGTGTTGATGATTGGCTATTATTGTATATTTTAGTCGATTATTATACTCTAATTTACTGCACTTTAGTTGAGTTTTCACTTTAATCGCTAATATTTTGCACTGATGGTGTGTTTTATGCCTTGTAGGAGTGATTCCGAGCTATATAGATGATATGGAAAGAATTCAAGTTAATTGGAGCTTTGGAGTCTGAGTAAAAGCCCAAGGAATTAATCTGGAATTTTGCCAGGGGTTAACTTTGATTGTTAAAAACGAAGACTCGAGTAGGCATATTGCGCACTGTCTAGTAAAATACACATAACGTTTTTCTCAGAACTTCATATGGGTTTCACAATATATAGTTGGAAAGCTAACTCAAAGGGCTAACAACTTTAATGTTTTACGTATCTTCAAATTCTAAACAGAACTGGGTGAAAAGTGCGTGTCAATAGAATGGTTGCGTGCAGGACGCGCTCGTCAGGCAGAATACTGGGCACTAGGGCGGCCACTAGTGCGGTCAAGAGCGCGAACGAGCTAGTCAAACCCGGTAAAAGTGTCCTTTTTCACGTTGAAGAATGTATAATTATTTGGGCCCAACCCTACTTGGTATATATACATGAAAAAATTTTATTTTGAGGGAGAAGGACGTTTTTTAGAGGAAAACTGAAGAATGGAGCCGTCGTGGAGGCCGAAATTCATCAAGTTCCATCTTTTCTTCCTTCAAACTTAGTAATTTTTACGTTTCTTTGTATGATTTGTTGTTTTGCTATCTTGTCTGTGTGGAGCTAAACTTCACGTTCTAGGGTGCGGTTCTTTCATGACTATTGTTATTCGGATATTGATTTTGATTTCTTAGTTTATAATATTGGTTTCTTTATGTAATCCTACACTTACTTATTTGATTGCTTGAACACCAATTGAATACTATCTACAAATCTAGAGTTGAACTCGAAAGTGGGAATTCTAGATTGCTTATAGGATTGAGTCAATCAAGTTCTTGAACCTGGGCATGGGGGAACAGATTCGCGGTTAGGATAGACATATACCTAATTGCCTTGCTTGGTTTATTTACAGGAATTATAATTACATTCTTGTTTATTCTAACTTCATAGACATATAGGCGTTAGGTTAGCTTGAATAGGCGTGTAAGAACTCAATATATACCTATGAGCAATACTAACCCTGTCAACCAATAAACTTGATAAATTAGTTAGTCAATTCAATTAAAGAATACAATAGGAATGTTAGATAGCCCACAACCCTAGATCGTTTTCATTACATTGATATCATAAAAATATGCTCTTTCTCTGTCCAAAGTTCATTATTATTTTTATTTATTTTAATTAGTTTAGAATCAAAGACTTTTAGGTTTAATTTTTGAATAGATAATTAGGATAGTCTAATTTAGTTAATAGTTAATCACAAGTCCTTGTGGGTTTGATATCCGACTTTTAGTCACTTTATTACTTGAAGATCGCGTATACTTGCAAGTGCGTTTGGCCACAACAGCAGGCTATTATCATTGGTTCATAGAGGGTTTTCATTTATCGCAGCCCCGATGGATAGGTTGACCTAGAAGGGTGCCCCGTTCAGGTGGTCATACGAGTATGAGGCGAGCTTTTGGAAGCTCAAGACAGCTCTGAATACGGCAGCGATGTTGGTTTTGCCCATAAGTTCAGGGCCTTATACAATTTATTGTGATGCATCTCGTATTGGACTTGGTGCAGTGTTGATGCAGGACGGCACGATCATTGCTTACGCTTCGCGGTAGTTGAAGATTAATGAGAAGAACTATCCAGTTCATGATTTTGAGTTGACAGCAATTGTTCACGCATTGAAGATTTTGAGGAATTAACTGTATGGCGTGGCTTGTAAAGTGTTCACAGATCACAAGAGCCTACAATATTTGTTCAAGCAAAAGGAGTTGAATTTGAGGCAGTGGAGGTGGTTGAAGTTTATGATATCACAATCTTATATTATCCGGGAAAGACCAATATGGTGGCCGATTCTTGAGTAGGAAGTCAGCCAGTATGGGCAGCCTTGCTTATATTCCGGTTGGTAATAGACCACTTGCTTTGGATGTTAAGGCTTTGGCCAATCAGTTCGTGAGGTTGGATGTTTCTGAGCCTACCTATGTGTTAGCTTGCACAGTTGCTCGTTTTTCTTTATTGGAGAGTATCCGAGATTGGTAGTATGATGACCTCCATTTGTGTGTCTTTAGGGACACGGTGCAGCAGAGGTGCCACGCAGGTTACTTTAGGAGATGATGGATTTTTGAGGTTGCAGTGTCGAGTTTGTGTGCCTAATGTGGATAAAACTCGAGAGTTGATTTTAGAGGAGGACCATAGTTCCCGGTACTCTATTCATTAGGGCGCCGCTAAGATGTATCAGAATTTGCAATAGCATTATTGGTGGAGGAGAATGAAGAAGGATATAGTTGCATTGTGGCTCGATGTTTGAATTGTTAGCAGGTTAAGTACGAGCATCAGAGGCCCGGTGGTATATTTCAGCAGATTGAGATTCCTGAATGGAAGTGGAAGCGTATCACTATGGACTTTGTTGTTGGACTCCCACGGACTCAAAGGAAGTTCGATGTAGTGTGGGTTATTGTTGATAGGCTGACCAAGTCAACAAATTTTTATTTCTGTGGTAGTATCCTATCCTTCCGAGATGTTAGTTGAGATCTATATTTGGGTAATTATTCATCTTCATGGTGTGGCTGAGTCTATCATTTCAGACTGAGGTATGCAAGTTAGCTCACATTTCTAGAGAGAAGTTCAGCCAAAGTTCGGCACACGGGTTGAGTTGAGCACATCATTTCATCCTCAGACGGACGGGCAGTCCGAGCGAACTATTTAGATTTCGGACGATATGCTTCAAGTTTGTGTCATTGACTTTGGAGGCTCGTGTGACCAGTTTTTGCCTTTAGTAGAGCTTTCCTACAATAATATCTACCAGTCGAGTCTTTAGATGGATCCGTATGAGGCTTTATATGGTAGGAAGTGTCGGTCTCCGGTTGGATGGTTTGAGCCGGGAGAGGCTTGGTTGTTGGGTATGGATCTGGTTCAGGATGCCTTGGACAAGGTCAGGATCATTCACGATTGGCTTCGTACAGCTCAACCTAGGCAAAAGAATTATGCAGACCACAAGGTTCGTGATTTGGCATTCATAGTCGATGAGCGGGTATTACTTCGAGTATCGCCTATGAAGGGTATGATGAGATTTGGGAGGAAGGACAAGCTTATACCAAGGTTCATTGGCCCGTTTGAGATTCTTGATCAAGTGGGAGAGGTGAATTATAGACTTGCATTAGCGCGGAGCTTATCAGCCATGCATCCAATGTTTCATGTATCCATGCTTCGGAAGTATCAAGGCGATCCATCCCACAAGTTAGATTTCAGCACTGTCCAATTGGACAAGGACTTGTCTTATGAGGAGAAGCTGGTAGCTATTCTAGACCGGCATATTCCTAAGTTGAGATCAAGAGTTTTCCTTCTGTTCGTGTTCAGTGGAGTGGTCAACCTATTTAGGCATTGACCTGGTAGTCCGAGTCCGATGTGCGGAGCCGCTATCCCCATCTTTTCCCCGATTCAGGTACTTCCTTCTTATGTCCGTTCAAGGATGAACAATTTTTTTAGGGGTAGAAAATGTTTGTTTTTAAAATAAATTTTGCATCCCGAGGCCTTAATCATCCCTTTTAGCATTATCTCGATTTGCGTACATAGTCTGGGCGCGTAGCCGGAAAGCTATTATGTGGAAATTCTTTAAAAATGATAAATTTTGGCTATAAAATAAATTAATTTGACTTTGGTCAATATTTTAGATAAACAGGCCTAGACCCGCAATTTGACGGCCCCGGAGGGTCTGTAGAAAAATATGGGACTTTAGCATATGCCCGGAATCGAATTCTGAGGTCCCAAGCTCGAGAAATGAATTTTTAAAGAACATTAATTTTTGAAATTATTTATGAGATTTGAAAATGAATTAGGATTAGAACTTGATGGTATTCATATTTTGGTTTCGGTGCCCGGTAAGATCTTGGTGATATAAGATGGTTCGGTGAAACTTGGTAAGAAATGGATTAGAACGACGTGAATCGGATCATTTTTGAGAAAAATGGGAAATTTCAAGTTTTAAAGAAATTTTATAATTTTGATGTTAAATTCATAGTTGCTGATGTTATTTAAGTGATTTGAATGCACGAGTGAGTCCGTATGATGTTTTAAAGTTGGTGTGCATGTTTTGTTTGGAGCCTCGAGGGCTCGATGAGTTTTGGATAGGCCACGAGTTGGATTTTGGACTTGAAAATATTGCAGGTTTCAGCTAATGTGCACAAGTCTGCAGGCTTTGCAAATGCGAACAAAGACCTGGGAAGGCATGATCGCAAATGCGACTACTTGGCTCGCAAATGCAGAAGGCCCAGTCGCAAATGCGAAGTCCTCCTTTGATGACTGAGATCGCAAATGCGGCCTATCTTCGCATTTCCCATCTCGAAAATGCGATCCCGTTTTTGCAATTCCCAACATAGCAGCGGTTGGGGTTCACAATTGCAAACTTCTGTTCACAATTCCCACATCTGTGATCTGCAATTTTTATATTTGGCCGAAAATCAATCATTTTTCACATCTTTTCAATACACAAACTCCCTAGGACAATTTTTTAAGAACAACTCTTCTTCCAAATCGATTGTAAGTTAATTTTAACTCATTTCCTTCAATCATTAACATCTTTTAACATGTGGGCTCGGGGGCGATTTTTGACTTTTTGGGTGAAACTTCGAAAAACTCATTTTTATGCATTGAGTTTTATTCATTAGTGTTTATTGATGTAATTAAGTAACTTGTGGCTAGATACGAGCGAATTGGTGGTGAATCAAGGGGCAAAGCTATAATTGAAACGTAAATTGTGTTGGTGACATCGAGGTAAGTGTTTGGTCTAACTTTAGCTTGCGGAATTAGGAGTTGTGTCTTATTTGCTAAATGTTAGTTGTGGGTACGACGTATAAGCATGGTGAAGAGCATCTATATGTCAGTTTCAAACATGCTCGCGAGTCTTGTATTATAATTGTTATGACTCCGTTGTGGTTTATTGTGCCTCACATGTTACTATCATCATTGTTCCCTTGCCGGTATGTTTGTTTTGATATTATTGTTCCTTGCCGGGATGTTGGTGAAATATTAATGTTCCATTGTCGAGAAGTTGTTATATTATTATTCCTTTGCCAGGATTCTTTGTGATTGTTGTTGATTTGTCACAGGGATCGGGTGGCACACCGCCACAGAAATACATGAAATGGGAGCAGGTGACACGCATGCCACAAGATATATGAAATGGGAGCGGGTAGCATGCTTGCCACAAGATATATGCAATTGGAGCGGGTGGAACGCCTGCCATAAGATATATGAAATGGGAGCGGGTAGCACGCCTGCCACAAGGTATATGAAATGGAAGCAGGTGGCACGCCTACCACAAGATAAATGAAATAGGATCACGTTGCACGTCTGCAACAAGATGAAATGAAAGTGAATTCTGCCTTTGTTTCCCTTATCATTGTTAGTAGTTGAATTTTTGTTCCTTTATAAATTCTCTTAATATTCTATTTTTACATGTCATTCCCCGAAGCATGTTTTCCCCCATCCTGTATTTACTTGTTTATTCCTGCTTTATTTTCTGCTGTATATTATATAACTGCATAGGTTTATTTAGTAGTCTGGTCCTAGCCTCGTCACTACTTCGCCGAGGTTAGGCTAGGCACTTACCAACACATGGGATCGGTTGTGTTGATACTACACTCTGGACTATGTGCAGATCTCGGAGCAACTCTTAGACCGTAGGTTGGAGGCTACCTTTAGTCCACATAGAGATCCAAGGTAGACCTGCAGATGTCCGCAGGCCCTGGCTTCTCCTCTATCCTTTGTTTCCTATTTGATCTCTTTGCTTCATAAACAATATGTCTTTTATTTTCAGACCTTGTTTAGCGGTCTTAGACTGTCTGTGGTACTGTGGCACCAGTTCTGGGTGATAAAGGTTTAAATAGTTGTATTAGTTCATGTTGATATATTTTTGCATTTCTTCAGCTTATATTGAAGTTTCCGCTGTTATCACATTATTGCTATGTAAATGCTAAAAAGGTATAAAAATGGATAAAGGTAATTGTTTCAATAATTGCCTTGCCTAGCTCACATTAGTAAGCGCCATCACGGCTCCCGATGGTGGGATAATCCGGGGCAAGAAAACTCCAAAATGACCGACGGACCTCAAAATCCACATCCAGACGTGCTCCCTATACCAGAATCATCATAGGGTGCTATTCCTAGACTCGAAATCCCAAACGGAGATAACATTGAGATGCATTTCAACCAAATTTTTATGAAATTCTCGCAACATACTAACTTTCACAATTGGCGCTGAAACGCTTTCGAGTCATCCAAAACCCGATCCGAACATACACCTAAGTCCGAAATTATTATGTGAACCTGTCAGAGCCTTCAAATTCTGATTCCGAGGTCGTTTTCCCAAAAAATTAACCTTAGTTAATTTGTTTAACTTAAAGCTTCCAAAATGAGGATTTATTTTCAAAATCCGAACTTCCTGTAATTCAATTCCGGCCATGCATAAAGTCCTAATACCTGAAGTGGAGCTGCTCATGGACCGCCGAACGACGTGCTAGAGCATAAAACGACCTATCGTGTCATTATAATACTGGCTTTCTAAGAATCAAAGACAATGTACTAGTCTGTTACCCCTAATAAACCTAGAACAGATCAGAAAAACACGCGACGACCTATTATCCTTCTACCCTAATCTTCAACCTCCATACTCTCATGTCAAGGGTCATGTCCTCAGTAAACTCCTGTCGCACCATGTCTTGCCTGATCACCTCTTCCTAGTACTTCTTAGACCGCCTTCTACCTCTTCCCCTACCTGCCAACGTCAGCCGTTCATACCTCCTCATCGGGGCATCTAGACTTCTCCTTCTAACATGTTTGAACCATCTAAATTGATGATAAGTGTTTATTCCAACATGATATTTGAAAGTTATGTTTCAAATTTAAGCTCATTTGGAGTAGATTTGTGTATTGAATCGTGTGATTGGATTGTTAAAATTCGAATAACGAGTTTCTGTTTCTACACAATTTGCACCTCAGACTAAAAAGTCTTAAGTGCATGCAAAAGTTAACTTGACTTTAGACCAATTAAGTCTTAAGTGTGTCTTAAATACAAGTTTTGCACTTCAGACTAAAAAAATCTTAAGTGCATGAAAAAATTAGCCACACGTCAGACTAAAACAGTTTTAAGTACATCTTAAGTTTACAACTTCAAAATAATTTTTTTCTATTTTAGACCCGTTAAATCTAAAGTTGATTCTAAAGCGAATAAACTTGTAATTTTTGTACAATACGAATATAATTTTGCTGATGACCCCAAAACTGGGTATATATACAAATCCCATTGCATGTATATACACACAATAAGCCCACATACTTCAACTCCACGATTGCGTAGAAAATTGTAACCCCTACCTTAAAACCCAGAATCACCTCTACATTAAATAGATAGTTTTAGAAATCTATAAACATTAAATAAATCAGTATCATTCGTATTATATAAATTTTGTTTGAATAACGTCGGTAATCCATCAGTTGGTATGCATTTCGACTATTTATTTAATACCTGTTATCCCACGTACTTCAATATAGAATATTATGAGAAACTATAGAATATGAGCAGCTAACACACATGCTAGCTTGTCTAGAGTATTCTGTCCCAATAAAGAAGAAAGATAAAGGGAGAAACTAAGTCCATTATCTACTAGATACAAATGCATATGGCTCTATTAATATATTTGTGAAGTTGCCTAAACAAATGTGGTGCAGAATTAATGAGTTATTGAGGTTGTTTATTTAAATATGAAAATAAAAAAATGAGTTCGTGGTCTACCTGTCTTGAATAATAGCTGCTCATGGTCCTCCATTCCTCAAAAGACATTAAAATGATAAATAATAAACATTGAAGGTAAACTTGGAGAACATGAAGACTTACAAAAATGTATTTGTATTTGGAAAAAATTGAGTTTTTATTAAAGGTGACGTGGCATGACACGTGGATTAGTCAAACAGTCAAAGAACAATAAATGATTAACAGACACGGTAGAAGAAAAGGAAACAGGCACGAGAAGGAACCTTAGATACGATTCTCGTGTCTATCCAAGGCATTCAATATCAACGGATAAAAAGGGCATTGAAGACACGAATCTGAAGACAAAAAATAGTCTACATTCATTATTAAATACTTGATACGTTAGTTATTCAGTATTTAATAGCAATGATTATGTAACGTCTCATTAAATGCTCTTTATTATTTGGAATAATCCGTTACTCCTTGTCAACTATAAAAGGAGGAAGTTTTATCATTTGTAGGGACACAGAGAACATTCTTAAGATCATAATGAAATACAATTTTTTATTGCTTTATTCTTATTCTTTGAAAGTCAATTATATTTCAGTCTTTTTGATTATCAGTAACCCGATTTCTTCTCTAAAATTCAAGCTTTGACCAAAATTATATTTTTTGGTTAAACAAATTGGTTCCGTTACCGGGAATCTAATAATCCGTTCTGGCTAAATCAGCATTCAATCTTATTGTTAATATATCGAACAACAACGACAACAACAACGAGGCAAATCTGAACCAACAAATTGATGATGAGGAACTCAATAATGCTAACCTTCAAGCTTCTCCACGTGGATCTCGTGAAGGAACTCCAAACGATATGTCTGAACATGATGATGGAGGAGCCGAAACAAGAGATAAATTGTTAAATAAAATAATCTACTCAAAAATTAAAAAACCTTGCGAGCCCTAGTTGATCAATTGCCTGCTGCACCAGCAACACCAAATAACAACACGTTGGAAAACTCGCTCTGGTCTAGTTGATTCTGGCAATGGAACAGTTCCTAGTGACTCACAAGATGGAGAACCAGGTAATACAGGTAATTCTCATCTTCAAAATTTGGTACTAACCTTGCAGAAACAACTCAAGGAGCAGAACGAGCATATTGAGAAAATCCCTGGAGTTCCACCTGTGATAAAAGGAGTAGACGTGGATAAATACTCGCAACAACCGTGGAAATCAAGTGCTTCTCCTTTACCGATACCAAAAAAATTCAAAATGCCTGATATCCCAAAATATGATGGTACAACGGACCCTCGTGATCACGTAACTGCATTTACAACGGGAGTGAAAGGCAACGATTTGACCAAATAAGAAATAAAATCAGTGTTGGTCAAAAAGTTTGGAGAAACACTCACCAAGGGAGCATTAACCTGGTACTTTCTCTTACCTGAAAATTCTATAAATTCTTTTGCTGAGCTTGCAAATTCTTTCATAAAAGCACATTTGGGAGCTCAAAAGGTGGAAAAGAGAAGGGAGGATATTTTCAAAATCAAACAAGGGAACACTGAATTGCTCAAAGATTTCGTTGATAGATTCTAACGTGAAAGAATGACGTTGTCCCGTGTACCAGATAATTGGGCTAAATAGCTTTTGCTAGCAATTTGAATGACAAAAGTTCAGAAGCCACGAGAAGACTTAAATAAAGACTTCGTGAATTTGCCGTAACTACTTGGAATGATGTTTATAACAGGTACAATACGAAGCTCAGAATTGAAGAGGATACCGTATCTCAACCTCAACGAGAAGATAGAAGCAGATCCCGAAGGTCTGAAGCCGGCAAAAGGTCAGGTAAGAACAGGTACGATACATATATAGGACCTGCAGGAAGAGACCCACGTTCTAGGCAAAACAATCAACATTTTGATCAGAAGTCGAGAGATAGGGGAACCGGATCTTCATCCAGATTCAAAGGTGATAGAAACAACCAAGAGCCACGGGATGGTGATAGAAATTTAATGGCACGATTTGCTGGTCATAGTTTTAATGTAACTAATTCCGAGCTTGTAGCTGTTCTAAAGAGTATGGGTGATAAGTTACGGTGGCCAAAAGAGATGCGGTATAACCCAAACAGAAGAAACACGGACCATTGGTGAGAATTTCATAACGACCATGGGCATAAAACTTCAGAATGTAGGTTTTTACAAAGTGAAGTAGATCATTTGCTAAAACAAGGTTACCTCATAGAGTTGTTCACTGAAAAAGGAAAGGAAGCCTACTTGAAAAATAGGCAAGAGCTACCAAAACCACCTTCACCTAAGAGGATAGTAAATGTCATCAACGGAGGAGAAGATATTTACGGAGTAACATATACGAATTCAAACAAAGTTTCCAAAATGACGATCACACACGAAAAGTGAGTACGGCAAAACTTAGTACATGAGAGTATAAGCTTCGATGATGCAGATACGGAAGGAGTGACTACACCGCATAACGACGCTCTGGTAATATCTTTAGTTATATTTGACACTGATGTAAAAAGAGTTTTGATTGATCCAGGTAGCTCTGTAAATATTATTCTACTAAGAGTACTGCGAGAAATGCAAGCTGAAGACAAGATGATTCCTAAAGCGCATGCTTTATCAGGCTTCGACAATTCAAGTGTGGTAACAAAAGGCGAGGTAACTCTGACAACTTACGCTGCAAGTATTGTTAAAGAAACTAAGTTTCAGGTAGTGGATTTGGAAATAGCATACAATGTAACCATGGGGAGAGCTTGGATCCATGATATGGATGTTGTTCCATCAACCTTACATCAAGTCATTAAACTTTCATCGCCTTGGGGAATATGTCAAATCCGAGGGGATCAAGAAATAGCCAAGAGTATCAATGCAATAACAAATAGCAATTATTGAAAATAGTTGAAGGTATCAGCAATCAAACTTCAACTGAAACAACAGACTTAGATTCGAGGCCCGATGTAATTCAAGAACCTGAAGAAAATGAGAATGTTAAACAACGATAGAAGAACTCGAAGCTGTCATGTTATTTGAACAATGGCCAGAGAAAAAAGTTTACGTGGCCAATCTAAATCCCGGCATGCGAGGCAAGTTAATTGAATTTTTAAAAACTAACGTAGACTGTTTTTCCTGGTCCCATGCTGATATGACAGGTATTCCACCAGATTTGATGAGTTATAAGCTTAACGAAGACCCATCTTTCACCCCAATTAAGCAAAATAAAAGAAAGCAAGGAGCTTTCAAAAATCAAGTAATTCAAGATGAGGTCCATTCGTGAGGTAAAATATCCTGATTGGTTAGCTAACATGGTAGTCGTACCTAAAAAGAATGGTAAGTGGCGAGTTTGTGTAGATTACACTTATCTAAATAAAGCTTGCCCAAAAGGCTTTTTTCCTTTACCCCACATAGATCAATTGATTGATGCAACTGCAGGTCATAAGTTTTTTAGATGCATATTCGGGGTACAATCAAATTAAAATTGACCCCGGTGATGAAGAAAAAATTTCTTTCATCACAGACCGGGGGACTTACTGTTACAAAATAATGCCCTTCGGTCTAAAAAATAAGCACCCTGTGTGTGGTTTACTTTGTCAATTCCTATCTAAGCACCCTGCGTATTCCGCTATAGTACGTGGGTGCATCACTGTTTTTCGTAATCGCTTGGGGATAGTGGCCGCGGCGGGAGATGGTAGAGTAAGGTCATGTCCTCGAGGGGTAGGGGTGGGGGCAGGGGCAAGCAGGGGGGCTGGGAGCGGTCCTGAGGGTAGGGCCGGAGGCAAGGGTGGGAAGAGGGTAGCGGATGCTCATAGATTAGGATCGGGTCATGGAATGTAGGCACTCTGACGGGTAAGTCCATTGAGCAGGCGAAGGTTCTCCAGAAGAGGAGGGTTAACATAGCCTGTGTCCAGGAGACTAGGTGGAAAGGGTCTAAGGCGAGGAATGTAGACGGGTTTAAGCTGTGGTATTCTGGGGTCGTGAAAGGTAAGAATGGAGTGGGCATCTTGGTAGATAGGGATCTAAGGGAGTCCGTGGTCGAGGTCAGGCGAGTGAATGATAGGTTAATGTCAATTAAGTTGGTTATTGGGGGTTGCGTCCTGAACGTTATCAGCGCTTACGCGCCACAGGCAGGCTTAGACGAGGAGGTTAAGAGGCGCTTTTGGGAGGACTTGGATGATATGGTGAGTAGCATTCCCCGATCTGAGAAGTTAGTTAGTGGAGGGGACATTAATGGCCATATTGGGGCTGGTGCTGGTGGTTATGGTGAGGTGCACGGTGGCTTCGGCTTTGGGGTTAGGAACGGAGGAGGCACGTCACTGCTTGATTTTGCCAGGGCTTCCGAGCTTTTGATTGCGAACTCGACATTTCAGCAGAGGGAGGAGCATTTGGTCACCTTCAAAAGTTCGGCGGCGAGGACTCAAATTGATTACCTCCTCCTCAGAAGGAGCGATAGGGGTTTGTGCAAGGACTGCAAGGTTATTCCGGGAGAGTCCCTTTCGACTCTTCATAGACTCCTAGTGATGGATGTCGGTCTCTGGGTGAAGAGGAAGAGGAGGGGTGCTCGGGGACAACCGCGGATTAGATGGGGCGTTTTGACTAAGGAGAAAGCACAGGAGTTGGAGAGGAGGTTAGCTGAGGGTGGAGCTTGGAGGAGTTCTGGGGAAGCGGATGATATGTGGTCAAAGACGGCGAACTTGGTGAGGGAGGTAGCACGAGATGTGCTCGGGGTAGCCAAAGGCTATTCAGGCAGACATCAGGGTGATTGGTGGTGGAACGATGTAGTCCAAGGAAAAGTGGAGGCGAAGAAGGCGGCGTTTGCTAAGATGGCAGGGAGCACAAGCGAGGAAGAACGGAGAGCGAACAGGGAGATCTACAAGGCGGTGAGGAAAGAAGCAAAGATGGCGGTTACGGAAGCAAAAAACGCGGCGTTTGGTCGCATGTACGAGGAATTTGGGGAGAAAGGCGGGGACAGGAAGTTATTCCGGTTAGCTAAAGAAAGGGAAAGGAAGGCGCGTGATCTTGACCAAGTTAGGTGCATCAAGGGCGAGGATGGTAGAGTTCTAATGAGGGAGTCTCAAATCAAGCAGAGGTGGCAGGCGTACTTTCGAGACTTACATAACGATGAGGGGGATCGTAACATAGAGCTAGGGGAATTGGTGCATTCAGAGCTGCATAGATACCTTAGGTACTGCAGGCGCATTAGGGCAGAGGAGGTCATAAGGGCTTTGCGTAGGATGAGTAGGGGTCGAGCGACTGGGCCTGACGAGATCCCGGTAGAGTTCTGGAAATGCATGGGTAGGTCAGGAGTGGAGTGGCTCTCCAGGTTGTTCAATGCGATCTTCAGGACCAAAAAGATGCCGGAGGAGTGGAGGTGGAGTACAGTGGTGCCTTTGTACAAGAACAAAGGTGACATCCAGTGCTGCAACAATTATAGGGGTATCAAATTAATAAGTCACACCATGAAGGTCTGGGAGCGGGGTGATCGAGGTGAGGGTGAGGGAGATGACATCTATATCTATGAACCAGTTCGGTTTCATGCCGGGTCGCTCCACTACAGAAGCAATCCACCTTGTCAAGAGGCTGGTGGAGCAGTTCAGGGATAATAAGAAGGACATGCACATGGTGCTTATCGACTTGGAGAAGGCGTATGACAAGTTCCCAAGGGAGGTGATATGGAGGTGCTTGGAGGCGAAGAGCATGCCAGAAGCCTACATCAGAGTAATTAAGGACATGTACGATGGAGCTAAGACTAGGTTTAGGACGGTGGGTGGCGACTCAAACCATTTTCCAGTGGTTATGGGGCTCCATCAAGGATCGGCGCTTAGCCCTCTCTTGTTTGCCTTGGTGATGGATGCTCTTACCCGACATATTCAAGGGAGTGTGCCTTGGTGTATGCTATTTGCTGATGACATAGTCTTGATAGACGAGACGAAGGCCGGTGTTAATGAGAGGTTAGAGGTATGGAGACAGACTCTCAAGTCTAAGGGTTTCAAAATAAGCAGATCTAAGACAGAATACCTGGAGTGCAAGTTTAGCGCCGAGGCGAGCGAAGTAGGCAGGGACGTGATGATTGGATCACAGGTCATCGCCAAGAGGGACAGTGTCAGATATCTTGGGTCAGTGATTCAGGGGGACGGAGAGATTGACGGGGACGTCACTCATCGCATAGGAGCGGGGTGGTCAAAGTGGAGGCTTGCATCAGGAGTCCTGTGTGACAAGAAAGTTCCACAGAAACTCAAGGGGAAATTTTATAGAGCTGTGGTTAGGCCCGCCATGTTGTATGGGGCGGAGTGCTGGCCAGTGAAGAACTCTCACGTTCAGAGGATGAAGGTTACGAAGATGAGGATGCTTAGGTGGATGTGCGGGCTCACCAGGTTCGATAAGATTAAGAATAAAGTTATTTGAGAGAAGGTGGGGGTGGCCCGGGTGGATGAGAAGATGCGAGAAGCGAGGCTGAGGTGGTTCGGGCATGTGCGGAGGAGAAGTCCTGACGCTCCGGTGAGGAGTTGTGAGCGGCTGGCGATGGTCAGCGTACGACGAGGCAGAGGGAGGCCTAAGAGGTATTGGGGAGAGGTGATTAGGCACGACATGGCTAGGATGCGGGTTTCTGAGGACATGTCCCTGGATAGGAAAGTATGGAGGTCTAGTATCAAGGTTGTGGGATATGGCCCCCTAGAGTTTTTCATACTCCACACCCGGGGTTGGGTGAGGCCTGGTAGGCTTATTCATAGATGATTTGTGCATTGAATTTTGTCTTATGCTAGTTACTGTCCGATATTTTTGCATGATAATTTATTCATAGTTTTTATGTTTTTTATTTTTAGGTTTTTATGTTTAGATAATTATTTACGTTATTTGTGTTGAAGTTACTAATGCTCTTTTGTTGTTTTGTTGTTTTTGTTGTTTTTATTTTTGTTGTTCCTTTCCTTCACTGAGCCGAGGGTCGATTGGAAACAGCCTCTCTGCCCTTTCGGGTAGGGGTATGGCTCGTCTACATATTACCTTCCCCAGACCCCACTCTGTGGGACTATACTGGGTAGTTGTTGTTGTTGTTGTTGGTCTAAAAAATGCTGGAGCAACCTATCAAAGGTTAGTTACCAAATTGTTTCAAGAACATTTGGGAAAGACAATGGCGGTATATATAGACGACATGCTCGTCAAAACCCAGCATTCCCATGACAATATTTCTCATTTAACTGTTACCTTTGAAATTTTGCAAAAATTTAATATGAAACCCAATCCTGAAAAATGTGCATTTGGAGTTGCATCTGGTAAATTTTTAGGTTTTCTTATCTCTAACCGTGGAATTGAAGTGAATCCTTCCAAGATTAAAGCAATTGAAGAAATACCTGACATCCTTACTAGTAAAAAGGAAGTTCAGAGGTTAACATGAAGGATAGCGGCCTTGGGGAGGTTTATTTCAAAAGCATCAGAAAAATGCTTCAGATTCTTCTCTGCGCCAAAAAGCAAGACCATTTCGAGTGGAATGAAGATTGTCAACGAGCACTTAGGGATTTGAAAACTTATTTATCAAATCCTCCTTTATTGGCTAAACCTAAAGAAGGTGAAAAGTTACTCATCTATTTAGCAGTATCAGAAGTAGCGGTAAGTGCCGTTTTAGTACGAGAAGACCAAGGTAAGAAATCTCCGATTTATTATGTAAGTAAAACTTTATTAGATGCAGAGACAAGGTATCCACAACTAGAAAAATTAGCATTAGCTATCATCATGGCATCTAGAAAACTACGACCTTATTTTCAATGTCACTCTATTGTGGTTGTTACTGCTTTTCCTTTAAGAAATATATTGCATAAACATGAATTATCAGGAAGATTAGCAAAATGGGCTATAGAATTAAGTGAGTATGAAATAATTTACCAACCTCGAACTGCTATCAAATCTCAAGTACGCGCTGATTTCATAGCTGATTTTAGTCAAAGCATACATCTAGAAGCAGAAAAAGAATTACAAGTTTTTAACGGAGCTAATTCGAGGACTTGGCTATTATTTACCGATGGTTCATCTAATGTAAATGGGGAAGGTTTAGGAATTGTTCTTATACCACATACGGGTGAAATAATTAGACAAGCTATAAAATGTCACCTTGTAACTAATAATGAAGCAGCATATGAAGATGTGATTGCAGGTTTGGAGCTAGCATTAGAACTTGGTATCATGCAAATTGTAATCAAAAGTGATTCACAGTTACTAGTCAATAAAATACTTGGGACTTACGTAGCTAGAGAAACTCGAATGCAAGAATACCTCGGAGAGGTACGAGAGTTAATAAGAGAGTTCCAAACTTGGAAAGTGATGCAAATCCCAAGAGAAGAGAATTTGGAAGCAGATGCTTTAGCCAACCTCGCATCTGCAGAAGATATAGCAGAAGGTGTGAATGCCTCAATTATACATTTGTTTCACTCTGTTCTTGACCCTGACAAGAATGAGGTAAATTTTAATCATTTAACTTAGTATTGGAGAAACGGAATCGTGTCTTTTTTTGCTGCACGGAACCGTACCTGAAGACAAGGTGAATGCTCATGCATTAAAGAAGAAAGCCGCTCGTTACTGCTTGTATCAAGGAAACTTGTACCGTAAAATATTTGGTGGACCATTAGCCAGGTGTCTCTGACCTTCTCAAACAGAATATGTGATGAGAGAAGTACATGAGGGACATTGTAGAAATCATGCAGGAGGCAGATCACTGGTTAAAACATTAATTTGAGCGGGATATTACTGGCCTAAAACGGAAGAAGAATCATTTGATTTCGTATCTAAATGTGACAAATGTCAAAGATATGCAAATAACATGCATAGACCAGCAGAGTTATTACATCATGTCATAGCTCCGTGGACCTTCATGAAATGGGGAATGGACATCGTAGGACCATTACCTCAAGCAAAAGGTCAGGTAAAGTTTCTACTCATACTTACTGATTATTTCACTGAATGGGTATAAGCAGGAGCGTTTAAACAAGTACGGTAGAAAGAAGTTAAAGATTTCATTTGGGGAATATAATTTGCCGCTTTAGTGTTCCAAATGAGATAGTTTGTGATAATGGACCACAATTTATAGGAGCTCAAATCATAGAATTCTTTCAAAATTGGCAAATCAAAAGAATTATGTCGACACCATATCATCCAGTAGGTAATGGGCAAGCAGAGTCTACAAACAAAAGGAAATTGGCCGTATTACAAGAATCAAAAGGAAATTGGCCGTATTACCAGCGGTATTATGGGCATATCGAACGACGAAAAAAACAAGTACAGGAGAGCCACCATTTTCAATGGTCTATGGTGTAGAAGCTTTGATACCAGTTGATATAGGTGAACCTAGTACACGACGTATTCAAGCAAAAGAAGACTCGAACAATGAAGAGTTACGAGTAAATCTTGACTTACTTAAAGGGAGAAGAGAAGTTGCGTTGATAAGGATAGCAGCTCAAAAGCAAGTGATTGAACGATATTACAACAGAAAAGAATGCCTCAGGTTTTTTAAAGTTGGGGACTTCGCGTTAAAAAAGGTTTTCCAATCTACATAGTCAGTTAGTTCAGGAAAGCTAAGTCCAACATGGGAAAGACCTTATCGAATTCGCAAAATTGCGGGCAAAGGAGCATACGAGCTAGAGACAATGGAAGGCAAGGTTCTACCTTTACATTGGAATGCCATTCATTTAAAGAGATATTACTTCTAAAGAAAGTACCCACTGTCAGGTATCGCCAAGTTAGAATTTTTTCTTTGAATTGATAAAATTATACTAACGATTTTAGATGCTAGGCAAAAACCCTAACTCGTGCCAAATGACGAGTCACGGCCTGCACGGTTAAATTCCTAGCCCAGGGTTACAATAATCTGATGGAAATACACACGAGTTAGGCAGTCTTCATCTATAATCGCACCTCCGAGTCCCGTATGTTTTTCTGACAGGAAAAGGACCAAAGATTGGGAGCAAATATACAAGTGTTCGAGGCTTCATACTTCATTGCTCAAACACTTGGGGGACTATACTATATACACATATGTATGTGCATAAATAGACACGAGAGAGCAATATTCAAGATTTTCAAATTAACTCAAGCTACGAGAATTCAAGTATCAATCTAAAATGAAGTCATTGCTTAAACTCTTCTTAAGAATGTAAAGGCAGGGACATGACTATGTATTAGAACAGGTTATATAAAAAAAAACCTTGTATATTTTGTACATCTTTTAAAAAAAACAGTTGCGAGAAAGTTATAGATGTACTTCAGTACATGTAATACTCAAAAAACTTATCAAAGTTCATAAATAAAAAACTTTACAAATGTTGTTTTATGTGAAACATGTATGTTCCTATCTCTTTAATCATATATTAACACCATTATGAAGTTGAGACGTCTTCTTCATTAAGTGTCAATAAATAAAAGGGCCCTCTTTTATTTTTCCTCATGTTGGTAACATGAGAAGAATTATGAAGCATTTTCTGAAAAAGATAAAAAATGCTAACTTATTCTCTAAGTCCTAACAAGAAAAATAGGCAAGAGTAAGGTAAAATCATTCTTCAAAAATTAAAATAGTAAGTAGACAAGGATAAAATGAAGAAGTATTATACAAACTTCTTAACATAAAAAGCTAAGGGAAAAAACTTAGTTATTACAATACATTTTTCTGAAACAAATGTCCCATTATAGAAACTGGGGACTTCATCACATCATCAGAATCAAACAAAAAAGAGGTAAGGTTAAACATCTTCATTTGTCACTGAGGTGATTGGAGCGGTAGGAGTCGCAGCTTCATTAGGCTCGGCTGAAACTTCATGAGAAGCAGTAGACACGGGGATTTCTGTTCCTAAAGGCTGTGTTATAGATAAGTTACCCTCGCCTACTGGAATTGTAACTTCAGTAACTTCAGCTGTTGCTTCTAAGTTCAAAGGCTCTTCAACCCCAGGAGTTTCCACTGTTGGAGAAGAGATGTCAATTACCTGGTCAGGAGAAGGAGTTCCGCTTGGCTGTTCATTCTTCTCAATCTAGTCTAAAACTTTGGCTAACTCAGATTGAAAGTCAAATTTTTCCTGAGAAGCCTCCATTAAATTATCATGACGAGATTTCAAGAAGGCCCAGTTGACCTCATAGTTAAAATTCTCAGCCAAGGAATTGTAATCCTTCTCCAGGTTTTCATAATCTTTTCCCCACGTAGCTAAAGTGTTCTTCATTGTTTCATGTTCAGCTAAGTGGAAATCAAGGAAAGATTGAAGTTTGAAACGAGAACTCTCCAACATATGAATCTTGTCGGAGGAAATCCTTAAATCATTCTGAGTACGAGACAAGTTCTCTGCCAATTATTTTGCATATTCTTCTTTTTTCTCCAGAAGAGCCTTTAACTCATTAATTTCTTCATTAGCTTTAGATAAGGAACCTTCCAAAATTATCCTTCTTAAGTTGACCCCATGAAGCATTAGCAACTCCTAACTATGAAGATAAGCTATGATTCTGTTGCTCCAAGCGGACTTTGTTTTCCTATAACTCCTCTGTAGTCCCTTGAGCATTCTCATACTGATCCTTCCAATTCGCTACTTTTAGTAATGCATCCTCAGCTATCTTCCTAGCTTCGGAGATAGCCTTTGTACACTCACGATCCTTTCTCTCCAATAAAGAAATCCGCCCCATTAGCTCGGTCCCAATGAGATTTTCCTACAATTATGAAACATGAAAGTCAAGACTCAAAATAAAATAAAAAAATATTTTCAAAGTTAAGGAAATTACCTTAAAAGTTGTATGAACTATGTCATTCATTAAGGTGTAGCAGTTGTGGCTTTGCATTTTGTTTTTCTCAATATCCCCAATAAGAGGCTCGAGCCACGTATCTGCGCCTCCATATTTTCTCAAAAGGCTTCGAGTAGAAGGGAATTCAAGAGTAACACTTCTCATAGCCACGCTTCTACCACTAGAGCTACCCTCTACTGGAAGAGCAGATGAAGAGGGAGCAGCAGTAAGGGGCGTAGTAGAAAAAGCAAAACTATAGGGGTCGTTGAAGTTGAAGCACGAAGTAAGAGAAACTGATTCGTGAACAGGAATGGAGGTACTCACAACTGGAGAAGGTAAGGAAACAATTATTGCTGATGAAGTACTTACAAGCAAAGGAATGAAAGGAGAAGGAATCAATGAAGAGAGAGGAGCTTCATCAAAAACAGGCCCGAGCTCGCCACTCCAAAAACCACTATCGGAAGGAGGTTGAGTTGATTCACTCGTGTCTTTTGGCACAGTATCTTCATCGGATTGGATAAGAACAGGTTCGGTAGTGGAAGTAATTGTAGAAGAAGTAATTACAACAGAGGCACGAGCAGGAGAGTCTTCAATTTCATCATCCAAAACAACACGTCTCTTAGCTCTTGGCCTAGATACCAAAGAGGTATTATCTTCTTCATCTTCAGCTTCCATTGCTAAAGCTTTTCTTTTGGCTAAAAGAGCTTTAGTCTTATCCAAACCAAGGGCAGAGTTGGCAGTTGTACGCATGGCTATAGCAACCTCTGTTGTCATTCCTTTAATTCCAAATCCTGATAAAAAGAAGGATTTGAGTTCATTATCAAAATTTATATACGTATCTAGAAAGTATATATGAAAAAAATATGTACCGTGTGTTTTTATGGTCCACCCGTGTAAGGAAGAGATAGATTACCAAGTCATATCTTCCTTAGGGGCAAGTTTCAAAATCGAGTCTACCCAACCACGAAAATTGGGAACGGGTTCCACATCTCCCATGGTTGCTACAAAAACCAAAAAGGGGATAAATTTAAGGAGAAGATCAAAATCTCATAAAGTAGGCATGGGAAAAGTAAAATAAAAACTTACGTGCAAAATTCTACATCTCGGGGAAGGGAATGTTTGATTATCCCAATAAGTCCACTGTGCGAACACCAATATAACGCAGATACCACCACGATCTTTATCGTCATTAGCGTTTACTAAAACTCTTTTGCTCCTTGCAGTTTGAGTGAAAACCCCATGGTGTAGCAGACTAGGGTGGTTGGATGAGATGGGGGAAGGTGAAATTAACTTTTGCTTTAGTAGACAAAAACCTTAAACAAGCTACAGCCCTCCAAACCAAAGGTCCGACCTGGGATAAGCAAATGTTGAATAATCTGCAAAAATCTATGATAACTGGGTCTACACCAGGATTAAACCCTAAAGTGAAGGGGTAGGTATAAACATAAGAATATCCATTTCTGTATGATGAAATTCTTTGGTTAATAGAAGCAATTGATAAACAAACGACGCCCACTTTCCAATTGCACTCTTTCCTAACGGTGGGAATATTAAATTCATTTATAAGAGAGGTATAAGCATCCGTTTTTTCAAATTTTGCACATTGTTTTTGAAGGGACGTTCTGTCACTTGCGAAAGACAAATCGTTTGGAATAATCTCTTCAACCGTGGGCTCTAGAGAAGGCTCTGAAATTTCTTTACCTTTTGAAGATGGAGTTTTAGAAGAAGAACCTTTAATTCCAGAACTAGTTGATCCTCCTCGTGTAGATCCCATACTTTGGAATTTTCCTCCTCTGCCTCTTGAATGTCTGATGGGAGCAGGTGCATTAGGAAATTGATCAAGAAGCAAAACCTTTCTGGGATTAGGGTTTGGAGATGCCATTGCAGGATGATTTTGAAGAAAGTAGAAGAAAAAAAGGGAATTCGAATGCTAGATGAAAGTTGATGAAAAGGAAGACAAAGAAAGTGTGAATTAAAAGTTTATATGGGGACAACCATCAAAATTAAGGGAAGTAATCAGAAAGCCAATATTAAATATAACCATCACTTCGTAAACATAGAAAGTTGAACAGGCCTAGAAAAATGGGAATAAAACTGCAGATCCAACCAGAAGATGACACATGTACAGGGTATTAAATGAGAAAGACAGAAAAGACGTCGATATTAACACAAGAATTAATTGTGAAAAAAATTCTTTTTCAGGATCCAATTCGCAATTATTTAGTTGATAAATAAATGAAAAGTGGGGGGACTATCTGTATTGGGAAAAAATTGAGTTTTTATTAAAGGTGACGTGGCATGACACGTGGATTAGTCAAAGAACAATAAATGATTAACAGGAATGGTAGAAGAAAAGAAAACAGGCAAGAGAAGGAACCTTAGATACGATTCTCGTGTCTATCCATGGCATTCAATATCAACAGATAAAAAGGGCATTGAAGACAAGAATCTAAAGACAAAAAATAGTCTACATTCATTATTAAATACTCGATACGTTAGTTATTCAGTATTTAATAGCAATGATTATGTAACGTCTCATTAAATGCTCTTTATTATTTAGAATAATTCGTTACTCCTTGTTAACTATAAAATGAGGAAGTTTTATCATTGTTAGGGACACAGAGAACATTCTTGAGATCATAGTGAAATACAATTTTTTATTGCTTTATTCTTACTTTTTGAAAGACAATTATATTTCGGTCTCTTTGATTATCAATAACCCAATTTCTTCTCTAAAATTCAAGCTTTGACCACAATTACATTTTTTGGTTAAAGAACATTAGCACTTGTTATTTGTTTGTTTTTTTAAAATGATTTTAAATATACAACTTCATGTGTTTTCATTACGAGCTAGCTAATTTGATGTGTCATTGTTGAATTTCATTAACACACACAAAAACTGGCAAAATGGATTAAAAAATATTTTAGGTCATGAGTTTGACTCTAGTTTAGATCAGACATATTTTATGGGGCAGAATATTGGCTAGTGGCCTAATAGGATTTCATCTTAGATTGCTAGTGGTAAATATTGTGTTCACATATTTCCCCTATTTTTTATAGTATCGGGCTTTATTTACTTGTTATTGTTATTGTTTTTCATCTATCTTTTGGTTCTTATGTCGTATTATTTCTCTGGTTTCTGTTGATGGTTGACATATTTGTCTCTTTTCATCTTCTTGAGCCGATGGTCTTTCGGAAACAGTCTCTCTACTCTCTGGAAATAGGGGTAAGGACTGTGTACTCACTATCTTTCCCAGACCCAGTTGTAGAATTTTAATTGATTGTTGTTGAGTTTGACTCCTAGTTATGAAAATTTTAATATCAACAATATATAATGATAACTATCAATATACATTAACCTAGATCGCTTTAAAAACTTATAAATTTAAATTCTAGATTCAACTCACAACTTATTTGTTTTTTTTTTTTGGGGGGGGGAGGGAGGGGGAATCAGTAGCTTATTTGATTGCATCTATATATAGACCTTCTCCTTATAGGAAGCACTTTCATTACTCCAAAATATTATTAAATTCATAAATATATATCCTTGAGAAAAGCATCTCAATCGAACTCATGCAACCATTTATCTTAGAAAGATATGAGATTAATGTAGGAAAAGGAGTTGGGATTAGGTAACTTTGAATTGATGGTTAGAAAATTGTACAAAATTTCAGGTAGGAAAAGCGAGTGCAAAATTTCAGGTAGGAAAAGTAGTTTTTAGTAGAAGTGGTAGACTCACGACATCTTTAATTAGTTGGAGAACTCAAATAATTAATTAGTAGAAGTGATTGATTCTATAACTCGAATACGTAATTTATGTTATCGATTGTCCGTGTTCAAAGCAACGAGAAACTGGAAACCAGTAAGAAGAAGAGACACAAAAAAAAATCACAGAAATGAAGAAATCCGAGACCACAGAATTCACTGTGTGTCCTTAAGGAATTTAACCCCCTCACTGTACCCGAGGTTGTGGATTATTTCCTCCCATGATATAACGGATATACCTGTCGTAGGAGTGGCGGTACCTCAAACGCCTACGACTTCGACGAACTCAAATTCGGGAACGAAATCACACTATGACTCGATATGTTTCAGTTTGCAGAAAAGAATGCAGAATTTTTAATGCACGAATAATTTTTTTTTTTCAGTACTCGAAAATGAGGCATTGCCTCAGTTTATATAGCCTCGAATTGTGACTGTTCGGAAAGGCTTGGTGCCTGTTCGGGAAAGGCCATGCCTTTTCCTGAAAAATAAGAACGTTGGGAAGTTTACAGTTAACAAATTAATATTTTTCCCGCGGGAATTAAAAATAATTTCAGAAAATGAAGATTGAATTTTAAATAAATTTGGTCCAAAAAGATTATCAATCAATCAGATCATTTGACCAAATCCAAATCCAAATCCAAAGCCGAAGCCGAGCCGAGCGACGACGACGGCGCGAGGGGAGTCCCTCTTCTTAACCCTTTAAGAGCTAGAAGAAGTGCTTTCTAATATAAGCACATAACTTTCCCTTTCTACCACCAATGTGGTACAAAGCTCCTTTTCAAAGGAACTTTGCTTTGAAACTTCATTTTCCTTCTATTGTCTTCTTCCCTCCATTTCTCATTCACACCAACTTAGCTAGCTTTAATCATTAACTAGCTTTAACAATCCCCCACATGAATGGGGAATGGCTATATGATGAAAAACATGCATGACAAAAAAAAAACTGTGTGATTCGTAAGCAAGGATTAATTGCATCTGGATAAGTAGATTTCTCTTTGAACTTTCCGTAGTGAGCATATGTCGGATATACTCGGTCAATCGGTAGATTTGATATCTTTGAACCGTCGAGCTTTGGTGTATACCTAGACAACCACATGTCACACAATTAACCCTTTAACCGTTTTTGGTTCTCATTGTTTTGTTCGTTTCAGCCATGAACACTTCCTGGTTCATAAGTGCGTAGAGAGCTGGCCTTACAGAGTTCTCCTTGAAGCGGCTTACACTTCACACTTACATAGGTGATTCCTAAATGTGTCATCCCGTAGATACACTATTTGATATACCCCGTATCAAACTTAGAAACCATTAAAAAGCCTTAATGCTTTATCCTGGTACTGAACATTGTCTCATCACGAGAATGGACCAAAAAGTTATTGTGACAATGTTGAACCGTCATCAATGACTTTGTTTGATCTCTTTGAACCTAGATCTTGGGATCTCATGTCTTCTAGGTAGAGTTACCGCCACGATGACTTGTCCTCGGCCATAGTCCCATTCCCCTCGATGATCTTTCAACCACTTCTCTAGTAAGGCCTTTAGTTAGTGGATCCGACACATTATCTCTTGACTTAACATAGTCAATTGTGATAATTCCACTAGAGAGTAGTTGTCTAACGGTATTATGTCTTCGTCGTATGTGACGAGACTTTCCGTTGTACATAACGCTCCCGGCTCTTCCTATTGCCGCTTGGCTATCGCAATGTATGCATATAGGAGCCAACGGTTTGGGCCAAAATGGAATATCTTCTAAGAAATTCCGGAGCCATTCAGCTTCTTCACCAGCTTTGTCTAGAGCTATGAACTCAGATTCCATTGTAGAGCGGGCGATACATGTCTGTTTGGATGACTTCCAAGACACTGCTCCTCCACCTATAGTAAAAACGTATCCACTTGTGGATTTAGTTTCAGTTGAACCGGTGATCCAATTTGCATCACTGTATCCTTCAATAATTGCAGGATACCTGTTATAATGCAAAACAAAGTTTTGAGTATGTTTCAAATACCCCAAAACTCGTTTCATTGCCAGCCAATGATTTTGGTCGGGATTACTCGTGTAGCGACTTAGTTTACTTATAGCACACGCAATATCAGGTCGCGTACAGTTCATAATATACATCAAACTTCCCAACACTCTGGCATAATCCAATTGAGAATGACTTTCACCTTTATTCTTTGCAAGAGCAAGGTTCATATCAATTGGCGTCTTTGCAACTTTAAAGTCCAAATACTTGAACTTTTCAAGTACTTTTTCAATATAATGAGATTGAGACAATGCTAGACCTTGAGGAGTTTTATGGATTTTAATTCCCAGAATTAAATCGGCAACTCCTAAGTCTTTCATATCAAACTTACTAGCAAGCATGCGCTTAGTAGCATTTATGTTAGCAATGTTGTTACTCATTATTAACATATCATCCACGTATAAACAAACAATGACGACGTGGTTCGGAGTGTTCTTAATGTAGACACATTTATCACATTCATTTATCTTGAATCCATTTGACAGCATCGTATGGTCAAATTTTGCATGCCACTGTTTTGGTGCTTGTTTTAGTCCATAAAGAGACTTAACAAGTCTACATACCTTCTTCTCTTTCCGTGGAACTACAAACCCTTCGGGTTGTTCCATGTAAATTTCTTCCTCCAACTCTCCATTTAAGAAGGCTGTTTTCACATCCATTTGATGGATTTCAAGACCGTACACGACGGCTAATGCTACTAACACCCGAATAGATGTAATCCTCGTTACCGGCGAGTATGTATCAAAGTAATCAAGACCTTCTCGTTGTCTAAACCCTTTAACAACTAGTCTTGCCTTATATTTTTCAATAGTGCCATCAGCTTTCATTTTCCGCTTGAAAATCCATTTGGAACCTAAAGGTTTATTCCCTGGAGGAAGATCAACCAATTCCCAAGTATGGTTGTTCAATATGGATTCTATCTCACTATTGATTGCCTCTTTCCAAAATTGAGCTTCCGATGAAGACGTAGCTTCGTTGAACGTTCGAGGCTCATTTTCCAACAAAAATGTTAAAAATTCTGGTCCAAAGGAAGTAGTCGTCCTTTGACGTTTGCTACGTCTTGGATTTTCCTCATCAGGAATGTTTTCCTTTATTTCTTCCCGAGGTCGTTTAGATTCTTTGCTAGACGACGCACATTCCTTTTTATACGGATATATGGTTTCAAAGAAGTCAGCATTATCTGATTCAATTACCGTATTCACCTGAATGTCGGGATTTTCTGATTTGTGAACCAGAAATCTATATGCCTTACTATTTGTGGCATATCCTATGAAAACACAATCAACGGTTTTAGGTCCTATTTTTACCCTTTTGGGTTTAGGAACTTGCACCTTAGCCAAACACCCCCACACTTTGAAGTATTCCAAATTGGGCTTCCTTCCTTTCCACTTTTCGTATGGAATAGATTTTGTTTTGCTATGGGGCACTCGATTGAGTATTCGGCTAGCTGTTAGAATGGCTTCCCCCCACAAGTTCTGGGGTAAACCAGAACTTATTAACAGGGCATTCATCATTTCTTTCAGTGTTCTATTTTTTCTTTCCGCAATTCTGTTTGATTGTGGCGAGTAAGGAGCAGTTGTTTGATGAATAATGCCATATTCCAAACATATTTGTTCAAAAGGAGATTCATATTCACCGCCCCTATCACTCCTTATCATTTTAATCTTTTTGTTAAGTTGAGTCTCAACTTCAGTTTTGTATTGCCTGAACGCTTCAATTGCTTCATCTTTACTATTAAGTAAATAAACGTAGCAATACCGCGTACTATCGTCAATAAAAGTTATGAAATACTTCTTTCCACCGCGAGATGGAATTGACTTCATGTCACAAATATCTGTATGGATTAAGTCTAAAGGACTTGAATTCCTTTCAACTGACTTATAAGGATGTTTAGCATACTTAGATTCAACACAGATTTGACATTTTGATTGATTGCATTCAAACTTAGGCAATACTTCCAAACTAATCATTTTTCGCAAGGTTCTATAATTGACATGTCCTAAACGTGAATGCCATAAATCATTTGACTCAAGCAAGTAAGACGAAGCAGAAACTTTATTATTATTAGCAACAACCATTACATTCAGTTTGAAAAGGCCCTCTGTGAGGTAGCCTTTTCCTATGTACATTTCGTTCTTACTTATTACAACCTTGTCAGAAACATAAACACATTTAAAACCATTCTTCACTAGAAGTCCGGTAGATACAAGATTTTTCCTAATTTCAGGAACATGACAGACGTTGTTGAGAGTCACCACCTTGCCAGAGGTCATCTTCAGCAGTATCTTTCCATAACCTTCAATCTTGGCCGTTGCAGAATTTCCCATATATATTGTTTCGTCGGGCCCGGCGGGAGCATATGAAGCAAAGGCTTCTCTAACAGCACAAATGTGGCGAGTGGCGCCAGAGTCAATCCACCACTCTTTCGGACTTCCCACTAGGTTGCACTCGGACAACATAGCGCACAAGTCATCAACCTCCTCGTTTGTTTCAACCATATTAGCCTGACCCTTCTTCTTTTCCTTTTTCGGAGCACGACAGTCTGCAGCTTTGTGTCCGATTTTTCCACAATTATGGCAGTTTCCCTTGAATTTCTTCTTGTTGGGATAGTTCCTTGGTCCCGATGCCTTTTTCCTCTTTTTCATATTAGTTGGGGCAGTTTCAACTATATGTGCTCCCCCTATGGTTGATCTCCCATTTGCCTTTTTCTCCGCTGCCTTGTTATCTTCCTCGATTCTCAACCGGACGATGAGATCTTCCAATGTCATCTCCTTTCGCTTATGTTTCAAGTAATTTTTGAAGTCCTTCCATGAAGGAGGCAACTTCTCTATCACTGCCGCAACTTGAAACGCCCCACTAATCACCAAACCTACAACAAACAACATGTAAGTGACGGGGCACTGAATACTTTTGACAAAGACATTAATTAAATTTATACCTTCAGCGAGGAGATCATGGATGATAACCTGCAACTCTTGAACTTGAGTGACAACAGACTTGCCATCTACCATTTTGTAGTCCAAAAACTTGGCAGCGATAAACTTCTTTAAGCCAGCATCTTCTGTTTTATATTTCTTTTCCAATGCATCCCATAGTTCTTTTGATGTTCCCACATTACTATAGACGTTGTAAAGATCATCCTCCAGTCCGCTAAGAATGTAATTCTTGCACAAAAAATCTGAGTGCTTCCACGCCTCAATTACAACAAATCGTTCATTTTCAGGTGTTGATTCCGGCGGAACCGGAATATCCTCCTTAATAAACTTTTGAAGGCTTAAAGTAGTTAGATAGAAGAACATCTTTTGTTGCCATCGTTTGAAATCAATCCCGGTGAATTTTCCGGGCTTCTCTGCCGGAGCCGGTGCTGGTGCAGTACGACTGGAGGACGCAGCATTGCTCGTAGAACCAACCACGAGGGCTGGTGTGGCAGTAAAAGTAGCAGTAGCATTCAAATTTGGAGTTTGGTCTCCCATTTCTGTCGTAGGAAATAACAGAACACTTTAATAATCGGTGAAGATTTTATTTCTTCAAACCGAATCAAATTTACTAAAACAGAATTAAAACAAACTTCAAATAGAATGTAATAAACTGTATGTAGTATACTTGATGAAGTTTTTATATCTTCAAATCAAGTACCCAAATGAGTAGAAAGTTCTGAAAACTTTAATCTCAACCGGAGTAGAAAATCCGAAGATTTAGTCTCCAAACAACATACAAGTTCGTTACACGCAAACAACAAAATTACAAGTTTCTTTTATTTTCTGGACAGTCACAATTTTATGTTAGGAAAAACTGTATGTAGTCACTGTTTTATGTAAGAATTTTTTTTTTTCTGTACTGTTGTATCGTTCTGTAACGTTTTAATCAACAGCAGATGAACACGGAAATAATAATTTAAATTCCTTAAGCTTGTTATCGATTGTCCGTGTTCAAAGCAACGAGAAACTGGAAACCAGTAAGAAGAAGAGACACAAAAAAAAAATATCACAGAAATGAAGAAATCCGAGACCACAGAATTCACTGTGTGTCCTTAAGGAATTTAACCCCCTCACTGTACCCGAGGTTGTGGATTATTTCCTCCCAGGATATAACGGATATACCTGTCGTAGGAGTGGCGGTACCTCAAACGCCTACGACTTCGACGAACTCAAATTCGGCAACGAAATCACACTATGACTCGATATGTTTCAGTTTGCAGAAAAGAATGCAGAATTTTTAATGCACGAATAATTTTTTTTTTTTCAGTACTCGAAAATGAGGCATTGCCTCAGTTATTGTGACTGTTCGGAATTAAAAATAATTTCAGAAAATGAAGATTGAATTTTAAATAAATTTGGTCCAAAAAGATTATCAATCAAATCATTTGACCGAAGCCGAAGCCGAAGCCGAGCCGAGCGACGACGACGGCGCGAGGGGAGTCCCTCTTCTTAACCCTTTAAGAGCTAGAAGAAGTGCTTTCTAATATAAGCACATAACTTTCCCTTTCTACCACCAATGTGGTACAAAGCTCCTTTTCAAAGGAACTTTGCTTTGAAACTTCATTTTCCTTCTATTGTCTTCTTCCCTCCATTTCTCATTCACACCAACTTAGCTAGCTTTAATCATTAACTAGCTTTAACAATTTATAGGTAAAGATGGATCCCAAATTTAAATAGAATGAATTTTTATATTGATTTCAACTTAATATACAATCATTTATGGGTCTATAATATAATATTTATCGATATTTAATGAATTTCTTAATACATATATAAGATATAAACAAAAGCTACTGGTGAATCTGATCTTTGTGCTCTAGATCTACCCTGCCTATAGGTCACATGATAAAGGCAACAATACTATGTTCACATAAGGCGAAAAAATATCGGTTAATTTTTATTGGGTTAATGTTATCCGATAATTTCTTTTTGAACATATTACAAAAAGTTATTGGATAAATGAATGAATAAATAAGTATATAATTAAATCTATTCCAATATACACCATCAACCTAAAAAGAAGATTGATGTAGAAAAAATAACGCCAAGATAACCTTAAAATACAGTTGGATTCTCAGTCCTTTCCTTTTTCAATAGGCAATCGGCATTCTATATAATTACAAATGTTTGTATTAATTAAAATATTATTGCCATTAATTGGAGGTTCTTAAAATACAAGAGAAGTCTCCATATAAATAGTATATATATTTATATAAGAGAAGTCTCCAGTGATGATAAGAATAAATGCAAAAGCAAAGGAAAGATGAAGGACAGACCTTTTATTTTGAGGACCCCTTGTCAAGGAATTAAGTTATAAAACACTTATATAGTATATATAAATATTTTTTAAATATTAATATATAAATATTATTAGTATTATCTCGTCTTAATTTATGTTGCGATATGCAAATTTCAAAGTCAAACGAGTTTTTCGTTGATTGTAATTTTTCATATATATTTTAAATATTTTGATTTATTAATTATAGTGATTTATAAGTAGTTATTACTTTTACATAGTTTTCAAATGTATAAATTTTATTTCAAGAAATTTAAAGATTCTATTTCTGAATTTATTTATGGTCAAAATTAAAAATTTTGACAATCAAAGTCAAAACTATAATACATAAATTTGAGACAAAAGGAGTAATATGTTATAACAAATACTTTATAATTTTTCTCGATTATAGTTAATACTAATTGAAAAAAATTATCTTTAATTGTTTTTAATTGACATGATTGTTTTTAATGAAGCATGAGTAGTTTGATGCACGAAGCATCTCGTGTTCACGCAGGATTCGAAGAACAGTCACACTAAAGGGATGAAATATAAATAGTCTACCATGATGCAAGGATCAATAGCTAATTTCACATTTTGAACCTGCGAATTAAGTCACATGGAAATAATTTATTTATCATTGACAATTAGTAGATAGTAAATGGCACTCTGGTGTACTAATTAAGCTCCCGCTATGTGCGGAGCCTGGGAAAGAATCGTATCACAAAAGTTTATTGTACGTAATTCCTATACCGTAATTTTGTAAAAGGTTATTTTTACAACTTGAACTCGTGATCTTTTAATTATATGATAACAACTTTATAATTAGTTACGTCGAGACTTCGTTTCCGAGTAGATAATACTTAAATCATTTTTTTTCTCATACGAAGAAAAATTGGAACATAGAATCCTAGATGTCTAAACCAAAACTTAACCCTATTTAATCTCACGAACTCAATAGCAGTTTGAAAAACCTGCATACTTTGTCCTTTTGCTTTATTTCTCCTACTATGACTTTGTCTTATCTATTACCAGCTTTTCTGGTTTTACTCTTATATAGTTTTTCAAAAAGGACAAATGAAGATTTCTCATCACTATTTTGAAGAAAATTGACATTTTTATTACCTAATGAACACGTACTTATATAATGACATGTGGGGTTTTGGCCTGCATTTTTTTTTCTTCCATTTTTTCCTTTGGAATTTGTTGTAGGACCCCAAAAATCTGAAGGAATCTGATTTTTTCCAACAAGTTTCTTGTACCAAACCCTTGTTTGGGATATATTGATGGTTGTGACAGAGTCAAAATTTTTACTAATAAAATTAAAAATAAATAAGTAAACTCACAAGAGTATAGGGTGTTAATATATATAAATGTAAATCGAACTACATAATATAATTTTTGACAAAACCGTATCAATTTACACACTTTAAATACATGTGGCTTCGCCATTGACGGTGCTAAGAACTAGGAAGTAGGAAGGAAATTGATGGCCCTTAGATAACACTTGCCAACTTTGAATTGATCTTTGAATTCAAGATTGTCACATTGGAATGATTTTCCTTGAGCTTTTTGTTGGATTTGTCAATTGAAAACAAGGCTACATATCTATTAGAGTATGAAAAATATTACTTCTCTTGCAGCTTGTATTGGTTCATAAGTTTGTAAGATACACTAGATTAGATGGAATTAATGACATATGGTACGACAAACTAATAAGAAACTCAAACTGCTATTTGCTAGTATGGTTACGGGCATTTTCAATATTGCTACCCTTAAAAATTGATAGCAATTGAATATATATGCATTTTTAAGAATATGTGGTTTAATTCGATACGACTGATTAATGATGATAGATGAGCATATAAAATTTAGAATAAATTGTCAAAACAGTGATGATAGTGAATCTGAGCTTGGTTAAAAGCTTAATTAGGAGCTTCCTTCGGTTCCGATCCAACACTTATGAACAGAATCAAGAATTTGAATAACTTGCAAAAGCAGAGAAAATAAATATGTATTGCCTTGATATACGTGTTACAGTACTCTCAATGAATAATCAACTTTTCCTTTATATAGTATAGGGTTTTACCCTAAGTACAATTTTTGAAAAAGATAAAAATCTTTCTTTCACTAATTACTGATCTACCGCTAATACAAGCCGTGATCGATGTCGTGATATCCGGTTGTGTGCGGATATTACGACCCTTTGTTAATCGGGTATGGTCGCTAGGCAATGTTTCCCGAGGCCTTCGTTAATCGAATCAGGTCCGAGGGTACGACTCTAATGGCTTTGGGGGCATATGTTCTGTTCGAGCTTTGATACTAAGGCTGTACGAATAACGGTTCCGAACCGGAACCGTGACCGGAACCGCGGTTCTGGCGGTTCCGCGGTTCTAAACGGTTCCGGTTATACGGTTCCGGTTCCGCGGTTCTGGGCCGGTTCCACCCTTTAGAACCGTGGAACCGGAACGGCCAAAACCGGAACCGGACCGGTTCAGGCGGTTCTAAACGGTTCCAAACGGTTCCGATATTAAAAAAAAAAAAATTTTTTTAAATTCGGACAGTTGGCGGAACCGTTTGGAACCGTTTAGAACCGCCGGAACCGGTCCGGTTCCGGTTCTATCCGGTTCACAACGGTCATTTTTTTAAAAAAAAAAAATTTTTATTTTTAAATTCTGAAAATCAGAACGTTGGTATTGCAGAAATAGCCGTTTGGCATTTTTAAAATTTAGCCATTTGACCCCTCAAATTTAATTTAACCCCAAACTTTATATAATTACACAATTTCCCATTTCTCAACTATAAATACCCCCTCATTCTTTCATTTTAATTCACCAATTCATCAATCTTACTCAATCTCTCTCAAGCTCTCTTACAATCTTTATGTGCAAATGCTTAATTTTTGTTGCAAATTCGTGAAACATTGTGAAGTTGTTGAATTGAAGTTTTCAAGTGTTCAATTACAACGATTGTCAATTTTCAAGAAGTTGTTCGTCAATCCGGTAAACTCGTTTCAACTCTTACGTGCTAAGAATATTTGTTGTGTGTTGATATTTTCCTTAATTATAATTAGTATGGCATTTTCATTGAAAAAAATATTCGGAAAAGGTACATCTAAATCCGGTGAAAGTAGTAGCCAAAATCCTACCCCTCCCCCGGCTCCCAGACCTAGAAAAGATAAACAAGTTCAAACTAGTAGCCAACCTAGAAATACTAATGAAAACTTAGGAATACTTGATAGTGATCACCCGTGTTTTCAATTTAGCGATGTTAATTTTCTACATGATATAGCAGTCGGTGATAGAATAGATGATGATATTATGAATTTGCTTTATCCTAATGCACCAATATCAGAGGGAAATGAGGGTGATGATGATGACGAAACCCAACCTCTGGTAGATTTAGATGATACACCTACTAGTCCTGCTCCTAATGACCCAGAACAACCACCCGTACAAACTCCCACTTTTAGTAGACAACCTCGGAAACGTACAGAAACTTCATTAGTTTGGCATTTTTTTATTCAACTAAGAGATAAAGATAGGGCTAAATGCAAAACTTGTGGTAAAGAACTTGTTCATAGGTATACGGGTGATCGTAGCGGAACAGGTAGTTTAGTTAAACATATATATATACATCCTAGCGATAAGGCTAGATATTTTCAAATGAAAGCGGAACAAGAGGGGAAGTCAAGTCCTGATACTACAATTAACCAAAGTACTGGTTCTAACATGGTTCAACCAGGAATAAACACTGTCACCGGAGGTATATTGTACTACGATCCTAATAAGGATCGTGAAGAATTAGCTAAAATGATTACTGTTATGTGTTTACCTTATTCTTTTGCTTCTAATCCTGCTTGGATTCAATATATTAGACGAGTATTTAATCCTACATATAAAGGTTAGCCTCGCGCCACAGTTAAGGCCGACATTTATAAATATAAGCATGAATATGAACAGTACTTGCGCTATTTATTTACTCATATAAGTAATCGTATGTCTATTACAACTGATATTGGTAGAAGTGGAAATGATTGTGATTATCTAACCGTGACCAGTCATTGGATAGACGAAGACTGGACCATGCAAAAACGCATTATAGCATATAGAATAATTAATTCACGGCACACAGGTAAGTTTATTGCTAGCACTGTTTATGATGTTTGTAGATATTTTTGTTTTAGTGATAGAATAATGTCAATTTCCATGGATAACGCTAGTAGCAACACAACTGCAATAGGTATTTTAGAAAACTTAATCCTGCTTTTACAAATATTTTCCATGTTAGATGTATATGCCATATTTATCATTTAATTGTTGGAGATGGTATGAGAATTTTAAACATAGAAATTGAAAAAGTTAAATTCGCTCTTAATTGGCTTTTTTATTCAAACCGTAGAAGTAGACTTAGAGAATATTATAAAAAATGTGACGAAAGTGGCCTTAGAGAAAGAAAGGTTCCTAAACCTTGTCCGACTAGGTGGAACTACATGTATGAAAGCTTAGTAGTGGCGTACGAATATAGAAACCCAATAACCGCTACTTATAATTCTAGGGATTGTGAGGATGAAGATAATGATATGCTAACTAATCAAGATTGGAATAACGTTAAGATTCTTTTAGATTTTTTAGAACATTTTAGTGTGGCTACCACTGCTTTATCTGGCCAATATTATCCTACAATTTCAAACTGTTTAGTATATATTGCCGCACTTGCTAATTTATTTGCTGATTTTAACGAGGGAGGGGAAATTTATGAAAATGCAATATTTGAAATGAAAAAGAAATTTAAAAAATATTTTTTTCCAATCCCTCCTATTTTTGGTGTGGCTGCTTTGTTAAACCCTACTATGAAAGCAGGAGGTCCTAACTTTTGGTATACTAGTATTTATCAATGTTACGATCTTTCACCAGAAGAAATGGCTACACTATCTGATGCGAAAGCATCAATTACAGTGAATTCTCAAACTGTTTATAATGCTTATAAACAGGCCTTAGAGCATGCTAGGCCTAATATTCCAACTCCTACTTCGTCCACGTCACAATCGTCTAAAAGAGTTGCTGGCTTAACAGCTCTTAAATCGTGGACGGAGTTCAGGGGTACTCAAGGTGAGAATTTAGATGATATTTCCCATCTAAACGAACTTCAAGTTTATTTGTCGCAGGGGCTAGAGAATGATAATCCAGACGGATCTTTCGACCTTTTGGATTGGTGGAAGACAAGGGAAAAGCATTTTCCCGTTCTTGCAAGGATGGCTCGGGATGTTCTGTCCATTCAAGCGTCAACTGTTGCATCGGAGAGCGTATTTAGTCAAGCCAGACTACAAATAGGAGATCATAGAGCGTCGATGCGGGACAGCTTGGAAAAATCAGTGCTCTTCCGAGATTGGATCCGCTCTGAAAGAAGAAACTTTGGGCTAGCTGAATCTCAACCCGAAATAGATGAGTGCTATGAAGAAATGCTAGCAGAAATTGCTCAAGAATCATCTTCACCCGGAAGTGGTGATGAACAAGCTTCATTTCCACCACCGCCAACACAACCACCTCCAAACCTTGAAGGTTTTATGAGATTTGTTAGAAATAATACATAAATTATGATGTAACTTGTACATTGGCATGTCTTCTTTTAGTTTTTTTTTCCTTTTAATGGTGGTATTAGTACCATGTTGTGCTCATTCCATTGGGGGAAGGAAGACTAAGAAAGATATGCCATTTTGGTCAATAAATATGCTTTTTATCATATACTTGAATATATTTGTCTCAATATTTCTTTGTCTTTACTTCTATATCAATCCTTGAATATAAAATATTTATATAACATATAATATATAACATACAACACATAATACTATTAATACTAACTACTACACAATATACATTATTTATATACAATATATACTACTTTACTACAACATATACTACTTATATACAAAATATACACTACTTATTTTGAATATATACTAATTTCCAAACACAATATATGCTATAATAACAACATAGTACACCATATAAAAATATATTCTACAATATACTAATCACTACTATACAAGATATTTAATTTAAAAAAAAAAAAAAAGGTCGGAACCGCCTGGAACCGCCAGACCCGCGGTTCCGGAACCGCCAGAACCGGGAACCGCCAGAACCGGAACCGTTTACCCAAATAGACCCAGAACCGGAACCGGATACAGCCTTATTTGATACGGGCAGCTCCCGACTTCTATCTTGACTACACGCAGTTATATCTTCTCTTCGTTCGCCCCACAAAAAAAATCGGGGTGCTCATTACCTCCGATTTTACTAGTATACAAATATATTGTACGCAAATTTACAGATTGAGTTCCAAGCTAAATATTCTTATACATTTAAAAGTATTTTAATACAAATATATATTTTAGATAAAAGTTAGTGGGTTCACGGAAACCCGTAGCTATTGAACTGAATCTGCCCCTATTTGAAACCCTTAATAAAAAAATTGGAGGACCTTTATCATTCTGTTGCATTGTTTGATGATATAATTAAGGACTTCTCCTACTTTCAATTTAAGTGATCTTACTCTCTTTTTAGTCTGTTCTGACAAAAATGACACATTTTTACATTCAAAAATAATTTAATTTTAAACTTTAGATTTATCTC